>PITA01001245.1:0-137328 GCA_004023965.1 Spilogale gracilis | reverse complement strand
CCAGTTGTTTTTAATCCTATTCTAGGCTATGTGAGATAATTAGCCTACTTCCCAGTTCTGCAGAAGTCCCTGTTTCTATCCCCCGGAGAACTCAGTGCCCACTCTCTGCCATGCATGGGACATGTTTAATTCCCATTCCTGTAAGAGTTAAAATCCCTAGCCACAGTGCTTGTGTCATTTCTGGATCCCAGCAGGTTTTAGCCTTTGCTTTTGCAATTTCTCTTATAATTTCTGACCTATTGGTGAAAATATGTATACAGGAGGTACATCTTATATAAAGGTTAGTGTCTACAGTGTTAAGGCAAAAATCATATAGAGCTGGGGTGCCTGGGTGGGTTAAGTGTTTGACTCTCAATTTTGGTTCAGTTTATGATCTTAGGGTCATGAGATCGAGCCCCACATTAGGTTCTACAGAGGGCACGAGATTCTCTCTCTCCTTTTCCCTCTTTCCCTCTTCCTGCTCTCTCCTTCTCTCCCTCTCAAATAAATTTTTATAAAAAATCATATATAGTCCAGATTCTATTAAAAAATCTTATAAATTGACCAATAAGTAAGCATTGGGCAATAGCATTTTTTCTCCAGCACTGAGAGACTGGGCTTGGCCACAGGTCAATTATATTTAGACACAATGTTAGAACAAAACAAAACAAAACCCCTTATTATAAAACAGAATAAAACCTGACACTGTGAGAGACCTGCTCTATGACAGGCCTAAAGGAACTGAGCCAAACTGAGGTAACAGCAGATTCATATTATTGCCTCTCACACTTCAACTAACGAGATTTTGAAACTACTATCTATACTATTTATTTATTCATTCATTTATTTATTTATTTTATTTACTTATTTACTTCTTTCTTTCTTTCTCTTTTGCCTTATACAAGTAGCTAAATTTGCATTAAATTAAATATACATAATGCAACTCCACTCTATATATGCCTACTCATTACATGTATCTTACATACCCTTAAAATAAAGTTTTCAAATCCTTACTACATTAGAACATTTTTTTTAGAATACCAATGCTATGAGAATATGAATTATAAGCACCTTTGACTTTATAAAGAAGTAGCAAGGAAATATTTGTAAAAGAAAATAAGACAAATCATAATGGTAAAGAGCACAGGTTCAAACCCTGACTCTTTGTTTGCCCTATGACCTTAAAATTGGCTTCTCAACTTACTTATTTAGAACACAGAAGTAATATTACCTACCCTCATGGGTTTTTGTGAGAATTAAGGAAAAAATATATGTAAAGCACTTTCTATTGAAAGAAAAGTTATCTGTAAATAAAAAGTTACAGTGTCTGGCACTGTTACATGGCATTAGCTAGACTTGTTGCTATTATGATTATGGTACTAGATTAAAGGAAATAGTCATCCTTGGAAGAAATAACTTCCAAATTACTATAATATTTGGAAAAGAGTTCTCTATTGCTAGTGAGAGAGTGTATCTTTCCATTTTAGATTCCTAGTGAACAGAGTTTAGACAGACAGACAGACAAACTGATACATAGGACTTTCTGACAAGTACCCCTACATTCAGAAGACTTTTTGAAATGCCATGTTTTTCTACTCACATGTCTATGCAGCCCTCAGAACAGTCACACGAATCAGTAAACATGTTGGTAAAGCTGCTTAGATAATATGCACGTGGCCACATAGTCTTTCTGTACTTAAACTGTGGAAGCTTTCTCTTGTCAATTTCATTACAGAAAGAAATGGGTACTGATTCCACTCCGTTGCTAATATCCACATCAGAAACAATTTCTTCTTGTTTTGGGTAATTCCGAGTCAACTGAACATACGTATTGAAAGAAAAGTTATCTGTAAATAAAAAGTTACATTCTGTCTCAAGCAGGTAACGGAAAACTTCTTCCACATTTCGTAGACTCCTTCCACAAGGGGTTTTATAATTCACGTGGAGTGCTGAAGAATGAGAGTTTGTCTTTGCATGTCGTCTTTGGAAGTGGCATTTGACTGGCAGCTGCAGAGGGTTTTCTCCCTTGAAGGTTAGTGGTATTTTCATCAGACAAGTTCGAGAGCAATCATGACTTCGGTAAGATAGATTCAAAGATGATTTCTTTTCCCTGATGTATGCAACTTTATTTTCCAAGGGAGGAATTTCCTTATTTTTTGTAGATCTGTTTAAAATTAATTATTCATTAGAACCTCAAATATATAAAATTCCCCATTTTTAAAAAACAATGCACACTAAGGTGTAAATTAGTTCATATTATCTTCTTTTTAGACATCAATAAAACAAGCCAGACTCTGAAATAAACATTTTACTTATCATGTTCTGTAACCATATAAAAGTTACACCTCAAGGGTTTTTTTTTCCCTCTGGACACCAAATACATTGTGTTTTTTTCCAGCCCCACCTTTTCAACTGGGTGTCTAATCATTCAGTTCAGTTCAGACACTATCTACCTGGAGTCCGCATCAGAAACCAGAAGCTAAAGGCCTCAGTCCCATAAGATCACTCCCACTTCAGATGCCAAACACAAGTTCCAGGCTACCTAAACTTCTGACCAACCCAGGTGTTTCCACATGCCCTCCTCAGGTTTGGTAAATTGCTAGAAAGACTCACTTTAATTACTATTACAGTAATATTACTATCTTTTAATTACTATTACCAGTTTATAATAAAAGATACAGCTCAGGGATAGCCAAATATAAGACGGACATAGAGCAAGGGAAGTGGGAAGGGGCATGGAGTTGGCCTACCTTCTCCATGTGTGCCACCCTCCCAGTACCTCAAAGCCTTCACCCACCAAGAAGCTTACAGAACCCTGTCCACTTAGAGGTGTTTATGGAGACTACACTATGTAAGCACCATTGATTAAATCATTTGCCACTGGAGATTATCTGAATCTCCAGCCCTTTCCTCTTACTGGGCACTGGGAGATAGGACTCAGTTTTAAGCTTCTAATGGAGGTTTAATCTTTGGTGACGAGTTTCCATCCTGAAGCTAAGTGGGAGCCCATCACCAAGTCATTCCATGCAAGCCAAACCATGTCAAAGATACTCATTCGTCAGGAAATTCCAAAGGTATTAGAAGCTAAATAAGGGACCAGAACAAAGACCAAGTATTCTTCCTATTATATACCACAACCTAATTTTAGAATATCCCAGAAAGTTGTGATTATAGCCGTAACTCCATGCTATCGCACCTACCATTTAGAGCATGCACTTTGAGGAATGTTACTTCTTCAGGCATGTTTGGTTCAAAATTCTTGCTTATAAAGAATAGGAAGGGTTAGAGAAATAAATAAATAATTCATAAAGAATCCTGCCAAAATCTTACCAACTGGATTTCTTCTGTAATGTGTATTCCACCTGGCATCATACAGACATATGTGAAAATGATCAGCTGACACAAGAAAATGGGGGTTACTAATTTTTTTTAATTTATTTTTATTGTTAAATTTTTTTTTTTTTAGTGTTCCAAGATTCATTCCCCATTCCCCACACCCAGTGCTCTATGCAATAGATGCCCTCAGTACCCACCACCAGGCTCTCCCATCCCTCCACCCCCTCCCTCCAAGTTTGTTTGTTTCTGTGTCCAAAGTCTCTCTTGTTTTGTTTGTTTGTTTGTTTCTGTGTCCAAAGTCTCTCTTGTTTTGTTTCTCTCCCTGAATTACCCTACTTCCCATTTACTTTCCTTCTCCTACTGTCCTCCATATTATCCCTTATGCACTGCACGTAAGTGAAACCATGTGATACTTGACTTTCTCTATTTGGCTTATTTCACTCAGCATAATCTCTTCCAGTCCAGTCCATGTTGCCACAAAAGTTGGATATTCATCCTTTCTGATGGAGGCATAGTATTCCATTGTATATATGTACCACAACTTCTTTATCCATTCCTCTGTTGATGGGCACCTTGGCTCTTTCCACAGTTTGGCGATTGTGGCCATTGCTGCAATGAACATTGGGGTACATATGGCCCTTCTCTTCACTACATCTCTATCTTTGGGGTTAAATGCCCAGTAGGGCAATTGCAGGGTCATAGGGTAGCTCTATTTTTAATTTTTTAAGGAATCTCTACACTGTTTTCCAAAGCGGCTGCACCAGCTTGCATTCCCACCAATAGTGTAAGAGAGTTCCCCTTTCTCCACAGCCTCTCCAACACTTGTTGTTTCCTGACTTGTTAATTTTGGCCATTCTGACTGGTGTAAGGTGGTATCTCAGTGTGGTTTTGATAATTTTAAGGAAAAAAAAATCTGTGAAAAGATTCCATGTGTATAGAACTCGAGATTTAATCTTTCATAAAGTATGTTAAGTTTTGTTTTACCTAATATTTTCTATCTTTAGGTATTTGTTATTTATTATAAAAGTTATATAGGTATTTTAGAGATATTTTTATGTTCACTATATAAAACAGCACCATCAATAACTTCCCCCATTGTTAGAAATGTTCCATATCTGTGCTGTTCAGCCTCATAGCCCCACGAGCCACATGTGGCTATTGAAAACTTTAATGGGGGTACCTGGGTGGTTCAGTTGGTTAAGCGACTGCCTTCAGCTCAGGTCATGATCCTGGAGTCCTGGGATTGAGCCCCACATCAGGCTTCCTGCTCGGCGGGAAGCCTGCTTCTCCCTCTCTCACTCCCCCTGCTTGTGTTCCCGCTCTAGCTATGTTTCTTTCTGTCAAATAAATAAATAAAATCTTAAAAAAAAAAAAACTTTAAATGTGGCTAATGTAACCAGGAAACTGGTTTTTAAATTTAATTTTGATCAATTCAAATTTAATTTTAATTCAAATTTAAATAGTCACATGTAACTAGTGGCTATCACACTGAATGCACAGATATGAGGTTCTCCATCCCTTTTCCAGCTATATAGCACTCTGCTGCATAAATTCCACAATTTATTTAACTAGTCTTCTATTGTTTCCAATCTTTTGCTATCACAAATCATGAAGTAATAACCTTCTACATAATAATTTCAAACATGTAGTAATATCACTTCAGCATATGTTTCCAGAAGTGGGAGTACTAGGTCAAGGGTAAATAAATTAGTAATTTTGTTAAGATTGCCAAACTGTTCTCCATGGGGTCAGCTTTTCTAACAACTTAAGAGAGTGCTTGCTTTTGCAGAGCCTCATCAATCAATGGCTCCTAATGCTTTGGAATGTCCTACAATGTAATAGATGAAAGGATGTACTGTATTTATAAATCTTTTAACGTTGAAAACATTTGTTTCTAATTTTCCTATAGGCTACTACTTCGATGAACATCTTCATACATAAATCCTTGACCATATTCCTGATTGTTACCTTAGGATACATCCTTTGAGATGAATTACTGGGTAACAAGAATACACACTTTAAAATAACCTCTTATTAATAAAACTCCCAAACTTATACATAACTGTGTATTTTTCTCATTTAAAAACACTGCTATATTGGACCCCCAAGTACTTGTAAGAACTGTAGAACTCTCAGCACGCAATGACTCTACCCGAAGCCGGGCACTAAGACAATCAAACTCCAGCAAGGCTTATAGCAGCATAAGGCCATGTCTCTGGGAGGACCCAAGTCCTCCAATGAGGTGCTGCCCAAGAAAGCCCAAGGCTGTCAGGAGAGTTTCTTCTAGTCAACACCTGAAGATAAGCCCCTCAACCTTTCTTAGAGCATTTACTAAAAAGGGCTTACAAGTGTGAATATTTCCTCCATTCCTCAAAGATGTGTATTTAATTCCTACACCTCAGAAGTACTTTTCTCCAGGTTCTGAAGGCCCTTGCCTTGAAAGTTAATTGTCAGGAAGGATAGGGCCTCTGTTAATAAATATTAACTTTGATGGTTTTCAGCGAGCACACACAGTTGGTCTCAGAGGCATTCACACTGACTCTTTGTAATTTTTCACTTTGGGTTCCCCTCTTCCTCTATCTCTACTTCCTCATTCACCTTTAAAACACCAGTCACGGGGTGCCTGGGTGGCTCAGTTGGTTAAGCAACTGCCTTCGGCTCAGGACATGATCCCGGAGACCTGGGATCGAGTCCCACATCGGGCTCCCTGCTCGGCGGGAAGCCTGCTTCTCCCTCTCTCACTCCCCCTGCTTCTGTTCCTTTTCTGGCTGTGTTTCTCCCTGCCAAATAAATAAAAATCTTAAAAAAAAAAAACAAAAAACAAAAAAAAACCACACCAGTCACCCCAGCACAAATTGGAATGGAGCTCACTTTTTGCCCCCACTGTCAGCAGTGACTGAATACAATCAGTTCATCACTTTAATGCCTGGTTTTATTTATCTTTGACACTTTTTACCAAACTTCAATTATCAACATGTTGCCTGTTTTACTTCTTCTATTCTTCCTATTCTATTCTTCTATTCTTCCCCACACTAGAATATGCTGGAGTATTTTAAAGCAAATCCTAAACATGACGTGAAATAATTCAATATATATATCTAACAAATAAGGCTTTTAAAAAACATACAATTTCAATGACCCATCTTCACATTTTTATTAAATTTGTTTGAATCAGAATTCAAAAAGTTCCACACACTGTATTTGATTCAGATGTCTTATTGCCTCTATTCTTATGGCAGTGGACACTCCCTCTTCATTTTTTGACCATTTATTTGTTGAGGTTGAATAAATTGTGTCATTTGTCCTATAGCACTTCCCACATTCTGGAATTTGGTTGATGTTTTCCTTGTGGTGGTGTCATTTAACTCATCCCTCTGTCCTTCTATTTGGTAAATCAGTAGTCAGTTCTAGAAGCTTGATTAGATTTAAGTTCTTAGGCTGGGGGGTGTTGTTCTAAATTATTCTTTCACTTAATAGTTTTGTTATTCACTCATGATCAGTGTCAGTGCTACTCAAGGTGTGGTTGGTTATCACAGTCCCCAGGGGTTTGCTACCAATTCATAATAAGTACACAAATAAAAAGATGCAAAAGTTTAGAAACTTTTTTTTTTAAGTTTAGAAACTTTTACAGGAATTTAACATTGCTGCAGCATCTCACTGCATTTTATAAGTGTATTCCTCAAAAAATTCGAAGTTTCAAACAAAACAAAAAAACCTGTTCTTATCACTATTAGTTTGATAGCACTGGCTTAATTTCTTTGGGAATGAGGAAAGTTGTAAAAATAACAATCTTCCATTCTACCATTTCTATTGCATTTTCTGGCTGGAATTCTTTGATAAAGAAGAAATTTTTCTCATCAACTCTTGGGTTATCTGAAATACAATGAATATAGGAAAAGCAGGATAAATACTTGATTCTATTTACTAGAGCTCAGAATGGTGAATTGTACTCTAACAACCAAAGTGACTGATTTTTAAAATGTTATCAGGAACCCAGGGATATTTATGTATTTAATGTGTTTTAATCAGTCACAGTGATTATTCCTTTAGATGTTCAAGTTATGCCATTTTTTGGCCAGTGGCACCTCCTCCAAGTTTGTTCCTATATCTGTCTAACACACTTTGTAGTCTTTGATAGCTTTCTTTGCTTTCTATCCTACGAAATCTCAGGTCTACAATCAGCCATTCTTCCAAAGGACTATGGTTCTGCTTAATGAGAAATAACATTTAGAGATCACAATCATGGTGCTAGGAGATACAGACATTTTAACCAATACAGACTACCAAACTGCTTTCCAAAAAGGCTGGACAAATTTACACTATATGAATGCTGATATAATTATTATTTAAAAATTTTTTTAACCAATTTGATTAATGAAAAACAGTACTTTATTACCTCCTTAATGTTTTTTTCTAAGTAACAGAAAGTCTGAACATAATTTTGTTTATTGGTCTTTTCTTTTTCCTTTTTTTTTATTCTTTGTCCAGTTTCCTATTGGGGGTTTGTTTGTTCACTCACTCACTCATTCTTTCATCAGATTTCTTGAGTGCTTCCTATACACCAAGTATGATGAGAGCTCTATGATCTCAAGGAGCTTACATTCTAGGCAGACAACTAAGTATCTACAATAAAGTGTAAATAATGTTATGAATAAAGCCATGATAACATAATGTCATGAGAAGACATCTAATCTCTATTATTATTTTTATTTTTATTAGGGCTCTAATTTCATAATTAATTTTCCATGAGCTGGAAATCCAGTTTCATCTGGAATTTATTCTGATGTACCATGAAGATCTAATTTAAATTTTCCAAATGATACCCCATTGTTCCAGAGTCACTTACTAAGTCTTTTTACTCTGTAATTTTTTTTTTTTTTAATTTTATTTATTTGACAGACAGAAACACAGCCAGAGTGAGAGAGGGAGAAGCGGGCTTCCCACCGAGCATGGAGCCCGATGTGGGGCTCGATCCGGGGTCTCCGGGATCATGACCTGAGCCGAAGGCAGTCGCTTAACCAACTGAGCCACCTAGGCGCCCCTACTGTGTAACTTCTGACTTACTAACTTAATCATGGCCTACATTCTCATAAATACATAAAATGTTCTATTATTTTCTAGGCTTATCCTGCCTCCTAATGCAACTGTTAGCAATTGATGCAAACGAATACCAATATGGTTTTTCCCCATAGGTTGATGGAACATTTTGAGATTTATCAGGCAAGTCCTCAGTCACTATTTTTCCTTTTGAACATGTTCTGTTTTCTGATTTTTTGCCTTTTCACATTAAATCTATAGTATTTGCTAACTTAAAAAAATCCAAGTGCCTGGATTTCGTGTTAGTCAATAAATTTATTTGGAAAGAATTTACCTTTTTGTCATTTTTAGCTTTCCCATAAGGAACACAGTAAGTTTATCCATTTATTAAAATCTTTAGGTTTAATTTTCCTCACTTTTCCATTTCTTGTGATTAGTCCCATTTATTTACTCTTTGGTATTGTGAATGGGGACTTTATGCCATATTTTCGAATAGTATAGACTTCCACATTTTTATTTTATGTGACTCTTATTAAACCCTTATTTTAACCTAATAATTTTACACTTGACTCAAATTTTCAAGGTAGGGGCGCCTAGGTGGCTCAGTTAAGCCTCTGCCTGCGGCTCAGGTCATGATCTCAGGGTCCTGGGATCGAGCCCCACATTGGGTGCTCTGCTCAGCAGGGAGCCTGCTTCCCCTTCTCTGCCTGCCTGCCTCTTCTGCCTACCTGTGATCTGTCAAATAAATAAATAAAATCTTAAAAAAATTTTTTTTCAAGGTAGGTAAGATCATCTATAAATAATTTTACTGTGTATGTTTCAATAATGTTTTCTTTGATATTCTATTGTACTGGCTAGAATTTCTAGGAAAATATTGAATAACAACTATGATAGCAGGCATTCCTGTCTTATAGAAAATGCATTTAGAGTTTCATCAATACATAGGATACAGATGTTAGAGAAATATATTGCCTATCACATTAAAGAGAATTCTATTTCTAATTGTCAGTACTGAATTTTTAAAGTCTTTTGGCATCTGTTAAGTTTTTCTTCCTATGGTTTACTTTGGTAAAATAATGGATTTTCTAATATTAAATCATTCTTGCTTGACTAGTATATTCATTCTTTTTTTTTTTTAAAGATTTTATTTATTTGACAGAGAGAAACACAGCCAGAGAGGGAACACAAGCAGGAGGAGTGAGAGAGGGAGAAGTAGGCTTCCCGCCAGGCAGGGAGCCCGATCTGGGACTCGATCCCAGGTCTCTGAGGTCATGACCTGAGTCGAAGGCAGTCACCCAACTAACTGAGCCACCCAGGCACCCCTATTCATTCTTGCTAGTATAAATTCCACTTGGTCATCTCACTTTCTTAATATTTCTGTGGATAAGAATTGCTAAAATTTTATTTAAGACCCCTGCATCCATAATAGTGATACTTAAACTTCTAAGGTCATGAACCCTTTTCACAATCTGATGAAAATTTTAAGCTGTCTCCCTAGAAATATAGCACTAACATAAAATTATGCATATCATTAAGGGCCTCCATAGCCCTGAGTTTAAGGATTCATGAATTTATTATAGTTAACTTATTTAAGATGGTTTCCATGCCACTGCCATATCTTAAATACTATGTCAATCCTAATTTCTATATTCTGATTCATCAGCAAGAGGATGCATAAGAAATTTTTCCAGAAGGGCTATGAATGGTGTGTTTTTTGAGCATCTGCAGGGGTTAAGTCTGGTGTTAACCTGATTTTTTTTTTTTTTTTGCTTTTGCCTCAATATTTCTAACATACTAACACTTTAATAGATACTAAAACGTATTTTTTAATGAGTGTTTATCTCACTGTAATTTTCATTACTATGGTACTTGGTAAAGCCTTTTACCTCCAGACTTGACATTTTCTTACACTCACAAGTATCTTTTTTGTTGTCTGTTTTATTTATTCTAGCTTCTGGTATTTTTGTTTTAGTTCAGAATAAAATATGGCAGATTTTTGCAAAAGCAATGCTTTTGCATTGCAGGTATACATTATTTTTTTTATATATAGTGAAAGTATCTACATTTCATATTTTTAGAAGTACCAAATTTATACATGGAAAATATATATTTTTTAATTTTCAGAGTTGTCAGAGCAATTTTAAAATCTAGTTTAGATGCTGTGATTTCCTTCACCATGAACAGCAGTATACTGACCCTTAATTCTACCACTTCTGCTTGAAATGCTTACATTTTCTAAAGAACATTATAACATAGGGATGATCCTGAGAGCATTTCTATAGCCTTCACTGGTGTTACTGGTTTTCTGTTAGTAGATTCTTTTTTAGTATAGCAATTATTCATCATTCTCTTTTTTTTCCTCCTTCATTTGCCCTTTCCTTCTACATTTTGGATAATCTTATAGATCCCAGATTACATCTTTAATCTCCTTAATAGGTGACTCTCACAACAAATACTTTCTTTTTTATAAAATTTAAAAAAATTTTTTAAAAGATTTTATTTATTTGATGGAGAGAAACACAGCCAGAGAGGGAACACAAGCAAGGGGAGTGAAAGAGGGAGAAGCAGGCTTCCTGCCGAGCAGGGAGCCCGATGTAGGACTCGATCCCGGGTCTCCGGTATTCATGACCTGAGCCGAAGGCAGTCGCCCAACCGAGCCACCCAGGCGCCCCAACAAATACTTTCTTAAAAGAAAGACTAGGATAAGGCGCCTGGGTGGCTCCGCTGGTTAAGCAACTGCCTTGGCTCAGGTCATGACCCTGGGGTCCTGGGATTGAGTCCCATGTCAGGCTCCCCCTGCTCTGCGGGGAACCTGCTTCTCCCTTTGACTGCCACTCTCTCTGCTTGTGTGTTCTCTCTCTTGCTCTAATAAATAAATAAAACCTTTAAAAAAAAAAAAAGACCAGGATAGTGATCACTGCACTACTATTTATAAATAGGAAATATTTAAAATCAATCTAATTACCCAACCTTAAAGGAATGGATAAATAAAATGCAGTATTTCACATTAGGAAAATCCAAACAAAAATTAAAGGAAATGAAACAGATCTATACACAGCAATATAATTAGATGTCAAAATAATACTAAGAAAAACAAGATGATACATGTATGAATATTTCCATGAAGTTTTAAAACTACAATAGTACTATATATTATTTGTGACTATATAAATATTAAAAAATTAACTAGAGAAATAATTGGTGATAGTGATGCTCTTTACATGATATATATAAATGTATATTATATACATGTAGATATTATATATTATATTTAAGGTATATATAATATGTATATAAAATATAATATATAAAAGTAAATATATAATATATTTTTAAATAAAAACATGTATATTTATTTACATATATATTTTTAAAGAAACTGGAAGCAAGTACAATGAAATGTTAATAGCTGTCAATTCTAGATTATGTTTGGGTTTTGCTATATTCGTTTATGTTTTTAATCTTAAATTTCTTGAAAAGACAGTAAAAAAATACTAGATGAGAATGTAGCTAAAAGAGCAAGGCAAATGCAATGGGGAAAAAAAAACAGAAGAAACACAAGGAAAGGTTTTATTTCCCCTTAAATAATTGCAATCTGTTTTAGTATTTTGAATAATGTTGAGGGAATATTCCATAGTAAGAAATATATTCTATAATGCAGCTTTTGCTTTACTCTTACATTTAACTTGTGTCTTCTTTAGCCTCGCCCACTTTAGTACTGCTTTTATTCATTTGTTTCAATGAATCAAAAAATCAGTATTTCCTTGTTTTATACAACGTGTCCCTGGAATTATTTTTCCCTTATTAAGTGCTATCTTCCTACCACTTTTTCTTATAAAGCACAGTACACTCCAAACTCTGAACATTTCTATTTATTTGCCTACCTGAGAAATAACCTCCTTTCTGTCTTGTTTCATTCAATGTTCACTATAGTAAATTCTCTTAGGCTCTCACAGCTTTGTTCTTTGTTTTGATAGAGACTACTTTCTCCCAAGTGATTTTATTTTTATACCTACAGGGTTGTATAACTAGTAAACCAAATGTTTCATTTTCCTTTTCAACTTGCCTTAACCAAATAAATTATGTTTCAGACTGGCTTCTATGGCATCCTCAGAGGAAGTATCTAGATTATCCCTTACTTCTTTTCTTTCTTTTTTTTTTTTTAAGATTTTATTTTTTATTTGACAGACAAAGAGAGAAAGCACAAGCAGGGGGAGCAGAAAGCAGACAGAGAGGGAGAAGCAGGCTCCCTGCTGAGCAGGACCCTGGAATCATGATGCACCAAGGTAGATGCTGAACCAAAGGCAGATGCTTAACCGACTGAGTCACCCAGGTGCCCTGGTTATCCTTAGTTCTTAAAGAAAAACTAATGTTTGCATTGCAGTTTATAGTCTACTATGTACTTTTAAATAATCTCCTCATGTGACAATAAGTGCCGCTCCAATTTAGTCATTATTGGAACAATACACAATTAAGACCTACTCAGGACTAAAATTTGTAATAGTAAACATGCTGGTAAAACTGGTAATTTGGAATTTAAGATTTCAAAAAAGCTAGCCTGCCTGGCTTAAGTGTACTCTTCTGGTGACTAAATTAATTAAAATTAGAGGTTAAAGGCTTGAGTTATTAGGCAAGTAACACAGGGAGAAGTACCTTTTATACTGAAGCTAATGGTTCTTTCCTTATCTGTGCTTCATTTCATAAAGTCAAAGAAAACCAACTTACTACAAACTCCAGAAGTAACCTAGTTTCAATCCCATTTTACGGGGAGAAAGGCTAACTTTTCTATACATATGAAGACACATTACTAGAAACAAACAAAAAAAAAATAAAAAAAATCCTATGCATAGTGTTGTAAACCTAGTTACTGACCCCCCAAAATATAAAAATGCTGGAGATAAACGAAGGATAAGGTAAGTATGGTATCGTCTGCACCTGTCTGCTAGCTTCTGGATAGGGTATGCTCAGTTGGATGTGGATTGAGAACTGTTTTGTTATTGGATACCTTGAACTATAAGGCTTCAGAGACTGCCAACAAATGTCCTAGCTTTTGGCAAGTCTGAGATAAAAAGTCATTGTATCCTTGATGTCCACTGAAGGGCACTATATATATTCAAAACCTGCATAAGCTATTGTTACCTTAAAAACTGTAGTAGATACATTTGTTTTCTGCTCAATCCTTTCTTTGGTCATCCTTTTCTTCACACTGGGCTACTCAGCCTCAAGAATTTATATATATATATAGATACACACATACACACACACACCCCATGAGGTGACACTAGCACTAGCAGGTCACACAGTGCTTAGCTGGGACAGCTATGTTAGACTATGTGGGAACACAAGAACCAACTGGTCACAGATGGAGAAAAGCAGAGCTAAAAAATGCTGACCCTGACCTCAGGTACTGACTTCCCAGTTCCAATTCTAGTCTCTACATAGCCTACTATGTTACATTTTTCTGTTCTTAAACACCTCACTTTATTTACATGTGTTTACATTTAGGTTAGAGATGGATGTGTTTGTATGCACCCATTTAAAAAACCTCTTTTGGGTGATTATATGCATGTCATGTGAAAAGGAAAACTGTTTAAATTCACATCTCTGTCTTTTCACAGTGGGGCAAGCCTATTTCTACCATGTATGTTAGCCAAAGCTGCAGGTCTGGTATATCTCTAATAAATTCCACCACTTAAGCTGGCTTGAGTAGGTATGTGTTCCTGACAAAGCACCTAAGAAAAAGAATTAAGCCAGGTTTCTTAATATCACCAAAATAGACACTTTTGAATTACTATTGGAATAAAATTTTTGTTTTTACATTTACCTATGTTATAACTCAATTAAAAGGAGAAGAAACTTAAATCAACTACTGAATAAAATACAGAAGGCAAGTTTTTTTGTTTTTTGTTTTATCAAACCTAAGATTTTCACTCTGGTTTTGCCATTGACAAATTTTATGACCTTGAGCAATTCAGCTGGGATTGAGAACCCTCAGCTTAAGTTATTCCCTCCCTTTAGCTTGCCAGTCTGCCTATGTAGCTAATGGCTTTCTAGACGTTTAATTACTGTTAAGTAAAATGAGTAACAAGCTCAAAATCTACAGAGGGAATACAAAGGGAATTATTTAGATTTTATTTGACAGAGAGCAAGAGAGCAGCAGAGAGACAGGGAAAAGGAGACTCCCCACTTAGCAGGGAGCCTGAAGTGGAACTTGATCCCAGGACCGTGGGATCATGATCTGAGCCGAAGGCAAGCTGCTTAACTGACTGGGCCATCCAGGGGCTCTGAAAGTGCATTATTTAAACCTAATTCTGATCAAGAATGAAACATGGCCTTGGAATTCTTAAAGGCAAAGGAAGAAAACCCTGAGCCTAATTAGAAATATCCCTTTATCTGAAAAAATCTCAGAAAGTTCAACTCAAAGTTAGGTATGATCTCACAAACAAAACCTCTGAGTGGGACTACAACACAAGAAGAGTTGTAGGTTCTTGCAATTGCACTACTGGGTATTTACCCTAAAGATACTACTCCAATGTTCATTGCAGCAACGGCCACAATTGCCAAAATGTAAAAGAGCCAAGGTGCTCTTCAAAAGACAAATGGATAAAGAAGATATGGTCCATATATACAATGGAATATTACGCCTCCATCAGAAAGGATGAATACCCAACTTTTGTAGAAACATGTACGGGACTGGAGGAGATTATGCTGAGTGAAATGAGCCAAGCAGAGAAAGTCAAGTATCATATGGTTTCACTTACTTGTGGAGCATAAGGAGTAACATGGAGGACAGTGGGAGAAAGAAAGGAAATGTGCACTGGAGTAAATTAGAGAGGGATATGAAGCTATGAGAGACCATGGACTTTGAAAAATGAACTGAGGGTTTTGGAAGAGAGAAATGAACTGAGGGTTGGGAGGATGGTTGAGCCTGGTGGTGGGTATTGAGGGCATGATTTGCACAGAGCACTGGGTGTGGGGCATAAACAATGAATCTTGGAACACTGAAAAAATAAAATAATTATCAAAAAAAAGAGTTGCAGTTTCTAAGGAAATGAAATTTTGATTATGTAATCACAAATAATCCTAGTGAAATGAGAACGCAGTTAGAGAAACTAATTTCTTTGGGAAGTTCAGATTTTTAAAAGAACATGTACAAAAGAAAAAAATTTCAATTATGAATACAAAATCTTGAAATGAACCTATGAGGAAAGTCTCACAAAGTTCAAGCCTACTAAGAGCTGAGGTTCCCCAAAATTCTAGTAAGACAGCAACAAAAACTTTTAAAGCTATGTTTGGAACAAGTAGACAATTTGTTAAGGGAATGACTGATAACAGAAAGACGAGCTCAAAAACAATTATGTCTTCATCTTTTCCATCCATAAGTACTGTCCTTAAGTTGGAAAGACCAAACAAAAAATTAAAAGAAGAAATTAAGGTCTATGATCATTTAAAAGGAGTCCTACAAAGTTAATTTAAACATATTTAAAATTCCAGGCCCCAACAAATTACATCTCAAGGTCTTGAAAAAATTTCAAATATGAATGAAAATAAGAAAACGCTGCCTGATTTTTAAAAACAGGGAAAAAGGGAATATTCCAGAAAGCAAAGAAAGATTAGTTTAATACTGATCTCTGAACAATTTGTAGAAGACAGAATCAAGGATATGACTTTCAAGCACTCAGAATTTGAAAAGCCAACATGGACTAGTTAACAAAAGTACAAATTAAAATAACTTTCCTTTTTTTTTTTTTTTAAAGATTTTATTTATTTATTTGACAGAGAGAGAGATCACAAGTGGGCAGAGAGGCAGGCAGAGAGAGAGGAGGAAGCAGACTCCCCGCTGAGCAGAGAGCCTGATGTGGGCCTTGATCACAGGACCCTGAGATCATGACCTGAGCTGAAGGCAGAGGCTTTAACCCACTGAGCCACCCAGGCGCCCCAACTAATTTTCCTTTTTGACAAGGTTTGATAATGTCTGGCAATGACATAGAATGCTACTGCAGTGAATCTTGATTTCCTCTAATAGCCTTGTCAGTAAGATAGAGAAATATAGGTGTGATAGTGGTAGAGGTAAGTAAATTCACAGTTGGTGCAACAGTTCTTTCTAAAGAAAAGGAGCAGTGAGCCAGAAAGGTTTTATCTTTTGTCCTGCCCTATCCAAAATTGTTTTCAGTGACTAAAATAAAGACTAGAAAACTCAAATTTAATACATTTGTAGAAGAAGAAAAGCTAAAAGGGAAAGACAATATAAAAGGAGATTCAAAATTCAAAAGGATTCTGTTAAGCTAGGAAAATGAACTTAAAACCAAAAAGAGATACTTAAGAATAAACCAATTCCTGCATTTAGGTTTAAAATAAAAATTTTAATAAAATAAAATAAATAGAAGATGGGAGACTGGTGGTAATTTTTCTGAAAAAGAATCATATTTAAAGTGACTGAACTTGTTTTTAAAAGGTAATGAAATTTTATGTTATATATCAGAAGACCAGAATTTCTAGGTTTCTCTGAAGTATTGTAAAAAAAAGTTTTATGAGTCTTTTAGACTTAAACTATGACATCTCTAATATTTTCAAGTGCAAATCTTTGTAAAATTGTGTCAATTTATAACTCATAAACCCTAAAACAGTAACAACAAAAAGAATTCTACATTGACAATATTTTTGTCAATTTAATATGTAGCTAAAAGGACAAACAAAATAAGGCAATTAACTTAAGAACTTTCTCTATAAAGACACTTGTTTTTTGAAATTCTGTTCCTCGGGACTAGCACAAAATACTTTCAGAAACTTCCCTTAACCTAGTTCTTGAAAGTTTTAGTACTGGCATTACCTACTAAAAATAAAGAATATGTGTGAGAGTGTCAGATTTCCTTGTACACAATTTTATTTTATGCTAAGGTATCTTTACTGAAATGGTAAAAGGATAAAGAAAGGGTCAGAAAAATTTAGCTTATTATCATATGCTTTCTGGTACTAATTTAGAGCTGTTAAAGTATCTAAAAAGCTGAACTGATACTGAAAGAAATACTGGTTACCCTTTTCCAATACTCCTTTAAAAGAAATAATCCAAGGGCATCTGGCTGGTTCAGTTGGTAGAGCATGCAACTCTTAACCTCAGGGCTGGTGAGTTTAAACCCCACACTGGGTATAGAGATCACTTAAAAATAAAATAAAAATAAATAAATAATCCAGGAAAAGTAATTTTAGTTAAAAAAATTGGTAGATTTCAGGATACTAATAATTTATAAAAAGAAATATTTATTTATTTGAGAGAGAGAGAGAGAGAGAGAGAGAATGAAAGTGGAGGGATGGGCAGAGGGAAAGGAGAGAGAGACTCTCAAGCAGACTCCCTGCTGAGCATAGAGCCCAACAGAGGGCTCAATATCACAACCCATGAAATCATGATCTGAGGTGAAATCAAGAGTTGGACACTTAACCAACTGAGCCACCCAGGCACCGCTACACAAAAAAATCTTAAACGAAATTTTATTGAAAGACTTGATTATCTAGAGATATGAACAAATAAACAACTTGTTAAGGTACTCATAAACCTCCATCCTACATAAGATACTAAAATTTATAACTTTTAAAGCTTTTGATGGGAAAAAAATCTGTTTAATATATTCTATCCACTCTTACGTCAAATGATTAGAAAGAGTAAATCTCCTTCTGGGAGTGGAAGTATTAACAACATAAATAAATTTAATTTAGATACATACAGAAACGTACAGTCTTCAGGAAAGGAGTCTTCACATGATGTAGAGGGCAATGAACCTGATTTGTCTTCCTGTTCATTCAGGGTCACAGATGTATGATCTACATGAAGAAAATACAAACACGAGTAACAAGTACACCAAATTAAAAATCATTTACTGTAATATCTAAATAATATATTTATTAGAGATATATGGAGCCCTCAAATATGCAAACATAGCAAAATTTCAAAATTAAGCCAAAAAATAAGGTGTCAATATCTTCAGAAACCTTAAGAAAATAAAATAGGCTAAAGTAAAAGACAGGATAGGGGCGCCTGGGTAGCTCAGTTGGTTGGGCAACTGCCTTCGGTCATGATCCCGGAGACCCGGGATCAAGCCCCACATCGGGCTCCCTGCTCCGCGGGAAGCCTGCTTCTCCCTCTCTCGCTCCCCCTGCTGGTGTTCCCTCTCCGGCTGTGTTTCTCTCTGTCAAATAAATAAAATCTTAAAAAAAAAAAAAGACAGGATAGAAGAGGCTTCTACTGGAGAAAATCTAGTATGTCCTAAACTTTGGGTATCCTGATTTCTGCTTGTATTTTATAAAAAAATAATGATTACTAAAAGGTCACAAAATAGAAAGTTTATGGATCTTTTCTTTTCTCACTGTTCAACTGCTACCTTCATATTTGGAGGGTGGGGTATTTGGGTACCTCTTTTTATATTTCCATTTGATGTTTCATATTACTTAGTCTATCTTTCTGTGCTTAATTTCATCCCATATCTGGTCTTTTCTTTTTCTACTTCATCTATTCTTACTCTCTATCATGACTACAATATAGAAATAAGCTGTGTATTTAATGAGAAAAGTTATGGATTTCCTGTACTTATTCTGAAAAATGGATATATAGGGGGTGCCTGGGTGGCTCAGGTCATGATCCCAGGCTCCTGGGATCAAGTCCCACATTGGGCTTGCAGCAGGAGCTTGCTTCTCTCTCTTTCTGCTGCTCTCACAGCTTGTGCTGTCTCTGCTTGTGCTCTCTCACTGTCAAACAAATAAATAAAATAAAAAACAAAAAAACTTAAAAAAAGAAAAATGGATATGTAGACTATTCTATGTTTTGTTTAAAGATATACACATACATACAACCCCCCCCCCTGACTTTTTTTATAGACAGTATGAGTATGAGGTGGGGGGAAGGGAAGAGGGAGAGAGAGAATCTTAAGTAGGCTCAACACCCAATCTGGAATCTGACATGGGGCTCAATCTCACCACCCTGAGTTCATGACCTGAGCTGAAATCACAAGGCAGATGCTTAACTGACTGAGCCACCCAGGCACCTCTAAAGATATTTTTCAAATGTGTTTTTTCTTATGCACTGATGGACTTTAAGAAAAAACATGATTCTCATCCTGCCTTAGATTATTACCTTGCATTGGTCCTCTAGTGCAGAAAAAAAAGTGTAGAAAAAAATTTAATAAAAAAATAGTTTAAGTTAAATACAAGGCCACTACCTGGCTTATTAGGAAATAATTATCCCTCTTTAATTATTAAGGCGAAGTAAGGTTTAAAATCTGATAGCTGGTAAGAGCTAATTCTGGATTAAAAATTAAGTTTTATAAATTAAGAATTTCTGATTTTTTCCTAACTAATTTCTTTTGCATGAGTCATATAAATCCATACTAACAAATATGAATAAAATAAATGTATATAAGCATAATTAGAAATAAGAGTTACCAAAAATGGAGATTTTTAAATTATTCATTAGATAAGGGAGGTAAGGGGAAATAATTCCTCTCAAGAAGATAGTATCCAACTCTTTGTTTGAGGAAAGAGCACATATTTACAGTTATACACAAGAAAGGAACATGAAAGTAATTAATGGTTTGGGCAGTCCAGGTTGGATATGGGATAGCTTGTTTTGATTTCAACACCAAGTCCTTTTATTTTTCCCAGTCTCAATATTCTTTTTAAAATAAATACTAAAATGAAACTTTATTACTAGGAAGATTTAATCCTTTGCATTTGCCAACAGTGTCAATTACAGAACTCCCCAATTACTTGGTAACAAATATTGCTCTACCACTGGCAAACATATACTTTTATTTTGATAAATTCATTACATTTCAAATGAACTATATAAAAATAAAAATATTAAATATTTCTTTTGATGAAATTATTACCAAAAAACCCCAAAACCCAATTTACTTTTTATTACAGAGAAATTAATTGTTTCAAATTGAAAAAAGAAAGTTAGAATTAGTTCCTCTTACCATCTCCTGCATGTAAAATTCTCTTCCTTCTAAAACTAGTATAATCTCTTGAGTGTTTTGATTCCAAGTGTTATTGAAAGATACTAAGAAAGGCTGTTTTCTTAAAAAATCTACTCTTCTAACATTGGACGTAAAATTAGCTATTAAAATTGAGAATATTTTTGAATAACAAGAGGTTTCTTTAAAATAGACTAAAGATGATGGGCTATATTTTCAGAGATTTAAAACCTTAATTCTCCCTCTCTCACTCCCCCTGCTTGTGTTCCCTCTCTCGCTGTGTTTCTATCAAATAAATAAATAAAATCTTTAAAAAAAAAGGGGGGGAGGCGACTGGGTGGCTCAGTTGGTTAAGCGACTGCTTTCGACTCAGGTCATGATCCCGGAGACCCAGGATCAAGGCCCACCACTGGGCTCTCTGCTCGGCGAGAAGCCTGCTTCTCCCTTTCTCACTCCCCAGCTTGTGTTCCCTCTCTCTCTGTGTTTCTCTCTGTCAAATAAATAAACAAAATCTTTAAAAAAAAAACAAAAAACTTAAGGCTCCAAATTATGACACTTAAAATTATTATAATCTGTTAACAATATTTAGCAGTATTAAATAAAATCCAGTAAAGTACTTCCTCAACATTTTAGGAAATTGGAGATAGACTAAGATTTATAGGAGAGTGACTCTGATAAAACAACTTTTTAATTTTTCTCTTCTTAGTTTTGGCACATTAATTTTGATCAATTGCTTCCAAAATGAATTAGTTTACAGTTTTCAAGTTGATGATCTAATAATAATCCAGAAATAAAAAATTTTATACCAACTTATCTATGCCACAATATATCTTTCTAGTACTGTTTTTTCACAAAGTGGGTTTATAGTAGTTTGGAGTCTTGGAATTTTTTAAAGAAGAGATACATTTGTTCATTCTTTCCATAGAGATTCAGAAGAATGTGCATTTCCTATCGCTGGATGGGTAGGACTTTTTATTTAATAAGGAAACTCATTTATGTAATTTACCAATATTGACCTTACATGTTATTTTAAATTATCTTTAGGTAATCTGATATCTACTTACGTCAATTAAGCCTGCTTCAAGTCACGAAAATAACAGAACATTCAAGATTGGGATTAGAAATGCACATACCCTTTATCAATGCTGAGTTGTTATTTATGGTTGCTTCATTCACTAGAATCATTGCTTGGATGTATTCTGTTAAGGAAAAAAAGCATGAAAACAATCATTAGCAGCATCACTTTCATTTATGGTGCCAGCTACTGTGCTAAACAATTTACATATTGTATCTTATTTAGTCTTCATTAACTCCTCTGAGAGGTTCCTTTGATTACCAGAATTAGAAACAGAAATTGAGGCTTAGAGGTTAGACTGTTCCAAGAGTGCCTGGGTGTTCAAGTTGGTTAAGCATCTGATTCGATTTCAGTTCAGGTCATTATCTGTGAGATCAAGTCCTGTGCTGGGTTCTGCCTTAAAGCCAGCTTAAGATTCTCTCTCTCCCTCTCCCTCTACCCTTCACTGCCCGTCTCTCTCCCTCTCAAAACAAAACACACACACACACCCCTCAAAAAACACTATTTATTCCCGATCATTCAGCAAAGGAGGTGGTAAAACTGGATTCAAAATTAGATATATCTGGGCATCTGGGTGGCTCAGTGGGTTAAAGCCTCTGCCTTCAACTCAGGTCATGATCCCAGGGTCCTGGGATCGAGGCCCGCATGGGGCTCTCTGCTCAGCAGGGGGCCTGTTTTCTCCTCTCTCTCTGCCTGCCTCTCTGCCTACTTGTGACCTCTCTCTCTGTCAAATAAATAAATAAAATCTAAAAAAAAAACCCAAAACTAGATATATCTGACTCATGAAATGAATGAGAAGGAATGTTAAAATGAAAAACAATACTGGGCAAGTAAACAAAAGATTAATGTCATATGAACATCCAAAAAAGGTATTAAGAATGGTACAAAAGAAAAAGCGCCTGAAAATCTTACGTCCTCAAGGAAAGGCGGTTCTACATAAATTTTTTTTTTTTTTAAGATTTTATTTATTTGACAGAGAGAAACACAGCCAGAGAGGGAACACAAGCAGGGGGAGTGAGAGAGGGAGAAGCAGGCTTCCTGCTGAGCAGGGAGCCGGATGTGGGACTCGATCCCGGGTCTCTGGGACCATGACCTGAGCCGAAGGCAGTCGCTTAACCAACTGAGCCACTCAGGCGCCCCAGTTTTACATAAAAATTTTATGTTCTACAACCAACCAGAGTTGAAAACAAAGAAATAGAAAAAGTTAAAATTTGGCTGACTGAACTGACTGCCAAAGTAGAGTGCAAATTCTGGTTTCAGAAGACTAGTGGGGCAAGTTCTGTTTAAAGCAGGCAAGATACAGTTATATGTGCTTTCATGTTTTAAAAGACATTAGGTGTCTCTGATGGGGTGATGAAAAATTTTTATTTTTCTATATGTACTAAATGTTGTATAATGAGCAGATACTACTTTTGCAAAAGCTATCACTCTTCAAAGAGGGTTACAAAGAGAAAGAAAATATAAAATGGGGGAGGGGGGCCAAATAAAGTAGCCTGAGAGAAAAAGAGATAAATTCAGTAGCTATTATTCAAAGTAATCATCTTCACCCAGTTTTACAAAGTGTCTATGGTATATGGTAAAAGCAAGCTTTTATAGAAGCAGAGCACAAACACAAAGGAAAAAGAATGCAAGGTAGGCTCTTAAAAAACAAAATAAACTATTTGATTTTTAAAACGAAGAATACTGGAGATAGAACTGTACTGCATTGCCAGCAGTTAATATTTAGCATTAAATATACTGGAAGTTTTTTTGTGCTTCATACCTTTATTTGTGGCAGACCCATCTTTGATCTTTTGTTTCAGTGACTGCAGCACATTTTGCACTTGCTCAAATATGAAGTCCACTTTTCCATCATCTTCCAGCTCCATCCAAAAAGTTTTTGCATCACCTAAAATTAAAGTAAGCAAATAGCTTAAGAACAGAGACAGACTGTAAACTCCTCAAGGCACATGTTACAGAGAATCCACTTGTTTTCTAGTAACATCAAGATTTAATTGGTCTATCATTTACCTTGAGAAAAAGATTTTGGTAATTGTTTCTTTATAAGAACTAAAAACAAAGAATATGACCTAAGTATTTCACTTATTTCTGCTAATATAAAAATACATCAAAAAATTTGGTGATACTATTTCTGGTGTCCCTATTAGACAACAGAAATGGCTTCATTCTAGGGTGGTGGTAGGTATAGGTAAAGACACATAAGCATTTTAAAAGTTTCAGGGATATAACCTCCACTGAATATGGAAGTGGATGGTTTTAGAATGAAACACCTCAACAACTGCTAAAATAACTAAATGTCCAATAATATTTTTAAATGTCTTTTATATTTTTAAAATAATTATATGAAACAAAATAATATTTAAACTTTTTATAGGTGGCTATACAGATGAACCAATATTTCAGAAGTCCAGCTAGTGAACACCTTAAACATAAATTCCTAAAGATGGGGCGCCTGGGTGGCTCAGTTGGTTAAGCGACTGCCTTCTGTTCTGCTCAGGTCATGATCCCGGAGACCTGGGATCGAGCCCCATATAGGGCTCCCTGCTTGGGCAGGAAGCCTGCTTCTCCCTCTCTCATTCCCACTGCTTCTGTTCCCTCTCTGGCTGTGTTTCTCTCTGTCAAATAAATAAAATCTTAAAAAAAAAAAATTCCTAAAGATAGGTGCCTGGCAACTCCTGATGTTGGGGTCATGAGTTCAAGCCAAATACTGGCAGTAGAGTTTACTTAAAAAAAAAAAATTTCCTAGAGGAAATAATTCTTTCAGAACTGAAAACAGAAATATGAGAATGACAATTAAAATAAACTGGCAAAAGCAAATCACATACATGAACCATGTTTAAAAGTAACAAAAATATCTAAAATGTAAAAATTTATTTATAATATGTTAAAATGTTAAAATATATAAAATGTTCAAAATTAATTAATAGGGCCTTAAACAAAAAAGGGACATAGTACAAGCTTATTATTGTACTTTAGAAAGATCATCTGAGAAGCCATTAGGAGGATTAATAAGCAGAGAGTCTACTTTATAAAAAATACATTTTCCCTAATAAAAATTAAACCCAGAACCTCCAAGTTTGGCAGTGGAGTGAGAATTTTCATAAAAGGCTTAGGTCTTATTGTCCCAAATCTCCCTGGCAAAGTCATCTTACCCAAAGTGGGTGTCTGGCTAATTAGGGATACTGTCACTACTGCAGCCTCAGAAGAGGTGTTGCTTCCCTGTTGACACTCTGGCCCGATGCCCACAACATAAGACAAAGCCTACTTTTAACTCCTCATAGTGCAGATAAGACAAGGTTTCAAGATTTGAAATAAATGCAGTGAGAGGAGAAAAGTGATGAGGAATGATGCTTTAATGGTGGAGAGACATGACATGGAGATGTGCCATGCTAAGCAACTCTATTTTTATATAAAAGACTATGGGAGCCATTCAAAAAGTTTAAGCATTCTTATGATGTGATTAGTTTCTTAAAGTCACTCAGGTGGCAGCAGGAAGAGGGAGTCAAGAATGATTTCTAAGGGTGCCTTGGTGGCTCAGTCATTAAGCATCTGCCTTCAGCTCTGGTCATAATCCCAGGGTCCTGGGATCAAGTTCAGAATTGGGCTCCCCACTCAGCAGGAGCCTGCTTCTCTCTCTCCCTCTGCCTACCACTCTCTGCTTGTGCTCTCTCTCTCACTGTCAAATAAATTAATAAAATCTTTAAAAAATTAATTTCTAATTTTCCGACTTTGGCTTCCATATGCATAGTAATGGTATTAATTGAGATAAGAAATAAAGATAGTAGGAGAGCCCGGGTGGCTCAGTTTTTAAGCGACTGCCTTCGGCTCAGGTCATGATCCCGAAGACCCGGGATTGAGCCCCGCATTGGGCTCCCTGCTCGGTGGGAAGCCTGCTTCTCCCTCTCTCACTCCCCTTGCTTGTGTTCCCCCCCTCCAGCTGTGTTTCTCTGTCAAATAAATAAATAAAACCTTTAAAAAGAAAGAAAAAAGAAATAAAGATAGGAAACAAATGAGAAATTTAAGTAGGGTAAGTACACTGGGTACACAGGCACCAGAGTAAGATCTGATCCAATTACACAAATTTTGGAGTCAGTGGCATACAAATGCTTGCTGGAAGTCACAGAGTAGATATGATCAGGGAGAATGCATTTGAGGAAAGGAGGGTATTCTGTGTATAAGGGATGAGCGTAAGAAAAGAGAATCATGGAGACACAGAAAGAGCAAAGAGGTGGAAGGAAAATCCAGGAGAATAATGTATCAGAGGCCAATGGAAAAACAGAAGTGATCATTAACAATCTGGGCTTTCAAATACAGATGCCTTTGTGTTTGAATCCCACACTGCCAGTTTAAGCTGTATGACCATATGTATGAAATGATAATAACAGCATCCACCTCATGGAATTGATGTGTGAATAAGCATATGGCCTTTAGCAAGGAATTACTATGTACAAAGACACATACATACACACATACTATATATATATGCAGTATACATATAGTAAATATATACTTAAAGAAATTACTACATATAATTTAACAGGGAATACAGTCCTAAGCAAAAGAAATCTCTGGATTTTTAGCTATTAGTAAATCTGGAATTTTAGATATTATTCAGCTAGGTGGGCAAGTATTATTTGAAGGACCTTTCCAGAATCCTTAAAATCATTACGTTTTTCACCAACAGATAACCAAAAAGTCAATGCTTTTAGACAAAACTATTTGTGAATGCACTTAACTGGTTGTTATCACGTTCCTTTTCATGGATATGAATCAATACTCCACACTAGGGATTTATTTATTTATTTTTGAGGTGGATATCTAGACAGGAAGCATTTTGAAAGGTACTTAGAAATAGCTTCTGACAGCATTATAATCTGGAATCATACACAACTCTCACATGGCCTGAGAAAATAAGCAGTGATGCTGAAAAACCACAGTCAGGGTTTAACTGAATTTTTGTTTCTCAGTGGTTATCATTTAAAACTGTGCTTGAAATGTCAACACGACAGCAAATTATTCTGATAAGAAATACTTAAGACAATTGATCTGATACCTGAACAGGGTAAATTATTAGTTTTGGAATGGATTAATAAAGAGGACATTGGCAATATAATTTAAGAAAATAAAGCTGATCAGAAAATAATGAAACTATCTGCTTATACAATAAATGAGTGGATTTAAGCAATTCATAGTTATTTGTTCTGGGTTTTTAATAGTGTTCTTTATGGCATCCTTATTATTTCATACTGCTAGGTTTAATTTTCACTTAAATGGTTCTTGCTCCTCATGTCTTTCCTCTCGATCATTTTTCACTGTTTTTTTGCTATGAAATTTTTAAACCACAGTAATATTAAGAAAAAACATAACCAATTTATCTGAAAAATGAGATTAATAGATCCAGTTAATAACTTTCCTGAACAAAGAAGTTAAATGGGTATCACAAAGAGAAACAACTGAGTCACTTTCATTTCAACTGTATACCATCTAGATGGTTATTACAAGGTAAACAATTTCAGTTTCTTGCTCCTTTTCTTTGTACTCTATGTATGTTCAGAGTTATAATCTGAAACTGTAAATATTTCAGTATATTTCACTAGAAAACATTGGTAAGTACAGGAGTAGGTCCTTGCACTGAAAACCAAATCAGTATACTAATATTGCTACCTGCCTCTAGAAATAAAGAATACTATCTTATAACTCTACCATTTGTCCCAACTTATTCCTTACTTAGCTAGGTATGACTTTATTGCAAGAACATAATCATGAAGTGGGAAGTACAGCAGCTTTGTAAAGGAAGACAAATTATATAGTTACACTGTATGTCTCCTAATCTCTGTTGATATATACTGTCTTTGTAAATAGGCAATACTCAAGAATCACAGCTATAGGAGTTATTTATTAGCCAACTATTTTTGGAGTACTTACCAAATACACTGAAAATAAGACACAGACACAAACACACATGCACGTATCCTTTAAAGAGCTTCAGGGCATTAGTCTAGAGGATCTCTCTTTCTTTCTTTCTTTTTTTTTTTTTTAAAGATTTTATTTATTTGACAGAGAGAAACACATCCAGAGAGGGAACACATCCAGAGAGGGAACACAAGCAGGGGGAGTGAGAGAGGGAGAAGCAGGCTTCCCGCCGAGCACGGAGCCCCATGCGGGACTCGATTCCGGGTCTCCAGGATCATGACCTGAGCCGAAGGCAGTCACTTAACCAACTGAGCCACCCAGGTGCCCCGAGGATCTCTATCTTTGAGTCTGTGATCAGCAAAGTATAGTCTATGAATTGAAATCCCTTCAGACAATATGTGAGGTCAAACTATTTTAATAGTAATATTAAGACATTATTTGCTCTCTTTTTTCCTCTATAATGACATCGACTAATAGTATAAAAGCATTGGTGAGTAAAAGTACTGATGTCCTAGCATGAATCAAGGGAGTGGCAACAAACTACCAGTTTTAAGTCTTCCAGTATACTACCAGTATATTCTTCGCCATCAATTTCACTAAACAATGTCCTTGATAAAGCAATATAAATGATTCCTACAGCATAATGGCTGTCTCAAGCAAAAGCACTAGTGAGATTGAGC
Source organism: Spilogale gracilis (assembly GCA_004023965.1). Lineage (NCBI taxonomy): Eukaryota > Metazoa > Chordata > Mammalia > Carnivora > Mephitidae > Spilogale > Spilogale gracilis. The sequence goes on along the minus strand of PITA01001245.1, from coordinate 109,345 downwards.
GTAGGCTAAACCAGCCTTTTTTTTTTTTTTCGTGGAAAACTATTTTTACTTAAAAAAGAACCACTAATAAAAATTAGTTTCTTAGACTTGGGTGTTTGGCACACATTTCTTTGAAAAAAAAAAGGGGGGGGAAAGTGAGCCTACTCCCAGGAAGTTCAATACTGAGAGCATCTGTTTAATGATAAAATTCATACTACCAAGTTAAAATTGGAAATTTGTAAACCTTTTATTATTTTTTTTTAAAGATTTTATTTATTTGACAGAGAGAAACACAGCCAGAGAGGGAACACAAGCAGGGGGAGTGAGAGAGGGAGAAGCAGGCTTCCCGCCGAGCAGGGAGCCCGATGTGGGACTCGATCCCGGGTCTCCAGGATCATGACCTGAGCCGAAGGCAGTCGCCTAACCAACTGAGCCACCCAGGCGCCCCTGTAAACCTTTTATGTGTCACAGTAAGCCTGATAGCTGCTCAGTAATTAATCACTTTTGATGAGATTGGTAGCAACATTAACAAATGTGATTTTTTTATACTGTATGAAACATGTCAACATCTAGAGAATATGCATAATTCATTGAGCCAGTATCTTTCACGTGGCCAATGCATGATATTACAAAATCATAAAAGATCAATGTGCAAGACAGACCAATGGATTTTAATGTAACAGAACATAAAAAAAAAAAAAACTCACAGGTATGTGCTCAGTTCACACTACAAGTGACCCTGAAGTAATAACTACCTCTTGAATTTTGTAGTTGTATCCAAAAGAGTCCACAATTATCCAAAAGACTATTAAAATATTATTTTTCCAACTTTTTGTCTATGTGTACCTTCATTTTCTTTTTACATTTCAACCAAAGCAACATTTCACACCAGATCGAATGCAAAAGCAGATGAGACTCCTTCTTCTATGAAACCAACTATAAAGGATTTGTAAAGATATAAAACAATATTCTTCTACTTTTTATGTTCTAGAGAATAGTTCTTGCTCACAAAAATGCAAATTATGTTAACATGTTGGGCTTATTATATTTTGAAGCTTCTCAGTTTCAATTTCTAATACAAAGAAATAGGAGCAACATAAACTAAAACTGTTAAGGACTTTAAATACTTAAAAGAGTATAAAGTAGTCTTGAGCCCAAAAGAAAGTTTGAGAACTACTGGCCTACATGAACAGTTCAGTGACCAATGGATCAACAGTATGATCTGTATAACAATTCATATATTACAAGTATGTTAAAGGGTAGTGAAATTTTAAAATATCATTTAAGAGGTCAGGGATCCCAGGAAGGAAAACTGACCGTGACAAGAACATCTGACTGTATTACAGTTGTACACACAACCTCACTGAAAGGCTAGGTAGAAAGGGGCTAACCTAAGTAACTTTGGAAATAAGTACAGTCTGAAAGACTAAATGCAAAAGGAACTGTACACAAGCACTGTAGCTTCCTACCTGGGAATAAGTTTATAAGTTCTGATAAAGCTACACCCATGACATATACACACATTCACACACACAGGAACTGAGTGACTAAATGGATAACAGATGGTAGGAGGCATGTTTCTCACCGTTGGAGAGATGTGGTAATGGTTTACAGTTGGGAACATCAGAATAAATTCATGTTTAGCTCAATATAGACACAGATGGTTACACATAGAGATATTTATAGATATGCATACATACAACTCAGCATACACATATATTCCTTGCTCTGTCAGCTGAAAGGGCCTATAAACAGCCCAGTAACAACTACGGCCCAGATACTGGTTTCTGACACCATCTTCCATTAAAAGGAACCAGGGCTCATTTAAGAAATAACTAACTCTAGGTCTGGGGCAGGAAATATACAAAATAAGCTTGAAGCATCTTACAGTACCAGAAAATAATAAAGTGCTAAAACCAAACAACACAAAACAAAAACCCATCTACACTGATAAACATATGTCAAAGGGACACAGACCCAAATGAAAGAGTTCCCAACAGCCAATTCTGGGACAATCTGAGTAACAAAGCAGTACTAGATAAGGTAAAATAAGTACCTACGACTCCATACTGAAATAAATAATGACTGAATTTACACAAAAATGGGGAAAAGGAGACATATAAATGGGAGAAAGGAGAGATAAATCTCCCCTGCAGAAGAATTCCAAATGACTAATGTTAATATTCCATTCTCAAAGATGGGGAGCATAATCCCCACTCCTGGAATATGAGCTGCATATAGTGATTTCCTATCAAAAAGTACAATAGGGAAAGAAAGGAAAAAAAAGTAATTAACAGTGTAGAAACTACATACCACTATGTGAGCCAGACAACCAAACTCAATATCAGTAAGAGAGAAATCACATTGATAACATGTACCTTTGATATAACATGGTAAAAATGGCATTTTACCCCATGGTCTTCTTCCCCCAAACCCTGCTTAAGTCATGAAAAAAAAAATCAATTAATAATTCCAATAGAGGGGGATGCCTGGGTGGTTCAGTCGTTAAGCGTCTGCCTTCGGCTCAGTTCATGATCCCGGAGCCCCAGAATCGAGCCCCACATCAGGATCCCTGCTAGGAGGGAAGCCTACTTCTCCCTCACTCACTCCCCCTGCTTGTGTTCCCTCTGTAGCTGTGTTTCTGTCAAATAAATAAAATCTTCAAAAAAACAAAATTCCAACAGAGGAGCATCCTACAAAATACTTGGGGTACAAAATAAAACCCAAGGCTGAGAAACTGTTACATCCAAGAGGACCCGATGGAGACATGATAAATACATATAATGTGGGATCCTGGAATAGAAAAAGACAGCAGGGCAAACCTACAGAAATAGTAATAAACTATGAACTTTAGTTAATAATAATGGCTCCTTAATTACATGAAAAAAATATGCAACCAAGGATAATGTAGCCAGCAAAGTTGACTTTCAAAATGGGAGGAGAGATAAAGAGCCTCCAGGACCGCAAAGGTCTAAAAGATTATGTGACCACCAAGCCAGAACTACAAGAAATATTAAGGGGGGTTCTATAAAAGAGAAATGAACCCACGAGTGACACAGAACAGAAATTTACAGAGGAAATCTATAGAAACATGAACTTCACAGGCAACATGATGTCAATAAAAATGTATCAATAATCACTCTCAATATGAATGGCCTAAATGCTCCAATAAAAAGGCACAGGGTTGCAGACTGGATAAAACGATAGGACCCATCTATATGCTTTTTACAAGAGACACATTTTGAATCTAAAGACACTTCCAGATTGCAAGTGAGGGGATGGAGGACCATCTTTCATGCCAGTGGACCTCAAAAGAAAGCCAGGGTAGTGATTCTCATAGCAGACAAATTAGATTTTAACTCTAAAGACTGTAGTCAGAGACACAGAAGGACACTACATCATTCTCAGAGGGTCCATATGCCAGGAAGATCTAACAATTGTAAATATTTATGCCCCCAACATGGGAGCAGCCAACTACATAAGCCAACTGTTAAGCAAAATAAAGAGTCATATTGATCCAAATACATTAATTGCAGGAGATCTTAACACACCACTCTCAGCATTGGACAGATCATCTAAACAGAAAATCAACAAAGAAACAAGAGCTTTGAATGACACACTGGACCAGATGGATCTCATATATTCAGAACATTCCACCCTAAAACAGCAGAATACTCATTCTTCTCAAGTACACATGGAACCTTCTCCAGAACAGACCACATACTAGGTCACAAATCAGGGCTCAACCGACACCAGAAGGCTGAGATTATTCCCTGCATATTCTCTGACCACAATGCCTTGAAAATGGAACTCAACTACAACAAAAAGTTCAGAAGAAAATCAAACACTTGGAAGCTAAAGATTATCCTGCTCAAAAATCTCTGGATCAACCACGAAATCAAAGAAGAACTGAAACACTTCATGGAAACCAATGAGAATGAAGATAAATTGATCCAAAACCTATGGGATACAGCAAAGGCAGTCCTAAGGGGGAAATACACAGCCATCCAAGCCCCACTCAAAAAAATTGAAAAATCCCGAATACACCAACTCTCATTACACCTTAAAGAACTAGAAAATCAGCAACAAATTAAACCAACCGCCCCCCACAAGACAGGAAATAATTAAGATTAGAGCAGAGATCAATGAATTAGAAACTAGAGATACAGGAGAACTCATCAACAAAACTAAAAGCTGGTTCTTTGAAAGAATTAATAAAATCGATAAACCACTGGCCAAACTAAACCAAAATAAAAGGGGGAAGACCCAAATTAATAAAATTATGAATGAAAGGGAAGAGATCACGACTAACACCAAGGAAATAGAAACAATCATCAGAAATTACTATCAACAGTTATATACCAATAAGTTTAACAACCTAGAAGATATGGATGCATTCCTGAAAACCTATAAACTTCCAAGACTGAAACAGGAAGAAATTGACAATCTGAATAGACCTATATCTAGTAACGAGATTGAAGCAGTGATCAAAAACCTCCCCCAAAACAAGAGCCCAGGACCTGACAGACTCCCTGGGGAATTCTACCAAACATTCAAAGAAGAAATAACACCTATTCTCCTGAAGCTGTTTCAGAAAATAGAAACAGAAGGAAAACTTCCAGGCTCTTCCTATGAAGTAAGCATTACTCTAATCCCCAAACCAGACAAAGACCCCATCAAAAAGGAGAACTTCAGACCAATATCTCTGATGAATATGGATGCCAAGATTCTTAACAAGATCCTTGCTAACAGGATCCAACAATACAGTAAAAAGATTATCCACAACCAGGTGGGATTTATCCCAGGGATACAAGGGTGGTTCAACAACTTGCAAATTAATCAACATGATAGAACAAATCAATAAGAGAAGAGAGAAGAACTACATGGTACCCTCAATTGATGCAGAAAAAGCATTTGACAAAATACAACATCTGTTTCTGATTAAAACTCTTTCAAAGACAGGGATAGAGGGAACATTCCTCAACCTCATAAAATCTATCTAGGAAAAACCCACAGCTAATATCATTCTCAATGGAAAAATGGACAGCCTTCCCTTTGAGATCAGGAACAAGACAAGGATGCCCTCTCTCACCACTATTGTTCAACATAGTGTCAGAAGTCCTAGCAACAGCAATCAGACAACAGAAAGAAATAAAAGGTATTCAAATTGGCAAAGAAGAAGTCAAACTCTCTTTGCAGATGACATGATACTCTATATGGAAAACCCCAAATACTCTACCCCCAAACTACTAGAAATCATACAACAATTCAGTAATGTGGCAGGATACAAAATCAATGCATCGAAATAAGTTGCGTTCTTATACACTAACAATGAAAATATAGAAAGGGAAATCAGAGAATCGATTCCGTTTACTATAGCACCATAAACCATAAGATACCTAGGAATAAGCCTAACCAAAGAAGTTAAGGATCTGTACTCAAGGAACTACAGAACACTCATGAAAGAAATTGGAGAAGACACAAAAAGATGGAAGAGTATTCCATGCTCATGGATCAAAAAAATAAACATTATTAAAATGTCTATACTGCCCAGAGCAATCTATACTTTCAATGCCATCCCAAACAGATTTACACCAACATTTTTCAAGCGTTGGAACAAACAATCCTAAAATTTATATGGAACCAAAAAAGACCCCGAATCGCTAAGGAATTGCTGAAGAAGAAAAACAAAGCAGGGGGCATCACGCTACCTGATTTCGGGCTTTATTACAAAGCTGTGATCACCAAGACAGCATGGTACTGGCGGCACAAAAACAGACAAATAGACCCATGGAACAGAGTAGAGAGTCCAAATACGGACCCACAAATCTATGGTCAAATCATCTTCGACAAACCAGGAAAAAATATCCAGTGGAAAAAAGACGGTCTCTTCAATAAATGATGCTGGGAAAATTGGATAGCTACGTATAGAAGAATGAAACTAGACCATTCTCTTACACCACACAGAAAGATAAACTCGAAATGGATGAAAGATCTCAACGTGAGGCAGGAATCCATCAAAATCCTGGAGAACACAGGCAGTAACCTCTTTGACATCGGCCACAGCAACTTCTTTCAAGACATGTCTCCAAAGGCAAAGGAAACAAAAGCAAAAAGGAACTTTTGGGACTTCATCAAAATAAAAAGCTTCTGCACAGCAAAGGAAACCATCAACAAAACAAAGAGGCAACCAAGGGAATGAGAGAGTATATTTGCAAATGACACTACAGACAAAGGGCTGATATCCAAGATCTATAAAGAACTACTCAAACTCAACATCCAAAAAGAAAATGATCACATCAAAAAATGGGCAGGAGACATGAAGAGGCACTTCTCCATAGAAGACATACAAATGGCTAGCAGACACATGAAAAAATGTTCATCATCACTAGCTATCAGGGAAATTCAAATCAAAACCACACTGAGATACCACCTTACACCAGTCAGAATCACCAAAATTATTAAGACAGGAAACAACAAGTGTTGGAGAGGCTGAGGAGAAAGGGGAACCCTCTTACACTGTTGGGAATGCAAGCTGATGCAGCCGCTATGGAAAACAGTGTGGAGATCCCTTAAAAAATTAAAAATAGAGCTACTGTATGATCCTGCAATTGCACTACTGGGCATTTACCTCAAAGATACAGGTGTAGTGAAAAGAAGGGCCATATGTACCCCAATGTTCATTGCAACAATGGCCACCATCGCCAAACTGTGGAAAGAGCCATGGTGCCCATCAACTGATGAATGGATAAAGAAGATACGGTACATATATACAATGGAATATTATGCCTCCATCAGAAAGGATGAATACCCAACTTTTGTAGCAACATGGACTGGACTGGAAGAGATTATGCTGAGTGAAATAAGCCAAGTAGAGAAAGTCAAGTATTACGTGGTTTCACTTACTTGTGGTGCATAAGGGGTAATATAGAGAACAGTAGGAGAAGGAAAGGAAATGAGAAGCAGGGTAATTCAGGGAGGGAAACGAAATATGAGAGACTTTGGACTCAGAAACCAACTGAGGGTCTTGGAGGGTTGGGGGGATGGGCAAGCCTGGTGGTGGGTATTGAGGGCACATATTGCATGGAGCACTGGGTGTGGGGCATAAACAATGAATCTTGGAACACTAATAAAATAATATAATAATAATACTAAAAAAAGAGGAAAAGCTAAAAATAATTTAAAAAATAATAATGGTTCATTAATTATAACAAATATACCAGCCCAATATAAGATGTTAATCATAAGCAAAACTGGATTTAGAAGATATGGGAACTTGCTGTACTATCCTCTCAATTTTTTTTAAAAAAGTAAATTTAAGGGGCGCCTGGGTGGCTCAGTTGGTTGAGCGACTGCCTTCGGCTCAGGTCATGATCCTGGAGGCCCAGGATCGAGTCCCATATCGGCTCCCTGCTCCGCGGGAGGCCTGCTTCTCCCTCTCTCACTCCCCCTGCCTGTGTTCCCTCTCTGGCTGTGTTTCTCTCTGTCAAATAAATAAAATCTTTAAAAAAAAAAAAAAAGTAAATTTAAAAGTTTTCTAAAAAATAAAGTGTATTTTTAAAAAATTATTAAAAAACTGACTTGGTTTTACAGACACACAATTAATTAAAAAGACTGTCAAAAATGTTGGCTACATGAGAATAAATCCTAAATTCCTTCAAATGTAGAAAAGTCTTTTGCAGTGAAAAACCTGAAAATTACAATTCAGCTTCATTAAGCAGTCTATACACTTTTAAATCTAATGTTTAACAATGGTTTCCAAACCTACCATTTTTTTCTCCCATCTTTGGCATCGTTCATAAATATAAAACTCTTCAAAATTAACTTTATCAAAGGACTGAATCACTTTGATTGAATATAACTGGAATCCAACTAGAATCCAATTGTGGTCTCCATAAAATTTGCAGTCCTCAGAGAAACTACATCATTACACCACTCCAAACCTAATGTTTTGGATTCTTGAAGTTTCAAATAGTCACTACAGATGAAGAAACTTTCAAAAATAACCGCTATTCCAACCTGATGACAAGTCCATGCAATTTCATCAAGTGAATATTTACAGTCATATCAGATCATTCATAATATCTTTTTAAAAATAAAAACCAACTCCATCTTTTGGTCCATGGATGATGCATGAGACATTCTGTAAAGAAAACAATAAAGATTGATTGGTACATATATGCAAAGAATAAAACATGTAAGAAAAAGAAGACTTCTAACAATAGCTCTATATTTTAACACAGCATAAACTATTACAGAAACAAGAATACATATTAAATGGAAAATATTTAAAATATCAAAATTGGGAAATTACAGAGAAATTAAGAATCAGCCATATTTAAAATATTGTTAATTCACATTATTCTTATTTTATAAAATTTTTAAAGTTTTCTTATTTTTTATACTTTCTAAATATACCTTTAAAATGCGGATAGTAATGCTAGCTACCTCAAATGAATGAAGAGGCAATAATGACCAAGAATTTCTCAAAACTCGAAAACATAAAAGCCAACTAAGCATTCACTCAGTACCAAGCAAGATAAAATACAACTTAGAATATCAAAAATAAAGAGAAAGTCTTAGAAGTTTCCAGAAAATCTAAGTTATCTAATAAAAACACTTATCAGACTGGTTACCAGACCTCTCATCAGAAATTCCAGATGCAGTAAGTTAAGGCAAAGTAAGTCTGACCCCAGAATGCCTTTCAGTCAAGCTATCTTTCAAAAGTGAAGGTAAAAAAAAAGAGACTTTTATAGGCATTCAAAAAGCCACACAGGGACTCTCTGAAAGAAAGTATACCCAAACTTCATGAAAAAAACTAACAGAAGTTCTGAGGTATAAGAAGCAATAATGAGCAAATGACTAAAACATGTTAATGCTAAAGACATATTAAAATAAGGGTTTTAATAACAAATGAAACAAAACGATAGAATCATGGGAAATTATGTTCTTTTATAGAATGGGGATGTAAGGGGAATATTGCAATATTAGAAAAAGTAAAGTAGAAGCACCGTCAAGTCCTTCTTCATACAGAGGATATCAATACTAATTAAATTCAGATCTTGTTAGGAAACATACATTTAAGAACTATGTCGAAAATACACAGATAATAATTTTTTTAAAAGATTTTATTTATTTATTTGACAGAGAGAAACACAGCCAGAGAGGGAACATAAGCAGAGGGACTGAAAGAGGGAGAAGCAGGCTTCCCGCTGAGCAGGAAGCCCGATGTGGGGCTCAATCCTGGGTCTCCAGGATCATGAGCTGAAGAAGGCAGTCGCCTAACCAATTGAGTCACCCAGGTGCCCCACACAGGTAATACATTTTTTAAAAACATGTGGAACAAAGACGACTTGGGAACAACCTCATTTAAAAAGAGGAATGGAAAAATAGGATATAAAAGATACAAAGAAAAGCATGGTAAATAAAATGGCAAGGAAAAGGCCAAACTATTAATAATCACAAAAAAGGAGTTAATCTAGTTTAAATTAGTTTGTTAATCTAATTTATTAAAGGACTCTCAACATTGATTGTACAAAAAACCTAGCTATGATATTTTAAAATAAGAGACCCACTTAAATCACACAAAATGTCATCAAAAGGTTGAAATAGGGGCGCCTAGGTGGCTTAGTTGGTTAAGCGACTGCCTTGGGCTCAAGTCATGATCCCGGAGATCCGGGATCGAGCCCCACATGGGGCTCTCTGCCCCGCAGGAAGCCTGCTTCTCCCTCTCTCACTTCCTCTGCTGGTGTTCCTTCTTTGGCTGTGTTTCTATCAAATAAATAAATAAATAAATCTTAAAAAAAAAAAAAAGATTGAAATAACAGTATGTGAAAAAAGACATACCAGCAAATAAATGTTCACATCAAACAGAACTGAATATGAAAACCAATAGAAGAGACAAAGAGAAATATTTTACAATGATAGAACAATTCACAAGAATATCTAATTGAAATTACTAACTTAATATCAAATAGGCTCAAGAAGTAGAAATCCCAATTAGAGGCAAAAGTATAAAAAAAAAAAGTTTAAACAACAGTTAAAGATCTTAGGAGAGCTACATGGCACATATCCACACCTCACTGCTATTAGACTAGTTTTATAGATGAATTCTACAAAACTTTCAAGAAACAAATAAATTCTATCATATACGAACTGTTCCAGGTCAGGAAAAATATGGGAGCCACTCAACATTTTTTTTTTAAGCTTGGTACAACCATGACATATAAGACAAGAAACTCAAGGCCAAAAGCACTTCTGTGCAAAAACAGTAAGTAAAATATGAGGTAGAATAAATGTATATTACTAAAATACAATTTATCCTGGGAATACCCCCCAAATTTAATATTGGGAAGTTTATCAATGTAAATTTCTACATTAACATATAAATGGAAAATCATTTCAGATGCAGTAAAAAAAACAATTCAATGAAAGTCTATTTTGGAGGCTGAGAGATGAGGCGACTTTAACAAAGTAGGAAGAAAAGAGAACTTTAACCTGATAAAGTCTCTACTAAAACTTAGCAGCAAACATCATATATGATGATAAAGCATTAGAAGAATTTTCGTTAGTCAGGCAGAGAAGAGGACACTTGCTACCACTGCTCTTATTCTTATCATACTGGAAGTCTTAAGAGAAACGCAGTAAAATAAAAGAAATACCTAAAGACTTTTTTAAAAAGGAAGATCTGTAGAATAAACAAACAAAAACATAAAGTTAAAAGCCAAGCAAAGAGCTGAGAGAAACAGAACTTGTGAACTTTGCTTGGGGAGAGTGTGCAACAGGCTCATCACTCGGGGCAGAGTCAGAATCGGACTTGATCTCATGACCCTGAGATCATGATCTGGGCTAAAATCAAGAGTCAGATGTTTAACTGACTGAGCCACCCAGGTACCCTGATGCTGAAAAATTTTTTTAAAATTATATAGAATACACAGTATCCAGGGCACATAAAACTCTAAAACATTAAGAAAAAAATGACCCAATAGAAAAATAGGTAATTTTTAAAAGAAATTATGCAGATGTACATAAATATAGGTTAATAAACAGATGAATAGATATTGCAACCATACTAGTAACCAGAGAAGGAAAAAAAATTTTTTTTAAGATTTTATTTATTTATTTGACATAGAGAGACACAGAGAGAGAGACCACAGGTAGGCAGAGAGGCAGGTAGAGAGGGAGGAGGGGGAAGCAGACTCCCTGCTGAGCAGAGAGCCCTCTGGGATCATGACCTGAAATGAAGGCAAAGGCTTAACCTTCTGAGCCACCCAGGCGCCCCCAGAGAAGGAAAAATTTTTTTTAAATGAGAAATAATTTCACCTATCACATGGACAAAAGAAGCTAGTATCTCATGTTGGTTTAGAGTATAGGAAAATTGAACTCTCAAAACTACTACTGAGATGTTTAAATTAACATAAGTTTTTGGAGGCAAATTTGGCAAGACCAATTAAATTTATAAATGTTCTTAACTTTGGGCACCTGAGCGACTCAGTTACTTAAGCAACTGACTCTTGATTTCAGCTCAGTCACGATCTTAGGGTTGTGAGTTCAAGGGCCTTGTCAGGCTCCCGCTCAGCAAGGTGTCCGCTTGAGAGTCTCTCTGTCCCTCTGCCACTAGTGCTATCTCGCTCTCTCTCTCTCAAGTAAGTAAATAAATCTTAAAAAAAAAAAAATTCTTGTTAACTTAAAACCAAGCAAACCTATTCTTGGGGTGTGTGTGTGTGTGTGTGTGTGTGTGTGTGTGTCCTTGAGAAAAAGCACAAGTGCACAAGAAAAATACATACCAGGATTTCCCTGCAGCATTGTCTAGAAGTTGAAAAACTGGAAACCAATGCCGACCAAAAAGAGAATGGCAAATAAAATGTGCTATATAGTATCTATAAAACAAGAGAGAATTTAATATAAAAACCAGTAAAAGACATAAAAATAAATATTTTACATTAACAAAACTCAGCCATACACTGGAAAACTATCCAGCATGTATAAAAGAATGAGCCATAAACACATAATAAGCTATAAACAACAGGTATACACTTCAAAAACATTGTCAAATGAATAAAGTTAGAAAATGATATAGCACGATAATATCAACATTTTTTAAAATTACCAATGCATATATGAACCCATTGAAAATATGTAAGTATTCGGCCTGGGTGGCTCAGTTGGTTAAGCGACTGCCTTCAGCTCAGGTCATGATCCCGGAGACCCGGGATGGAGCCCCACATCGGGCTTCCTGCTCGGCGGGAAGCCTGCTTCTCCCTCTCTCACTCCCCCTGCTTGTGTTCCCTCTCTGGCTGTGTTTCTCTCTGTCAAATAAATTTAAAAATCTTAAAAAAAAAAAAAAAAAGAAAATATATAAGTATAAAAAAAGACTTAAAGGTTTTGCACCAAAGTCTTTAGCATGAGGTTGGGGGAGCAAGGGGGAATATTTAGGGGTTGTGGATTGTGCTATCTGTAAGGTTCTAATTTTGTAAAAAGAGAATGTAACAGTGTACTTAATTCAAAATTTAAGTATACAATTTTCAAAAAAGAATTGTCCATTTTAAAGGCTTTTGGAGCAAACTGCCAAACTCCTTTCTAGAAAGGTTCTCCCAACTTCTATTTCCACCTACAGCACACAAGCATACTAATAGCTCTTTGAAGAAAAATCTCACCAGCGTTATTCATATCGTCTGAAATTTTTAAAAATAACTGAACAGTAAAACATGTTTACTGGAGAAAGATTGCAAAATACAGTAAAGCATAAAGAAAAAAGTCAAATCACTCATAATTTCATCATCCAGAGACAACCGGTTTCATATTTGGAGTGAAACAGGGGTTATTAAGTTTGTTCATATTTTTCCCCTTCTCACTTTTTCATTTTGGAGAAAAGCAGTCAGTTTGTTCCTCCTCACTTTCTGGTTGCTTTGTTTTTAAAAACAGGATCTTTATGAAACTGACCATTCTCTCTTTTTCATGTTTTTTTTTTTTTTTAAGATTTTATTTTTTTATTTGACAGAGAAACACAGCTAGAGAGGGAACACAAGCAGAGGGACTGAGAGAGAGGGAGAAGTAGGCTGCCCCCCCCCCCAGCAGGAAGCCCGATGTGGGGCTCCATGCAGGGTCTCCAGGATCATGACCTGAACCAACCGAGCCACCCAGGTGCCCCTTTCTCATGTTTTAACTACGACGATAGTAATGAACATTTATTAAGTATAAAACCATGTGTCAGGCACACTTCTGAAGACTTCACTTATCTGCATAACAATCATGAGAAAATTTGCATGCCCGTTTTTCTAAGGAGGAAGCTAAGGCTTGTCACACCGTTAAGTGGCAGTGACAAAAAATAAGGAAGGAACCAGGCAGGATGATTTCAGAGTCCGTTTTTTGATTATTCCACTCTACCTTTTCAAAGTTACCCTTCTGCCTCATACAGAATTCATTGCAGGTTTCCACAAGCTGAAGAGCACAGTTCATTACACATTGTTCCTTATTTTAATTATTTATTGGGTTTTGGTTAATCAGAGTCAGGTGGCTTTCGGATCTAATCTCAATTCCGTGATCTTGGACAAATGATTTTACTTATTGAGGACTCGTGTAAGTCTTACCTGTGAAATGGGTCGGTGGTTAAACCTTCCAGTTCTGCTTCTGGATTTTAGACTGCAGTCCATTTCCTGCAGCCCCTTTTACAGCCTCAGGTTCCCAGCTGCTTAGGAATCATCTCACATTAGGGTACGCACGCAGAGACAGAAAATGAAATGGGGGTTGAAAACTCAGAACGCCCGCGGTCCCTTCTACAGCCTGGGACTGCAGGTGGATAAAAGGAAAAAGGAGGTTGCAAGGGCAAACGTGGCCTCCGCCGAGGTCCCAGTTTCTGGGCCCAAGGAGCTGTCATGGGGCCACCCAAGGCCGTGCCTAGCACCACTGCATTTTTCACGCCGCCCGCTAGACCTGAGGGCTGCGCCGGGCCCGCTCCGTGGGCGAGGCTGGGTTTCCCCGCGGGTCGGGCTCCTCTCCGACTTCACGCCACCGAGACCCCAAGGTCCTAGATACCCCCAGGCCGGGAAGTACTTCACCATTTACTAAAGCTCACCTCAGGAACAACTGTCCCGCCTCGCTTCAGGCGGGGAAGGAGGACGGCCCAATACCCCACGCCCAGGCCTACCTAACGCTAATTCTAAATGGGAGGAGTTGGACACCCAGAGCTCCCATTACTTGGCCGGGAGCCCATTGGTTGGACACCCCACTGAGTCCACGCCTCAGCGGCTCGGCGTGCGTATCGCCGGCAGAGCGGCGGCGCCCAATGGCGCCGCCTCTCGATTGGTTGTCAGAGCTCTCGGCTTGTCTCGCGCTCTCTGGCAGGGCCAATGAGGATACTCGCAGTCGAGAGGCCGGCATCGCCGGAGTGGTGGCGCAGCTGTTTCCTCTGGTAGGTGTTCCGCTGCCATCTTGTGTGTGGCTAGGACTGGGCTGCTTGGCGGTTGAAAGCTTATTTAGTGGCTCCAGGTGTGGAGGGGTCCTGAGAGAGCAGTGGAGGAAAGAGGGGATCTGAGAGCAGACACCTGGTGCCTTCTCACTTACCGGAAAGCGAGAGGTTTTCTTGGTCTGAATCATCCCTGGCTAGAGAGCGTGATGAATGGTGCTGGTGGTGGTGGGATCCCAGGCTTTGGTTTGTTCGTCATTGTGGAGGGCTTGCTGGGGGCTCTGATGTCTTAACGCTGATTTCTTTGGTTCCAGAGAGCTACTCCCATAATCTTTGTCTCGGAAGATTGACCATCACCCCTCTTAAGGAGGTTGTCTGATGGACTGCCTGATTCAGAAAGGAACAAGGCTGGTCATTGATAGAAGGGGAGAGGGGGAGATGCCTCACCACTATCCTCAGGTTAGAAAGAGACGTTATTTTCTGTCGTTTGCGAGGCAGTGACTGCTAAAGTGTTCACTCTTCTCGGTAGTTAACCCTGTGACTAAGGTCATCCTTTGATACTTGTGGGCATCTGTTTTTGCGTTTGGGCAGGTTTTTTATTAATATGCAGCCAGCATTCCTGCAGTGGTTTTTAAAACTAGTAAGTGGTGGTCTTTATAGAAACTATAAGTGAAGGAAGAATTTTGGCAAATATTTGTTTCCCTGGTTAGGATCTGTTGAAGATTTCGGAATTTCTAGGTCTGCCTAGACTTGCTTGGTGGCTTCGTCAGGGGCAAGGGGAGGCGTTTGTAAGGAAAGTATTTTCTGAGCTCTTTTTAAGATGGGAGAAAGAGAGGAATTACCTCCTTTTCCTCCATTTCGGTTTTTGTTTTGAATCGAAGTAGACTGCACATTCTTTCATTTGGGAGGAAAATTTACCGGATCTGAAAACCTAGCCGATAAAAGGCTAGTATTTTGTGATAAGCAGTTTTGACACGCATTAGACGAAAGCAAAAATACTTGAGTTTAGTTTTCAGTTCGTTATCCAGTGGTGACTCAACCTAGTCAAGAGTACCGTGTATTTTGTGGCCCGAATGTCAAAGTAAACAACAGTAACTGAATGATTAAAATTTAATTTTCTTTTAAAAATTTGTTTCTTAGGTCATGAGTTTTATAGGGTCGAAGTTGCAAGAATTCAAGTATCAGTAATTTAGTTGATGGTAAAGTACATGGTAAAGAGACCAGTAGCTAAGAAACAAAGAGCACATAATAGCAGCTCAGTAAATGTTTGCTGAAACTTCTGCATAGCGTTCTCGTGTAAGAATGCCTGGCATGTATAATTGTTGAATGAATAAATAAAATAATGAGGTAATTGGAAAGTGTGGCTATACATTTCTTTTTCGCCTAACTGAAAAAGAATTTAACCTGTTTCTAGAAAACTTGACTTTCATTTTCTTGAACTAGATTTATTGCTTCCAGTGTATACATAAAAATCATATTATGGATAGGTTCATAATTCATTTCTGTGAGGTCTTTTTATGAAATCGTAATACAGAGAAATTTAGATAATGAAGGTGAGCCCTCAAGTAATAATGCTCTATTTGCCATTTTTTCTTTAAAGTTTCTGTAAATGAGTATGAAACTTGTCGGTGCCTTAGCTCTCTTCTGAAGCAAAAAATGTATTGTTTTTCTAGTTTCTTTTTAACACTGCTTAAACTCAAGATACTGCAACTTTAAGTTTCCTACATTGCATAAGTATGTTCTGTAATTTTAAGTAAGTTTTAAATAATAAGCTAGATAAGTATGGTATTTTTCTTTGAAGAATACCAGTCTCAGATTGCATAATACATAGTCTGAAGATCCTTAGGTATTTTTAAAATAATTACTTTTGTATGAACAATGGTAAGTGATTTTAAGTAAAAATGCCTTAACTTATATTGGTATGTTAAGGATTATTTTTCATTGCAGTCTCATAATATATACAAATTTAGCTTTTTTCCCCATTATCCATTGATGTGTGCTTTTTAATTAGAAAAACATTGATAACACCTTTGAATGAATGTGGTATTTTGTGGCTGAATGTAGATAAAAATCTACCTACCTTCAAAAAAAAAAAAAACCAATAAAAATGCTCTTAACCTGTTTGCAGTTCTTGTATTTGATGTTTTAAAGATCTAAATAATTTTATTATTAGTGAAGATTTTAGGGGATTAATTAAACAATCTGACTAAAAATAAAAAATTATTTAAGACTGTATGAAGATGAAAATTCCCATTGCAGTTTGTGGTGTTTCATTAATCAATGAAATTGATTGCCTGAGTCATGAGGATGTCCGTTATCTACAGAAAATGCTTGTGAGATAAACACATGGAACATTCAGATTATTTCTCTTGAAGAGAAAATGTTTGAAGTATTATATATGTAGCTTTTTTTAAAGACAGAATTGAAACACTATAATTTTCCACTTAACTGTGACTTCTCCCTTTGTAATAATCTCATTTGTTTTTCCCACTTAAATGATCATTTTTGTCCAAATAAGCCCTGATTCTATGTCAAGTTCTGCTCTTTTAAGCACTTAACACTCATTTTTCACAGCCTTTTGGACAGTTAGATCTGCTCAATTTGTATGCAACTCTCTTTTATGTTTCCTGTCTTGATTAATGGTATCTTCTGAGTGACTCATTTAAAACTTCAAATTCTTGGGCGCCTGGGTGGCTCAGTGGATTAAAGCCTCTGCCTTCAGCTCAGGTCATAATCTCAGGGTCCTGGGATCAAGGCCAGCGTCAGGCTCTCTGCTCGGCGGGGAGCCTGCTTCCTCCTCTCTCTGCCTGACTCTCTGCCTACTTGTGATCTCTCTCTCTGTCAAATAAATAAATAAAATCTTAAAAAAACAAAAAACAAAAAACTTCAAATTCTTACCTCTCCCTATTACCTAACTTTATAATCTGTAGCTTCAGCCTCCAAAATAGCTTTGTTTTTCATTTTTCTACACTCATTGCTGCTGCCTAAGTTAGGCCCTCTTTTTCTTATTATTTTATATGCTACTGTATTATTGACAAATTCCTCACTTCTCAACTTGGAATTTGTATTAGTTAAGATTCAAGTTTGGCTACTGTGACAACCTAAAAAATAATTGTGCCCCCCCCAATCTTTTTTTAGATTTATTTATTTTTAGAGAGAGCACAAATGGGAGGGTCAGAGGAAGAAGGAGTCCCGAGTGGATTCCGTGCTGAGCATGGAGTCGGATGCAGGACTTGATGGTAACACCCCAAGATAACCCAAGCTGAAACCAAGAGTTGAATTTTTAACCGACTGCACCACCCAGGCGCTCCATGGCCCCCCAATTATTTAATAAAATAAAAAAATTTCAAAACTAAGTAAAAATTTGAGCTTTGCTGCAAAAAGCTGTCAGAGGCCCCCAGCCTCCTACTAATGTGTTACTCTGCCACCTCATGATGCCGCTCATGTTGTGGACCAAGATGGCTGCTTCACTTTCTGCCATTTGATGCTACATGCTTAAGTTAAAGGCTAAAATGTATCAAGGTAGGAAGCACAGATCTTTGTAAGTGGTGGTAGGAGGAGGATTTTATTCCCTACCTTAATTTTTAAAAAATTATAATATCCTCCCAAAATCTTTAAGAAGCAATTTCATTTCTGTGAGATTATCATGAACTTTTGATGATTCTGTGAGGTACCTACAGTTAGATTTGGGAGGAGTAAGCTGTGTAGCTTGTGACCCTCAAATACTTTGAATGTGGCTTATATCATCATTTCCAGATCTAGAGACTACTTTGTACTTCCTTTTCTCTCTGTAATGGTTCTCACTGCCCACAGTTACCTTTGAAAGTAATTGATGCCTAGCTCAACTTTTTCTTTGGAGTGTAGACAGGTTTAATTTAGTCACAGCCTCTTCTTGCTGTATACTCAAATTCTTCATTTAAACATATATTACTTTCTTTCTCACAGACTGTGACAAACAAAATAATTCCATGGAAGGCAAGACTCCTTCCTGAGTCATGAACAAGTTTGCATGCAATTGGTATTGGATGTATGTTTGCTCATTTGAAGTATATTTCATATTTCGAATAGGATAAAGAATTGGATGGGAAAGTCAGTGGTGGGCCTAGCTTGCTTCACATGTAAAGCAGTATCTATACCTTTGGAAAGTGTATTCATCTTTGACAAATTAACAAATAAGAACATCAGTACCCTGAATAGAAAATAGCAAAGGATATGAACTCATGATCACAAAAGAACAAACACAAATGGTCTACAAGAAAAATATTTAACTTGTAGTTAAAGAAATAAACATTTAAACAAGCAATTTGTCAGAATGCATCAAGCCATAGTGTAATTTTTTACGGAATAATTGGAGATAAAAAAATAACCAATGGCAGAAGAATGGTTTTTACACATCCCTCATGATAAATAATATTTCAGCTTTTTGAAAAGAAATATTTTCAAAAGCTGTTTAGTGACACAGGCTATTTAATGACATTGGGGAAAGGTCACCATTTTGTGTTAAATGAGAAAAGTATAGAATAGTAATTGAGAGGAAATGAAACACCACTATGCAACCTCTTAGAATGCTCCCTCATTCCCCAAGAAAAAAAGAAAGGGAGGAAGGAAGAAAAAAATTGCAAGCACTGGCCAGGATGGAAAGTAACAGATTCAGATCTTGCTGGTGGGAATGCAAATACCACAGCCATTTGGAAGACAGTTTGAAAGTTTTTTATAAAATTAAGCATACCTTTATTATTATTATTATTTTAAGATTTTATTTATCTATGTGACAGAGAAACATAGTTAGAGAGGGAACAGAAGCAAAGAGAGTGAGTGAGGGAGAAGCAGGTTTCCCACCCAGCAGAGAGCCCGATGTGGGACTCCATCCTGGGACTCCAGAATCATGACCTGAGCTGAAGGCAGACACCCAATGACTGAGCCACCCAGGTGCCCCTAAGCGTACCTTTTATTATGTGACCTAGCAATCCCACTCCTAGGTTGAAGTTTACTAGCAAGGTAAGAGAGCTCCATTAGCTTTTCTTTCTTGCCAACAGTTGGCACCAGTAATTGTGTTTGTTTTAGTTTTAGCCATTATATGGGATATGTAATGGCATCTCATTATGACTTAATTTGCATATCCCCGAAGACTTACATGCTTTTCTCATGAAAAGTGAAATGAAACCTATAATCACTTCTCTGCAGATATTTATAGCAGTTGTATTTGTGATCACCAAAACCTGGAAACAACCCAGTTGTCTCTTAATTGGGGAATGGGTATTTAAAAACTGCAATACATCCATGCAATGTAAAACAAAGCAAATCTCTTCCTAGTAGGATAGCATAAGTATCTGAGGAAATGAACTATGTTATAACTACATACTAAGTTGTTGTAAGGAAAAAATAAAATAAAGATGAGCCATATATTACATTATATAATGGAAACACACCAGAAAAAATGTGACCATAAAGCTGATGAAAACAATAATCTAAATATTTAAAAATAAGTGAAGAGAAATTAAGGAAAAGATGATGCCCTTGAAAGAACCACACAAATCAGAAATAAAAGGAGCTCAGAAATGAGATGAATAGACTGTATGGGGATGTGACATGAGAGTTGACAGAATTCAAGAAAGAGGAGAAAAGAATATTTTTAAATGATTAAGTGAAAAAGAAAACAAGAGTGACCATACATTCCAGAAAACAGTTAAGTGAAACAGAGAATAGAAAGGAGAAAATTGAAGAAAATCAAACATTTTATTTTATTTTATCTTTTTTTAAGGTTTTATTTATTTGACAGAGAGAAACAGCCAAAGAGGGAACACAAGCAGGAGGAGTGAGAGACAGAGAAGCAGGCTTCCCGCCGAGCAGGGAGCCCGATGTGGGACTCGATCCCGGGTCTCCAGGATCATGACCTGAGCCGAAGGCAGTCGCTTAACCAACTGAGCCACCCAGGCGCCCCAAAATCAAACATTTTAAAGGAGTGAAGAGAAAGCGACAAGATAGGCAAAGAGAGCTAAAAAGTATTTTTAAGGAATTGCCCAAATGTAAACCAAAGCACAATGGTGATGGTTACATAACATTTGAATATACTTTATGCCATTTGGTTGTATACTTGAAAATGGTTAAAATGGTAAATTTTATGTTGTTTTACCACAATAGAAAATATAGACTGTAGCAATGGCACAAAGAACTATCAGAATTGAATTCCAGAACACTTAACACTAAATAATGTTTTATATATATTGAAAGGCATACTGTGAGTCTGGTAGTTCAACCCATGACAGTTACCATTTAAGATGTATTCTTGTAGAATTGTTGGATTTTAAAAATAAGGGGATTTTTTTCCTTTTTTTCCTTTTTTGTTTTTGTTTTTGTTTTTGTTTGTTTGTTTGTTTTTGCTTCCATGAAAACAAAGACCAAGTCCACTTGGAAAGAAAAATCTAATTGGATTAGATTTTTTTAAAAAGATTTTATTTATTTGACAGAGAAAAACACAGCCAGAGAGGGAACACAAGCAGGAGGAATGAGAGACAGAGAAGCAGGCTTCCCGCTGAGCAGGCAGCCCAATGTGGGACTTGATCCCAGAACTCCGGGATCATGACCTGAGCTGAAGGCAGAGGCTTAACCAACTGAGCCACTCAGGCACCCCCAGTTTTTTTTGTTTTGTTTTGTTTTTTTAGCAGCAACACTTTATGGCAGATAAGAACAAAACTTTTTTTTTTAAATATCCAAAGAAATAAATATTTCATATCTCACAAAACTATTTTTCAAGAAGTCAGGGCATCAGCAAACATTTATAAACATGAAACAGTATTGTTCTTTGAAATCTTTCTGAAGAATATTCTAGAGAACAGATTTCAGACAACCAAGAAATGATTGGGGAAACTCCAACATCAGGTCAGGTAGTAAGCATTGAATATATTTTTTGGAGGGCTAAGGCTTTAAACGATGGGAATAATGGTGATAGAATGATATATGAATAGTCTCACAATGTGGAAATAATATAACCCACCAAAAAATGGAAGAGAAAGGGAAAAGGAAATAATTTTTAAATAAATACATTTTAAAATAATTGCCTATTGGACTTAGCTGTCAGGAAAAGATAAACACAGTTTAAACATTATAAGTATATATACATGCTTAGATGTATAAAACACTGATAAAAATAATACCAATGATCAAAACTAGATGGTGGAGAAGTGATAGAGGAAATTGCTAATTTTGTTATGCTAATAGCAGGGAACTAATAGTATCTTTAAAAGAGGAAGGAGAATAAAGAGTATTATATAAAGGTATCATATCTATCTATATATAATAAAGAGTATTATATAAAGATACTTTATATAATACTACTACAGAGTTAACCCCTAAAACAAAATACACAGTTTCCTAAATACTAGATACCTTCTTTAAAAAGAGCAAACAGGGGCGCCTGGGTGGCTCAGTTGGTTGGGCAACTGCCTTCGGCTCAGGTCATGATCCTGGAGACCCGGGATCGAGCCCCACATCGGGCTCCCTGCTCGGCGGGAAGCCTGCTTCTCCCTTTCTCACTCCCCCTGCTTGTGTTCCCTCTCTAGCTGTGTTTCTCGCTGTCAAATAAATAAAATCTTTAAAAAAAAAATAAAATAAAAAAATAAAAAGAGCAAACAGACCACACAGTTTCTGTATGTGTTTGTGTGTACAAATACACAAAATGTATAAAACATGAAACGTTACCAGTAACACCCAAAATATCAGATGTATTAGGGAGTATATAGGCTCAACTTAATGAAAAAGATTTTCAGACTGATGTATACAAAAGGTACTGCTATAAAAATTAATAATAAAAAGAATGAATAATTTAAAATAAGGGAAAATCAAAATTTATCAGGTAAATGCAAATTTTAAAACAAGTTTATCATTTTGATATCAGACAAGGCAGCATTTAGTTCAAGAAGCATTAAAATAAAGGAGATTTTATAAGCTAAAGCCTGTATTCAGAATGAAAATTTTTTTAAATGTCTGTTTACCAAACAACATATCAACAGCTTTCATGAAGTAAGAACTACAAGGGATGGGAGGAGAAACAGAAACCCGCTAATGGAGGACTTTAACACACCTCTTTCAAAATAAGTACCATTAAGTACATTGTAAGGTAGATTTAGATTTGTATCAAAATCAGTCCAGTAATGGAGAATATATCTTTTCAAGTGCACAGGGGACCGTTTAAGAAATCTGTTCTGTATCAGGCCATAAAGAAAACCTCAGTTCCAAAACATAAAAAAAAAATTTTGATCACAAGCAATAAAGCTAGAAAATAATTTTTAAAATAAAAAATGACTAAAAACTTGACTTCGGTGTCCATAGGACTATGGTAACTGTCTAAATACAGATCTTAACATACTGTCTTTAAAAAAAAAACCATACAGATCCAGGGGCGCCTGGATGGCTCAGTTGGTTAAGCAACTGCCTTCACCTTAGGTCATGATCGAGCCCCACATTGGGCTCCTTGCTTGGCAGGAAGCATGCTTCTCCCTCTCTCACTCCCCCTGCTTATCTTCCCTCTCTAACTGTGTTTCTCTCTGTCAAATAAATAAATAAAATGTTTTTTTTAAAAAAACAACCATACAGATCCATAAAGAGAGTAAATTAAACCACAACCATTCTTGCCCAACTAATACAATTTCAAATTATAGGTATGAGGGAAGTAAACACTGAAATGCAGCAGAGTGAGCTCTAGGAACCCCTGCTAAAGTGGCAAGTAAGGTTGAGACTGTTAAAACAGGAGAGGGGAGCAGGATGTAGAGTCAGTAGAATGCAAATAAAATAACTCCAGAAAGTGAAAGCCCCACCCTAAGGAAGACAATACTGAGACGTTTGAGACCTGTTAGAAGGAAGGGACTTCAAAGTGCATAGAATCAAACAGCCGTCTGAGAAAGATGTATGGCTTTTGAGGTAAGAGGATGACTTTGAAGGGGCATCGTTTACCTGAAGGCTTGGTGGTAAGAGGAAGAAGAGATGGTAGAAATTAGTGATCTTGGTGAAAAAGAATAGAAGGTAACATCAACCATCTCACCCAAAAAGGAATCATTGATTTAAAGAACTGCACTGTATTAAACCAATAGAAGGTGCTGTTGAACAAAAAAATCCAGTAATATTTTCCAACCCCCTCACTCCTGTCTATGTGCTATTGTTGTTTGGTTTAGGAAAATTAAAACACTTCAAAATGAGCAGATACTGGCACACAACATCCATGTAAAATTACTATAAGTAGGGGTGCCTGGGTGACTCAGTTTAGCATCTGCCTTCAGTCAGGTCCTGATTTTCTGGTCCTGGGATCAAGCCCCATGTCCTCTTGCTCAGCAGGGAGTCTGCTTCTTTCTTTCTCTCTCCCTTCCTCTGCCCTTCCCCACTGCTTGTTCTATCTCACAAATGAATAAATAAAATATTTTTTTTTTAAAAAATTACTCTAAGTGGGGCACCTGGGTGGCTCAGTTGGTTAAGCGACTGCCTTCAGCTCAGGTCTTGATCCCGGAGACCCGGGATCGAGTCTCACGTCAGGCTCCCTGCTCGGTGGGAAACCTGCTTCTCCCTCTCACTCCCCCTGCTTGTGTTCCCTCTCTGGCTGTGTTTCTCTCTGTCAAATAAATAAAATCTTTAAAAAAAAATTACTCTTAAGTAGAAAACAGAGTCAAAATTCAACTACAGAGCTAAAGAAAACCACAGCATAATACTCCCATCTGAATTAAATATCCTTAAATAAGCATTTGCAGAAATAAGGTCTCAAATACAAATTCAGAACCACAAAATAAATGTACAAAAAAAGGAAGATAGTAAATTTACTGAACTCAGAAAGTAAAATGAAAAAAAAAGTTTCAAAATGAAGCTAACATCCAAGATACCTAAGAGACAATAGATTTACTGAATGTAAGAGATATTGAACAAAGACTTGAAGATAGCCAAAAGAATGGAATTAAACAAAGAAGGGTGTAAAAAGAGAAAAAAGTGAAGGATAACAGACAGTATTTAAAACTTAGAGTTCCTAAGAAGAGAAAAACAATAGCAGAGCTAATATTTAAACTTCAATCCATGACAATATTCTGGAAGTAACAGAAGACTCAAATATACACTTTGAAAAGGCTCCCTGTGTACTATAAAAATTGTTCTGGGGTGGTCCAATCCAAGTCAGATCTCAGTAAAACTATTGGACATTGAAGATAATGAAAAATTCCTCTGGGCTTCCAGGTAAAAGACATTAGGAACAAACTTCACAACAGCAACATACAAAACAACCATGTAACAACATATTTAAAGTCTATGAAATTATAAGTCAAGGGTTTTAGCACTATTGACTCCATCCCAGAAAAATGAAAACCATGAGAAATTCCAATATACTAAAAAAATTTACACGATGAAAAGTGCTATGAGCAAAGCAAAAAGACCAATGACAAAGTAGGAAGAAATTTTTGAACTTCTATCACAAAGAGCTAATCTCCTTAAGGAAACTACCCCAGAAGTCAAAGCAAATGGCCAGCAATGCAGTAGAAAATGGGCCAAAGATATGAGAGCTCACAGAAAAAGAAATGCAGATGACAGACATATGAAAGATGTTGAACTTAAGTCATACAAAGAGAAATACAAATGAAAGCTATACTAAAAATCTCTCAAGCCTTTCTCACCAGAATCCAAAACTACATAATAATGCTCTGTGGGCTATGCAGAAACAGGCATCTTGATGCATTGCTGGTAGGGATACAAAAGCACAAAGCTTGAGACAGAATTTGGTAGTATCCAACAAAATTAGATATGCATTAACTTTTCGAACCAGGCGCCTAACTTCTAGAAGTCTGTTCTAAAGACACATCGACATAAAATGTAAACTGGCATTTCTAAAAAGTTACTCAGCATCAATACTTGTATTAGCAAGAGACTGGTGACCTAAGTGCTCATTAATAGGGGACAAGGTAACCAAACTACATCCAACAGTGGAATAACCTCCATTCCCTTTGCAAGTCACTCTTGCCCCCAGAAATCATAAACGAAAATGTTGGGAAGTCTGCGTGTACCAATAACATTGAATGATCCGCAGAATATATTATGAAGTGGGCAAAAACCAAAAGCATGGAATAATATATATAGTAATCTATAGATGAAAGAGGGAATGGCAAGGATGCCAACAATGGAAAAGTTATTTATAATTCATATTGTTTGGTCTTTGAATCATGTATGTTTACATATTCAAAAGTTAAATTTAAAAGGTAGAAAAAGAAAAATCTGAAAAGGAATGGAAATAAATGTACATAACTATATAGCATTTTTGTGTCATGACCATACAAGAATAAGAACAATTTCTAGTAATGCTAGAACCTAGATTTAGGACTGCATTTTCTTAGCAGGGTGTAGTTAACATTATTATTTTATATTGCTATTTTTAAAGTATTTTATGTATATTGTTGGGCAAAAGAGATGTTGGAAAAAGTCAGTAATTGTTGAATAAAACCACAGAAGTTCATCAAGGCTATAAATTAAAATGTGGTCTGGAAAGTTCTTTAACAAATTGAGCAAAGTGGAAGTGAAGTACAAAAATACACAGGATAGTCACATAACAGTACCTGTTATATGGCGCTGGGACAGGCACTATATGTATCATTTGACTCTTGCAGATATCCATTGAGACTCTGATGTTTTATTCTTAAGAGGTTTAGAAAGGTTAAGTAATTTGCTTCAGATTAGGCAGTTACTGAGAGAGAGGTTGAGATTGATGTGATTCCAGAGCCTGTGCTTTTTCTACTACATTATTGCAGGATATATCAAATATTGAGAAAAAAGAACATCAGGAGCAAAATGTTCTATTTAAACCAGTAGTTGCTGCTCCGAAAATACATAAATATGCAGACCCCAAGTCAGTGGTTTATATTTTCTTCATGCAAGAGCAATGCACTAAAGGAGAGAAGTGTAAGTTTTCTCTTATTTCTGATGGGGAAATGTAAACACACATACACAAATATACTTATATTGATGTTGATCATAAAATTACAAAAGTTTCCATTGATGACTGAAATTAGTAAAAGACAAACTGAAAGTACGTCAAAGCAGAAAAGAAAAAAGTCTGGCAGGCATGGGTTTTCATGATGCTGTGGAAAGCAAAAAACAAAAACAAAAACAAAAAAAAAACAACCTTCAAAGCTTCCCTTTATGATACTTAAAAGCTCTTCTAAGCTTTGCACAGCCTTTTTATAAAAATTGGCCTTTAAGATATTACTTTAAATGAGTTATGTTTCCTCCTGTGGAAGATGAGGGCTGATGGAGATTTTGGGGGTGCTAGAGCTCCCCTCACCCAAAGCACCCCTTCACACTACTACTCGCTTCCCCAATGATAAAATATTTTCATTCAGTTCAACACTACTCTCTATAAGTTCTGGCACTTGAAGTAATTGGGGTAGAGGGCTTTCCTGTTTTAATTTGGTTTATCTATATATGGTAGAAATTTAATCTGTAATTCTAAGTAACTGATAACAGTAAGAAAATATATTGAATTTGTTATAAGAATTTAAAAATTAATTTTGAAGCTTTTCTTTTTGTCAGAAGCTGTGTTGATCAGTGACTTTGGTGAAGGCTAAGAAAGTTGAAACAAATTTGCAGATGATATACAACTTCTAAGGTAAGCTAATATAACAACTCAATCAAGAATATAAATGCTCTTGACAAGACTCATAGATTACAGTAACACACTAAAGTAAAATTATCAGGAATAAATATAATATCCTGATTTAAATTTCACAAAGCAATTGCAGACATATTAAATAGACTTCCATTTCTGACAGTATGATAGGGAAGAGTTCTTGAATCCTTCCCTCCACCAAATATCTAAAACACTAGATTCAGTATTATGAATGGATGAACCT
Source organism: Spilogale gracilis (assembly GCA_004023965.1). Classification (NCBI taxonomy): domain Eukaryota; kingdom Metazoa; phylum Chordata; class Mammalia; order Carnivora; family Mephitidae; genus Spilogale; species Spilogale gracilis. The sequence continues at coordinate 82,096 of PITA01001245.1, read as the reverse complement.
ATAAGAAAATAAAGGAAACTTTTGGGGGTTTGAAACAGAACAAGTGCATCCTGTGGGGTAAGCAAGTGCTGAAGTCACTGAATACTTTGGGGGTACATATGGCTTAATGTTGGCATAGAAACTTGTGCAGGGAGAGGGATGGGTAGGGAGCCTAATCAGAGATCATCTTGGAGAGGCAGACAGCTCTGGGTAGAGTTAAAATCTCTCTTACTCGGGTGCATGGCTGGCTCAGAAGAGCATGCAGCTCTTAATCTCAAGGTTGTGAGTTCAAGCTCCACATTGGGTGTATAGATTGCTAAAAAATATAATAATAATAAGTAAACTTAACAAAAATAAAATAAAATCTCTCCTACTAATTCCTAGTTACCAGCTCATATTCACTTGGATTTGAGGTCTTAATTTATACTCTTTTCCTGGTCCCTAAATACCTATTTTCACAGTCTCCCACAAATGGAGATTTTTTAATATAAAATGGACCTGGATCTCTAACACTTTTTGGTACCTGGCAGAAACAACTGAAATCCTCCTGGAAGCAGTTACCAACCCAGTCGTCAAAGTACCATTGTTAAACTTCTAACAAATAAACTCTTACTCATTTTTTAAAAATTACAGACCATGGGGGCGCCTGGGTGGCTCAGTTGGTTAAGCGACTGCCTTTGGCTCAGGTCATGGTCCCAGAGATGCGGGATCGAGTCCCACATCGGGCTCCCTGCTCAGCGGGAAGCCTGCTTCTCCCTCTCTCACTCCCCCTGCTTGTGTTCCCTCTCTGGCTGTGTTTCTCTCTGTCAAATAAATAAAATCGTTAAAAAAAAAATTACAGACCGTGGTTTCTCCCCGTCTCTGATTTCCCTCTGATTTCTTCCTATTCAGTGAAGGGAGGGAGTTGGGAGGATGGGGTAACCGGGTGACAGGTATTAAGGATGGCACCTGTGATTATGAGCACTGAGTGTTATACGCAAGTAATGAATCATTGAACACTACACCAGAAACCTAAAATGTACAAAGTGTTGGCTACTTGAACATAATAATAATAAAAAAAAATTTTTTAAGATTTATTTATTTATTTATTTAACAGAGAGAAACACAGCTAGAGAGGGAACACAAGCAGGGGGAGTGAGAGAGGGAGAAGCAGGCTTCCCACCGAGCAGGGAGCCCGATGTGGGACTCGATCCCGGGTCTCCAGGATCATGACCTGAGCCGAAGGCAGTCGCTTCACCAACTGAGCCACCCAGGCGCCCCAATAAAATTTTTTTTTTTTAAATAAAAGGCAATGAGGATACCAAAAATTTTTTTTAAAAAATCACAGAATATAACAGGGGGGAAAATGAAAATGTTATGAGCAAAGAGCAGAAACCATAAACAACAGAAACAGATCTGCAGAGACTTCTGCTATCAGAAATATTCAATACATAAAATTCTTAATATTTAATAAATAAAAGAGGGATTCTAAAATATAAAGAGTGATAGAACTTAAAAGTGTCAAAACACATTAAAATAACCAATTAGAATATCAGAAATGAAAGTTATAATAACAGGTCTTAAAGATTAAATGATTTTAAACCAGCATATGAAGCACAATTAAAAAGAGACTACATAGGAGACCATCCATAGAGAAAAAAGTCATTGAAAATAAAATATTGTGAGGTGATCTAATCAAGAGATCCAAAAAGAAAACAAAAAGTAGGAATGAGGCAATATTTGTAGTTGCCTTTAAGATTTTGCCAGAATTGATGAAAGATAGAATTCTCAGATTTAAGGAACCCAGTGAATCCCAAAATAAATAAATAAAGAGAAATACATCTTACTGTTGTCCAGCTGTAGAATGCCAAGCATAGAGAAACCAGTAGGTCACAACCCAAACTTTAAAAAATATTGTTCTACGGGCGCCTGGGTGGCTCAGTTGGTTGGGCGGCTGCTTTCGGCTCAGATCATGATCCTGGAGACCCGGGTTCGAGCCCCGCATCGGGCTTCCTGCTCGGCGGGAGGCCTACTTCTCCCTCTCTCAGTCCCTCTGCTTGTGTTCCCTCTCTATCTTTGTTTCTCTCTGTTAAATAAATAAATAAAATCTTTAAATAAATAAAAAATACTGTTCTAAATGGTATATTTCAAGAAGGAAAATGTTCCTAAAAGGAAGGTATAAAATAAAAGAAGAAATAGGGAATAAAGAAAACATGAATAAATTTAAGCCAACATTGGTGGAAGAAAACAATAATAATAATGTACTAGTTTCTCCCCTTTTTATTTTTTGTACTCTATTCCCAGCATGGGGCTCAAACTCACAACACCAAGATCAAGAGTTGCCCACTCCACTGACTGAGACAGCCAGGACCACTGTAGTCGTTCCCTCTTATCTGTGGTTTCAGTTCTGTGGTTTCACTGACCCATGTTCAGCCACAGTCCAAAAGCAGATGGCCCTCCTGATGTATCATCAGAAGGTCATTAGTGGCATAATAACTACATTATAAAATACCTACATCATTCACCTCACTTCATCTGATCATGTAGGCATTTTATTATCTCACATCATTGCAAGAAGAGGAGTATGGTACAATAAGGTATTTTGAGTGAGAAAAACATCACATTCACGTAACTTTTAATATATTGTTATAATTGTTCTATTTTTATTAGTTATTAATCTCTTACTGTTCCTAATACATAAAATAAACTTTATCATAGGTAGGTATGTATATATAGAAAAAATATAGTACATTGAACCCTGAACAGCATGGGTTTAAACTGTGTAGGTTCACTCATATGTGGATTTTGTACAGTACAGTAAATGTATTTTCTCTAACTTACGGTTTTCTTAGTAACATTTTTTCTAGCTTACTTTATTGTAAGAATATAGTATATAACACCTATGATATATAAAATATGTGTTAATCTACTATGTTATCAGTAAGGCTTCTGGTCGATAATAGGCTATTTGCAGTTAAGTTTTTGGCAAGTCAGAAGTTATACATGGATTTTCAACTGCGTTCTCCAAGCCCCATGTTGTTCGTGTGTGTGTGTGTGTGTGTGTGTGTGTGTGTGTGTGTGTGTGTATGAGCTCTTTATATAATATATATGGTACATAAGTATAGGGTGGTCCAGTACTATCTGTGGCTTTAAGCATCTAATGGGGGTCTTGGCACATATTCCCCCATGGATAACTGGGCCCTACTGTAATGTCTAATTTGTTGTTAACAAGCAAGACAGAAATACAATATTGTACTGGCCTACGGTGCCATGTAAATCAGGAGGGACTGATTGGAATTTCAGTATTCTGGGTAAGAATTCAATAACTGGTTTCATTATCAAGTTCATCTTAAGGGACTTAAAAAAGGAAAAGACTTGGAGAATGGTGGCCCAGGCAGCTTCAGTCTTGGACTAAGTGAATAGGCACACATAGCCCTGGCTACTGCAGATAAATGGAGACCCTTTGAATTTTACCCAGTTGGAGGGGAGGGGTGACAGAGGAAGTAGAGGAAAGAAGAAAGAGAACTGAGCATTAAAATTTTCACAGTACCTTGTGAATGCCAGTGTATCTGAATACCAACATAGTGCATGTATTTGGCAATTTAAGAGAATTTGCAAAATCTTCTGTTGGTTGTATAAACTGATTATTTTCATGACACCATGTGTATTTCATTATGCGACTATCAATAAATACTGTTTAAAGTATTTTTTAAAACATTTTTCTTTTTTAAAGATTTTTATTTATTTGACAGAGAGAGCGATCACAGGTAGGCTAGAAGCAGGCAGACAGATGGGGGGGGGGTGGAGCAGGCTCCCTGCTGAGCAGAGAGGCTGATATGGGGCTTGATCCCAGGACCCTGAGATCATGACCTGAGCCAAAGGCAGAGGCTTTAACCCACTGAGCCACCCAGGTGCCCCTAAAGTATTGTTATTTGGGTTTATTTTATTTATTTATTCAACAGAACACAGCTAGAGAGGAAACACAAGCAGGGGGAGTGAGAGAGGGAGAAGCAGGCTTCCTGCAATCAGGGAGCAAGATGCAGGGCTCAATCCTGGGACCCTGGGATCATGATCTGAGCCGAAGGAAGACGCTTAACAACTGAGCCATTTGGGTTTATTTATTAACACTATATACTTATTTGGCATTTAGTAATTTATGTCTTATTTAATATTATCACTTGCTTATATCTGAAAAGTTACAAGGCACACTTTAAAATATTCTTTTCATCCCTTTATTTATCAATAGAAATAGGAATACTTTAGAGAGGAAAAATTTGTGAAAAAAATGATTTTTTTCCATGAAATATTCAAGGCTCTCTTTTCCCCTTAATTGAATCAAAGATGTTGCTATCTTATAGAAATACCATTTGCGTCTAATTTACTAAGTAGATAAGAAAGAAAATAAATTTTAAGAAATAGGAGAAAATAGATGTTGAGCCATGTGGTCCCCACAGGTCTTGGCTGCCAGGGCTGGGACAGGCCATGACCCCAGGGCTTTTTCTCCCTCCTCCCCAGCAGACACTGGTGGTGGTGCCACAGGACTCCTGAAAAGTCACCCATCTCTCAGTGTGAAATGGAGCCTTTGAAACTCAGGTGGGGCATCAACATAGTCAAATATGGCAGCAGCAATCAGGAAGAACGGGAATACCTGTACACTCTTCCTAACTCAACACAGGAGAACACAAAAGGGAGAGAGAGGAGATGTCTCCATAAGGACAGACCCAAGTGCTATGAAGAAAGAAAAGTGTATCAGAGAAATGAGGGAAATGATTGTCATTTCAGTTATGTTTTGTCTCCATTACTGCACAGCCTGACTGACTATAATTCATTCCTCAACTACAAAGAAGTTTCACAAGCTTCTCATCTAGAAACCCAGAAGAGTGCAAATCATTAGATTTCTGCTAACATTTGCTGCTAGAAATGCCAGATGATTTGCAATGTGCTAAGAGGGTCATGAGAGAATATGATAGTTAATAGGGTATGGAGCCAGTGCAGACTAAGATCAAGCACCCTCCAAAAGAGGCAGCTGTAACTAAGAGAATTATTAAGTGAGAACTATTATAAATGGAAAATGAAAAAAAAAGTATTTGTTAGACAATATCACCATTCGGTGTAGCCAGTCATCCAGCAAAAACATTCAGCCCACTAGGCAATTGCGTGATATCTCAGAATAAAGTCCATGTACTTGCTGTCAGAAAAAAGAAAGAAAGAAAATATATCCAAAATATAAAGAATTGTGAGGATATCATTTTATAACAGTGCACAATTAGCAATGTTGATTGAGCAGATATGAACATAGAATTAATGAATAACAATGAAAATAAAAGGAGTCTAAATAAAGAACTTTGATTTATGGGAGGGAAAGAATTCCCTTTTGTTGTCAGAGGAATAGTTACTAAAAATAACTTTTAAAACAATATTTATGCTAAATTATTGCTAATTCTTGATTGTAGGAATTAACCAAAAATGACTTAAAATGATTCATAAACTCATCTATTCAGAAAATATCTTGTGGTGCACATATCTTCACAAAATAAACTTCTAGTAAGGAGATGTTTTTAAATATAAAAGATCAAAATTACAGTAATTTTAAAATCACAATTAACCAAATGTTATTTCAAATATAATGCTGTACAAAACCAAATAGCTGATATTGGTACAAATGCCATAGGATCTGAACCCTGGTGATAGCATCAGCAAGGTGGCATCCAGGTCAGGCTTTTTAATCTTTCAGTTTCAATTTTTTTATCTGAATCTGCTGTAGTAATAACATTTGTTTTCTATTTCTTTTTTTTTTTAAGATTTTATTTATTTATTTGACAGAGAGAGATCACAAGTAGGCAGAGAGGCAGGCAGAGAGAGAGAGAGGAGGAAGCAGGCTCCCTGCTGAGCATAGAACCCAATGTGGGCCTCGATCCCAGGACCCTGAGATCATGACCTGAGCCGAAGGCAGAGGCTTTAACCTACTGAGCCACCCAGGCGCCCTTGTTTTCTATTTCTTATCTGTAAAGTGGAGATACTATTTCCTTCTTGTTCAAGTCTTTTGTAAAGAATATATATATGAACATTCTTTGCTATTATAAAATGCTATATAAATAATGATGAATATTAATTTCAAGGTTTTTGTTCAAATTTGTATTAACTTAAACTTTGCAAACATCTTCGAGGAAGCCATTTAATTTCTGAAAATTAGGAATACATATTCAAAAAGCATAGTTATGGACACTAATTTATATATCTTTACTATGTTTTTCACTTAACTTTTGTGGCAGACTATTGATTGTCTATGCAAAAGTCATACCAAACCTCCCACTTTCATGACGTCTTTTCATGATTGAGGCTGAAAAATGCTAGATACTCATTTTTTCTGGATCTTTTTGCACTCAGAGGGGAGCCATTTTAGCCTTTTCCGGCCACTGAAATATAGTTTATTGGAGGATTTCCTGAACAATGTTTCCTGTATGTTATCCTCTTCAATATGACCTTTTTCTCTTCTTTTCCTAGCCATCTTTCCCATTTCCCTTTCTTCTTTCATTCTAGTCTTCATGTTTTTGCTAAAACATTTCCCCCTGCTGGAAATATCTTCCCCCTCTTTCTTTCTTACTATCCAAATCCTAGTACTTTTTCAAAGTACATCTAAATTCCCATTTCTTCCATTAACCCTTTATATTTTCTCTCTTCTCTAGGTATTATCTATATTTTAGCTTAGGATACTTGGTCCCTTGATTATTTTCTCTTCCTGTTGGATTTTCTTCAGTCTTTATATTCTCATGTAATTATTTAGTACAGGTAATTGTGTTGTTGTGTTTTTTCCCCTAAGAGTCATAAGCTCCTTGAAGGCAGGTCCTTTGTCATAGAGTTCTTTTGAATTCTTCAGAGAACTTGGTAGTACAGTAGACTTGTAAAAATACTGAGAAAAAATTGTTAAATGTAATTGAATTGTGGAGAATTAGGCTATAATGGGTAGTTTGAAAACCAGCTGTGTGTCTAAGTCTTCGGAATTATTGATATACATTGTATTGAACACAGTGAAAACCTTTATATATGATTATCAGCTATGAAAAGCCAAGATCTTTATTTAAAAGGAAAAAAGTTTATTACTATTAGATGTTCATTTTATAGCTTCGTTCAAAGGAGAACTAGCATCGTGATTTTTAGATCCTAATTTATGCTTACATTATCCCTCAATAAGTTTTGAAAAGATCATAAAATAGGAAAGAAAAAAAATGAAGCATCATCAACCTGACTGTCTACATAGAGAGAAATGGTTAAATTGTGGCACATCAATATTAAAAATGAATATTCTTCTTAAAAAGAATGAAGTCATTCTGCTAAACCTGGCATGTAAGGAAACCAGGATCTACTATTAAGAAACAAAAATAACTTATGAAGTAGAATGTATGATATGAAACCAGTGTTTAAAACCATGTATGTATTTAAACAAATCATGTCTGTGTGTCTGGAAAAAAATGAAAGAACAGAACTAGACTATTAACAGTGGTTAACTTTGGGGAATGGAATTAGAGAAAAGGAAGGCAGGAGATTTTTTCAAGCAGTAGAGAAGCGTGTAAAATCGATTTTTTTTTCTATAATGAGCATTTATTTTGAAATCAAAATGCAAAAAAGACACATTTTAAAAGAATCAGTAAGGCAAGAAAAGTAAATGCTTGTTTTGTAAAACAAAAGGCAATTTTAGGTTTGCATTCATTAAAGATATTTTTCTTAGATTAATTGTTATTAATAGATTGTAACTAACTTTTTTTTACTACTCCAGGACATGCTTTGTAAGTCTTCAGAGTTATGATAATGGAATCCAACTATAATTACTGAACTAATTTTATAGATATTTTTCCATTCGATAAATTTCCTGAATATGTTTTACTATAAATGCTGTGTGTTTGTTTGCCATAAATGGCCATGGTTGAATCTGAAAATTAAATATCTTGTCTAAAAGTACTTTACCTTATTAACATGCTTCATAAGCCCATAGAAAGATACTTTGAGACTAATTTTCCCTTGACATTTTTTTTACATTTTTAATTTAAGTTCAATTAATTAACATAATTTATTATTGGTTTCAGAGGTACAGGCCTATGATTCATTCATTAGTCTTATACCCAGTGGTCATTACATCACACGGCCTCCTTAATGTCCATCACCCAGTTACCGCATCACTCCACCCCACTCCCCTTCAGCAACCTTGTTTTTTCCTGTGATTAAGATTCTGTTATAGTTTCTTTCCCTGTCTGGTTTCATCTTGTTTTATTTTTTCCTGTCTTCCCCTATCATCCCCTTTTTGTTTCTTAAATTCCACATATGAGTGAGATCATATGATAATTATCTTTCTCCTATTGACTTATTCCACTTAGCATAATACCCTTTAGTTCCATCCATGTCACTGCAAATGGCAAGATTTCTTTTTCTTTTTCTTTTTTTTTATTTGAATGGCTGGTTCCTTGACATTTTAAACTGAGTAATTTGTAACTCAAGGTTTTCTGCCCCTTTACTCAGTCTACTTCTTTCTTTGTCCTTTCTGTGTTCTTTTTAGATCTTGTTTTTCTTCTTGGCTTCAGAGCACCAGCTCATAAATTGCACTTTTAAAGATTTATAACAGGTTTATAATGTGATTTTCCAACATAACTTTTTGTTAGTTCTGATTTTGATAATTTGTAGAAAAGTGAGAGTTTGTAAAAAAACTTGGAAAATTGGAAGGTGACATAACTTAAAAAGAGAGAATGTCCATTAGCTCTCAATAGGGTGGGGTTGTTCTTTTATTAAAAGATATATGTGTTCTTAACTCATTCAAGCAAGAACTTTTCACAAAAGTATCAACTGTGGAAAAAACAGAAATCAGATCCATGAAAGAAGGGCAGAGAAATATGAGAATTATTACCATCTAATGGTGGTTATGGCACTAAGGCCATTTTTGTTGGTTATGATGCTGGTTATATATTGTATCTTAGGATTCCATTAATTCTTTCTTACCTTATCTTTTGTTAGTCCTTAAATTAAGAAGTTGGAAGAAAATCATAGCCTGCATTTCATTTAGTGTGGTTCTATTTTTTAGAAAGATGTGGAATTGTAACTAATAAACTTAGAATTTCATATACATGAATTATAGCCTTTAGCTTTTACTCTTACTATATTTATATGGGTTTTTTTATATGATCAAATTTTACTCTGCTCAAAGGCACATTCTGTTACTCTATCCTCATTCTCTTCAGATGACCTCGAGTCCTTCTTTTCTGAGAAAATTAAAGCAAATTTGTATACCCTAATGTCATTTGCCTTTACTTTGACAGTTTCTTTATTCAAACTTTATCTTTCCTTCATTTCAGAAAAACATCTATCATTCTTCTTGGATGTTAAACTTTTGACTTACATTCTTGATCCTTTCTTCCATTGTGAGCTCAAGAATCTCACCCCACAGATTATCCCCTTCTCATCTTGCATCTCTCTCATATCTATCCCACTCACTCTGCTGAGAATTCAAAGTTAAAAAAAAAAAAAAGCAAACAAAACCCCCTTTCTTTATCCCTTCAGGTTCTCCTTCCATTCCTTATCAGACACCTGGAAACAGTATATGCTGTGCCTCCAGTCCTTAACCTCTTACATTCCTAATTCTGTCCCTGCCTGTGGTGTGTCTTGGCACCACCAAGACTCCAAGCTCTCATCCAGTCTTCTAGGCATGGGAGTTGAGCCATGCTACCTAGATCAGAGCCGATATTACCAGTTTCCCAAGGAAGGAAGACTACCTTGGAGCGCTCTGCCCGCTTTATGCTTACTGTACCGTGGGGTACTGTGGTGCTCCCAGCCTGGCTTTGGTCTCTCTATCAGCCTCGTATCTTTAGGATTTTAAAGGAATATGAATTCTTAAGAGATGTTTTTCCTTACTTTCAGTGGTTTTCTGAAGATCTCTTTTCCCCTAATACTTTTGCTTTCTAAGAATTGAAAGAGGGTCTTAGATATTAGGTGATAGATTTAGGCAGGATGTTCATCACTACTCTGCAGCATTTGCTATTGTTGAACACGCCACATTTCTAAAGTTCTCTTCTTTTGGTCATAGGGATAGTATATTTTTCTGGTTCTTCTTTCCCTCTCTAACCACCATCATTTATTTAGTCACTACTTTTTCTATCTCTCCCTCTAGATGCTCCCTAAAGTTTTGTCCTCTGCTCTTTTTTGGTCTCTCTCTACTCCATTGGCAGAATGGGTGATCCCCAGATATATTTCTCTCAAGTTCTAGTTCTGTATGTTCAAATGCCTACAGGCATCTGTACCCAGATATTTTTCTGGTACTTCAAACTTGCTACGTATCAAGCAACTGGTTATTTCATAATTTTTTTTCCTCCCGTGGTCCATATTTCTTTTAAGATATTACCAGCCTACTCTTTCACATGGAACACAAGGAAACCCATTATCATCTAACTCTTTTCTTGACTACCATTGCCATTTATTCAGTTGCCGTTGTCTCTGATACTCACATATTCCTCTTGTTCACCTGCTAAGTTACCTTCACTGTCATCCTGGACTACGGCAGTGCCTTTAATTTCATAATTTACTGTTTCTCTGCCCTTTTGATTGTTCAGAGACACCACCAAAATCATGTTTATGAAACAGTTTTGATCACTTCGTGGCTCCCGTTTGCCCACCAATTAATAGTTAAATTCATTAGCCTACTATTAAAGGTTCTCCATAATTTTTTTTAAAGATTTTATTTATTTCAGAGAGAGAAACATAGCCAGAGAGGGAACACAAGCAGGGGGAGTGAGAAAGGGAGACGCAGGCTTCCCGCCGAGCAGGGAGCCCTATGTGGGACTTGATTCCAGGTCTCCAGGATCATGACCTGAGCCGAAGGCAGTCGCTTAACCAACTGAGCCACCCAGGCGCCCCGGTTCTCCATAATTTGACTCCAACCTGTTTTTCCTTTTGTTTTTACTCTCATTCATATGGCATTTACATGTGATAAACTAAATTGATTGTTAATTACACCTTGCACTTCCTAATCCTCTGTTCCTATTTGCACGTGACCAAATCATACCCATCATTCACAACTGAGTTCCAGTGCCACCTTCTCTATGAAACATCCGCTGATTCTTCAAAATATACATATTTTTTTGGTTCATCTGAATTTTTGTGGTATTTCACTGGTCTTTTCCTTTGTGATTCATAACTTTTTCTCTTATTGGTACATGTCTTATATCCCCTATTAGAATATAAATTCCTTTTCCCAGCCTATATCCTCATAGACCTTATTGCCCTCAGATGGTTGAATGAATCAATCCTGTACATTTTGTTTTAAAGATTTTATTTTTGTGTAGACTCTGTACCCAGCATGGGGCTTGAACTCACAACCCTAAGATCAAAGGTTACATGCTCTACTGACTAAGCCAGCCATGTGCCCCTGAATCCTATACCTTTAAGTGATAGAAAGCTGCAACAGACCCTTGCCAATATAAAGTATCTAGGGCTATTACATTTAGTTATTTGTGTACTGTCTAAAGACTCCTGCCAAGGGAATAAGTAGGGCCTGAAATCCAGCTCACATTCCCCCTTCCCCTTACCAAAATATGTGCCAGGCTTGTGCAGGCCAGCATTAGCCTGGAGGGCAGGTTACTTGTTCTTTACATAAAGAAGTATGTTTGCTGGTTAATCTATACATCTGCGTGACTGCAGCGGTCCCTTTTTCTGACTCTTACCAAAGCATCATATAAGCTAAAAGCAACCCTGAAAATACTGACAGTATTAGTTGAAGTTCATTATGAAAACTACTTTGTGGGGCGTAGTTCGGGGTGGCTCAGTTGGTTAATCGACTGCCTTCCGCTCGGGTCATGATCCCGGAGACCCGGGATCGAGCCCCACATCGGGCTCCCTGCTCAGCAGGAGGCCTGCTTCTTCCTCTCTCGCTCCCCCTGCTTGTGTTCCCTCTCTGGCTGTGTTTCTCTCTGTCAAATAAATAAAATCTTAAAAAAAAAAAAAAGAAAACTACTTTGTATCACATAGAAACTGTCCAAAAATTCTTTGTTGAAATAAAAGTTATGAATTAATCAAATATGAAATAAAGCATTATTACAGAGCATCTCCTTGGTAACTTACTATTAGTTTCAAATTTACACTTCTCGAACATTTGAGATGGCTTGCAATTTTTTACTGAGGTCGGTTGGCTAATATCAGTCCCATTTCTCTTGCCACCACTTCAACTCTATCTTTTGGTTAAGATAATCTGATATGAGGTAGACATTTTTTTTGCCTTCTTTCTTTAGCACTATTGTGGTGGAGCCAATGTTAATGTCTTCTGGAAGTTTTCCTAGTTAAGGGTTAAGTCACAGAAAAAAAAGTATATTTTTAAAACCCATTCCATTTTACTACTTCTCCTAGTTTATTAATTTGTCTAGTTATTTACTTAAAGTATCTGTGTAACATAAAATTTCCATAAACCTGTCAGAGATAGATGGAGTATTCCTACCTAATTATATAGAAAAAGCTTAGCGATGTTAATTGACTTGGGCACAAGGCAAGCAAATGATGAAGCTAAGCCAAAATTCAGGGTTTCTGTGATACCCTAGCCCATGCTTTTCTAAAATGCTGCATCTAGAATTCTTTTAATGGAATTATTTTGGTCTGGTTGGTGTATAAGGCAAATTAAAAAGTCCACAAGCACATAGTTTAATAACTTATTGGATATGGGTATGTGTATCTCTGGAGCACCTAGTGTAGCACTTTGTATCTATTAAGTGATTGATAAACAAGGCTGACGACACACTGCTTATGAGTCCTCTAGTGGGTCTGTCTCATTCCACAGTAGTGACAGGGCAACAAGTGGACTGATGTACTTTTAATATGTGCTAGACTTGGTTTTTTGTTACATGAGTAGAGACATGTCTAACATTTAGCACTTAACTAAATGCCAGGCACATATGCATATTACTTCACTTGATCCTCACAGCCAGTCCTGGAACTGTATATTGTTATCTCCAATTTAAAGATACGATACTTATACACAATCAGTTTTCATTCAAATCTAGATCTGCCTAATACGAAAGAAACAATAGTCAAGAAACTAGCTGCTTGATATCTGAAGAATATCCAGAATAGCTCATCACATAAAGGCCTTCAGAGGCTGTGTCTCGACATCGGTTTATTCTAAATAGATATAGCTGTAGATTATACTGTCCTAGCATTAGGGAAACAAAGCTGCCAATCCTTGGACTGGCAGAGTAGATCTTAATGCTGGGGTTAAATATTGCAGGTGCCTGCCGCTGCAGCTCAGTACCAGCAGGGGGCCAGAGTAGTGCTAGAAAAGAGAAAAACCATGACATTCTCAACTTTAAGAGACTACTCTGGTGTTTTGGATATATAACCAGTAAAAGTAAGGATGTCACCTAATTTTTGTTATTCAGCTTCCTCCTTCAAAAAAAAAAAAAAAGAACAGGAGATGGGCAGCACAGTAGTATAAGAAAAAACTACAATAATTGAGTTTTGTTATCTTGTTGATATGAATTAGAAAACCTTTTAAAGATTTCCAAATTTGGTCAAGGATTGGCACTTAGTGTACAGTTAGAAATGTGGATGTGGTTTTTAAAAAAATCTTTATTATTTAAGTATAATTAACATATAGTGTTACATTAGTTTCAAGTGCATAACAGGAAATGTGTTTTTTACTCTATCAATTAAACTTCATTTCTGTGCAACCTCTTAAAGCATTTTTCCTATAGAATTTCTTCTATAGTCTGCTTTTATGAAAGCAGTTTGAATATCTTTAAGCAGCTTGCAAGGCCACAATGTTAATAATGTTCAAAATGGAAATTACGAGAAAGAAGAACTAGAGATGTCTATGGTGTATGGGTAACAGGACAAGTTCCTATAGGCTCTTTGCTTTGGGGCTCCTTTATTGGTTATTGAAGGCAAAGGATATTAAAGAATAAATCAAATGTAATTTCTGGGCTACCTAAAGGTGTAGCTGTGACATGTTGTACTTATATTGTGGCCTTTAGGAATAGAGAAAAACAGAGAAACAAAAGTGTAAATGAGAAGTGAAGAAAAGAAGTGAGAATAAGAGAGAATAAATGCCACTAAAAACAAAGATCTGTAGTCACTCAAATTAGCAAAATTACAATAGGTATACAGTAAGTTTTAGTATACTCTAACACATATATATGTATATGCATATACATACATTTTATAATGGTAAAAGGAATAGTCATTTCTGCTGTAACACTTGTTTTAAAACAAATGTGTTCCAACATGATTGATATATTAGGGAGTAATTTGAGCATAATCTGCATTTCTCATTTGCTTTTGTGAGAAGTACTACATGAATGCAAAAACCACCCTGCTAAACAAAGCCACATAGGAATACACAAAATGTCCACATGCTCACCCTTCAGACACCCACCAGCAATCTCAATGTACCACGTTATGAGTCCTGTCCATCCACATTTGGTGTTAAAACTTTCCAGCTGATCTCAGATAACCCTAATTTTACTATTTCAAAGTAACTCACAAGCTGCAACTCTTCTCATTCCCCACCTTCATTAGCAAGTGCCAGGTGTTTTTCAAGGTCCAGTGTCATATTTATTGTAGCATTTATGTACTTCTTAACCACTCAACATATGCAAAACTGCTGTTTTTATTAGGTTCCTACCTTTTCTTTAAAAAAAGTCTCTGATGGAATTTTTGAATATTGAATTCCAACCCAATTCCTTACTTTTTATCTCTTTAGTGTGATCACAGGTCTAAACTAAATTAGTATGAGCAAAAGCAGGGAGACAGAAAGTTGAGAAAGATATGAAAGAACCTAGGAGAAGATAAAATTAGAAGGTATGAAAGATAGAATTAGAAAGAAAAGATATGATCAGAACCTAGGGGAATTCTTAAGACCCAAGCATCTTTTACTTCTCTCTTGGGCAAAGGTAACAAGTCAACCCAGAATACAAAACAGTCTATTGGAAGGCATCCTAGGTCTAAGGGGGCAGCTTGACCCTCATTTGTTTGGAAGAAGCAGTTTAACTGCTTGAGTAATAATGGACAGAACATTGAAGCCAGTTAGAGAAAAAAATCACAACAAGTCCAGATTTACCAGTTTCTGACTTTGGTTGGTAGAAAACAAGAAGCCAAGTGATTAAAGCCAAAGAGAATCTAAGACAGTTGTATTGTCAAAGATATTCAAGTCTGAAAAATAAAGGCTTATGATTTCCCATCCCCCTGCATGTGATTCCAAAACAAGTGGACTGCTTCAGCAGGAAAGCTCCCCTTCAGGAACCATCCACAATGACCTTCTTATTGTGATTTTGGGGGATGGTTGATAGGGGAGATTTTCCAAGAGATTACAGATGAGAATCAGAATCAGAAGTCAATTTGGTAACTATAAGACCCATTTCTCTTCCCAGACAGGGAAGCTTACTCTTTCTGTCCAGCAAAATATCGTATATATTATGAATTGATGTTTCTTGACCTCCCTTTTTTCATGTAGGAGTTTTTATTGGCGGTATCTGTTTTTTCTACTTTGCCTTGTTTATTAAATGTCTTGGTGTGGGCGAGTTAAATTTATAATTGAGCCATAGAATGATAGAACTTAAGGAGCTGCTGCTTCAAATTTGATCGAGAACCATATACTCAACAAAAATATGGGAGCTGGTGGCAGTAAACAAGTTTGAGTAAGGGTGAGTACACTGTTAGTCACATTTGGAAACCTTGCCCAATGTTAGGCAGGGCCATTGTTGAAAGTATAGATGTAGGAAAAGGGTAGATGTGGATGCTGAACAACCTGGTTGAACTTTTTTATGGAGTGATTTCATATAATACACAAATATAACTGAGTGAATCCAACTACATATGCTTTGAAGTTCAATCATAGTGCAGATAATCTCACCCAACATTTCCCTTAATGACTCTTGACTTGAAGTTGCTCTTTAATAGTGAGGTTCTCACTTGGCTTTTGCCGTGCCTTACAAGCCTATCAATCTCTTTGAACTAATGCTAACACACCCAGAAGCCAAGCTGGCTAATAACAGCACCGGGTTCTTATGCATTTGGTTATTAACAGTTGGTTACCTGAACTAGCAGCACCAAAGACATTTTTCAGATTTGATGTAGTTATTGAAAGCGAGGCCCCAAGGGCTCCTCTTCTTTTGAGATCATGGGGACCAAGGTCTTGTAATCTGTGCGACCATATAGGAAGAGCCAGACTATGGAAGAAGGCAGCACCGAAGAAAGCAATGCAGAGAGAGAAAGAGCCGCAATGACATTGTTTGAGCTCGGGATGAAGTTAGCTCTGATCCAGGGTCTCTCAGCCTTGGTGCTGTTGACATTTTGGGCTGGATATTTCTTTGTTAGAGAGAAGATATTCTCTGATGTTAGGATGTTCAGTAGCATCTCTGCCTCTCCCCACTAGATGCTTTCCCGGCTGGGCTGTGCTCTAATCCTAGGCCTTTTGGTTACATGATCTTAAGTTCCTTTTTTGCTAAACTTATGTGCATTGGATCTGTCATTTACAGTCCAATTGTTTTAGTTAACTTTCTCCTACAGCTATTCTAAAATGTAAATAAAAACAAATGTATTCATTAAACATAACTCTATAAAACCAATAAAGTAAAATTAACAGTAATTTAGTCCAATAGATACCACTGAATTGCCAATAAAGCATTCATAAAAATATATATTTGTGTTTAGTATTTTACATGTTAGAATCTTAATTTTTTTGAACATTATAAACCAGTTTTTGTGTCAATTATTAGTACTGTTGACAGTAAACTTTTTAAACCACCAGTGTGTTATTTTGATGGACTAATCAGTTTTTTTTAAAGATTTTATTTATTGGGAAGCCTGGGTGGTTCAGTCAGTTAAGCATCTGCCTTAGGCTCAGGTCATGATCTCAGGGTCCAGGGATCAAGCCCTGCATTGGGCTCTCTGTTCAGTGGGGAGTCCACCCACTCCCTCTGTCACTCCCCCTACTTGTGCTTTCTCTATTTCTTATAAATAAAGATATTATTTATTTATTTGACACAGAGAGAGAGCAAGGAGGGGAGGGACAGAGGGAAAGAGGGAAAGAGAGAAGCAGACTCCCCGCCAAGCAAGGAGCTCTATGGGGCTCCATCCCAGGATCCCAGGAGATAGACTGATCAATTTAGTAATGTGCCTTAAAAAAATTCTGTAATTGTTTACAATACTTTGAACTAGTAAAGTGATGCAGTAGATACATTTCAAGATGGAGTCTAAATCTTACAGTATCAATAATGTGAATGTGACTGCTAAGGTGGAGGAGGTATTTTAGAATTGGGCATAGGTATACTATCACATATAATGAATAATTTTTCCACCACATTTTTGTATTTGAATTAATGTAGAATCATTGCTTATTAGTGTACCATGATGTCATTTGGCTATAGCTTGATCTCTATGTATCATTTACATTTTTCAGTTTTCCTCTCTGCTTTCTCTTTAACAGAGACAGCTCTGTGGAACCGCATTATTTATGGGTTGTTAAAGTCTCCATCTAATAATAAAACTATTAAAATCTCATTCTGTGGAAAATTTTCAATTATGAATTAATAATGTTAAATAGATGTTTTGATTTTGCAACAGGTAAACTAATTCAACATTTTGACATTAGAACTCTCTAAGGTAATGGTAGTCATATGTGCTTACCAGTACCTTATAAGTTAAATTAGAAATTAACTGCCAAGAATTATTTAAACGTCATTAATTAGTTTTATTATTAGAAATTTTGGCATTGTTATTTTGAAACTATATTAGGTATACTGAAAGATAAATACATCATTGTGTTAATATGTTATTAGAACCATAATTTTTAGGTAAGAGAAGATGAGTATAACATTCTAAAAAAGAGTTGAAACTCTGTAATGGTAGATTCAAACTGAAATAGCAGCATACACTAATGACTTTTTAAAACTTATTTGCTAACTTTCATCACTGAAAGTTCTAGGAGCAGTGACATGTCAGTGGCAGTGAGTATGCCTGTGGAGGGTAAACCTCGCTAAAAAGCACTAGGGCTCCCTGGAGAAATGACTCATTCCACATCTGGGACGGGACAGAATAAATACAAAATGATGCTGGGACATTCTGTTGAACAAGAAAGCAATAAAAATGCAAAGATGAATGAAATTGTATCAGAAGGATGCAGGAACTATCCTGAAAGGACTTCCACTGTCCAAATCTGGGAAAATTTGCATAATTATTACAGACACCTCTTATACATCATTGCATATCCTCTAGGATTCACTTTTCTCATTTCAGCTCTAGGCAAACTCTTGGTAGGCATAACCATACACAGCTTCATTTCCTGCTATTTTGTAAGCCCATTGCTTTTTGCAATGTCCACAAGGAAGACCCACATATGTACAACCTGGATGTACAGTGCAGTTAAACTCAAGTGTAGGGGAGTTAATGCCCTTTTGGGAAAGCCTTTGATCAATGGAAAATGAAGCCAGTGGATAAATTTTTCTCCTCCCTTTTCTCCTTCTTTCTACCTTAGTGGTGGTCCTGAAATGCAGCTTGATTAAATGGCTTCTGAGAGGTTCAATCTGACAGATTAAACAGGTGGCCAGTTTGGTAATGCACTGTCATTTTGGCTTTCCCTCCTTTGCTTTATTCCCCTGTCCCTCACTTCTACTCATTGTGATGGATTACTTTTAAAAATAATACTATGTAAGGCTTTTGCTTCAGATCCTATTTTGGGGGGGAACCCCAAGCTAGAAGGATGGCATCAAAAAGAATAATGCCTGTAATTTATTGAAACATTGACTATATAAAGATTTATGAACCATTTTGAATGATATTCAAAAGAAGATGGGGCACCTGTGTGACTCAGTGAGTTAAGCGTCAGCCTTTGGCTCAGGTCATGATCCCAGGGTGCTGGGATCGAGCCCCGCATTGGGCTCCCTGCTCAGCAGGGAGCCTGCTTCTCCCTCTCCCTTTGCCTGCTGCCCCCTTGCTTGTGCTCTCTTTCTGTCAAATAAATGAAATCTTTAAAAAAAAAGAGAAAGATTTAACCTCACCAAAAATAATCTTTTATTTGCCACCATTGGAAGTGAATGTTACCAGCTTTTTACTCTCCAAATTGGTAATTAAAGGAAGCCATTATCACTCTTTTTCAATTAGAAGTATAGTTGAGGAGAAGCTCTTGTTTTATAAACAAGTCAGCAAATATAGCAGAAAGAAGAATAGAAGTTTTTAAATGACCAGTTTTCAACCCCTGATGAAATGATTGATTTAGACAAGGATCATCAGTGAAGACCAGAATTCTTGGAGGAAGCGGTGGTGGAGAACTGCACATTTGTATTTTACAAACAATCACTCTGTACCTTACTAACTAGTTAAAAAGGAAAACAAGTCTTTTCAATAAATAAATTTGCTATTATTACCTTAACTCACAGAAATACCTTCTTTATTATTTATTATTTTAAAGGCTTGTTGTATTTTCCTGGGTTTTTGCATGCCTAGTAATTTTTGACCGCATGCCAGACATTATGAGTTTTATACTCTATGCTAGATTTCTAAAAATGCTTTTAGATATTTTTGAGTTCTACTCTAGGATGCAGTTAATTTATTTGGAAAGAATTTTATCCTTTCTGGACTTACTTGTAAGGACAATAAGGAAGGACCAGAACAACTTTTAATCTAAGGCTAATTTGGTCCCACTGCCAAGGCAATATCTTTCAGGGTATCAACCCAATTTCTCATATATTATGAATTTCTTCACTCTGGCTGTTGGAAACAAGAACTATTTCCAGTCCCGTGTGAATACTGTGAATTTTTCAGCCTGATTCTTTCCGTTCGTTCTTTTTCTGTCTTTGGACAGATGTGCTAATCAGTTCTCAGAGGAAGATTTGAAGAGAATCCTCTGCAGATCTCTGGGACTCTTCACAATTCTCTCCTCTGGTATTCTGCCCTGTGAATTTTAGTCACATTGGCCTTCTTGAGCTCTCAGCCCTGGTCTCTTTAACTCCGGAAGACTGTCACGCTCTGTTTGGGCTCCCCTTCCTGCTCTGCAGCCTGGGGCAATAATTATCTTGTTTCCCTTCTCTCAGGGATTACTGAGCTGAGCTACCTGGTGTCCAGTGTCTAAAAACCAATGTTTTATATATTTTGCCCAATTTTTAAGTTATGTAAGACAGAAGAGTAAATTCAGTCCCTATTATTTCATCATATCCTGAAACAGAATTATAGTTCACTATAATTGTACTTTAAAATTTTCAACTATTAATAGGGTTAGTTAAAGCATATTCCTTATCTGTTAAAAATTTTTAAAATAACTTTTAGTTTTCTCATCTTGTTTTCAGAGGATGAAGCTTGTATCATTTACTCTTTGGAAAAATATTGATTTTTTTGTGCATTAATATATGGTCACTTTTTGTGATTTCTTTGAATGTGTTTTTAAAAAGTGGTATTTGGTAGAAGTCAAATACAAACATAAGCAATCAAGTGTAGTCAGTCTTAGTGTACATTTTGAACACCTTGTCTTTATTTTGTGCCTTAGAATCATAGATTGATATAATGTCTCCCAGTGTTAAAGGGACTTTAAAAAAAATTAACCTTATAGTTATTCTAAGCACCATCCTTACTAATCCTGAATTTCTTCAGGTGTACCAGAACTCTTTGAGTATAATCTTGGACTCAGGAAGATGGAAGGCATTTACTACTAATTGCACCCCGGTGATTTAAGATAATATCCTTTTAACACTTTTTTTTAAAAGATTTTATTTATTGGGGCGCCTGGGTGGCTCAGTTGGTGAAGCGACTGCCTTCGTCTCAGGTCATGATCCTAGAGACCTGGGTTCAAGTTCCACATCGGGCTTCCTGCTCGGCGGGAAGCCTGCTTCTCCCTCTCTCATTGCTCCTGCTTGTGTTCCCTCTCTGGCTGTGTTTCTCTCTGTCAAATAAATAAAATCTTTTTAAAAAATTAAAAAAAAGATTTTATTTATTTGACAGAGAGAGAGATCACAAGCAGGCAGAGAGGCAGGCAGAGGGAGAAGAGGAAGCAGGCTGTCTGCTGAACAGAGAGCCCACGTGGGCCTCAATCCCAGGACCCTGAGATCATGACCTGAGCCGAAGGCAGTGACTTAACCCACTGAACTACCTAGGCGTCCAACACTTTTTTTAAGTAGGAAGTAAAAGTCTAAGTTTTACAAAACTACAAATTAAAGGAATAATTGGCAGACTGATTTCTAGTCTTCTTTGGTGCCTAGGTGTTAAAAACCAAATTACCTCGTAATATATTTAAGTTTTAAAAGTCAAATTCAGGGGCACCAGGGTGCCTTAGTTGGTTAAGCTTCTGACTCATGATTTGGACTCAGGTCACAATCTCGGATTGTGCGATGAAGCCCCTCATCTGGCTCCCAGCTCTGGGCTCCGGGTGCAATGCAGCGTCTGCTTGAGATCCACTTGTAATTCCCTTTGCCTTCTCCCTCCCATCTCAGTATGTATCTCTCTCTCTCTCTCTCTCTCTCTCTCTCTCTCTCTCTCTCTCAGTAAATAAGTAAAATCTTTAAAAATAAAGAAATAAAACTTGCTTTAAATGAACCACCTTAAGTACATATTTTTAAATAAATATATGTGTATATTAGGGAATATATATTAAGCACTTGATATATAGGTTAAGAAATAAAGCCAACCTTTATTTGCTTGTTTTTCTTAAGGGTAATAACCAAATATTTATAGATTTTTGTCTTGCACTTTATTTAAGCTCATATTCTTAGAGATGCTTTAGTTCTGCAGAGAATAAGATTAAAACACAATAGGTCTCTTAACTTCTGTCAGTTCTGTAATTGAGAGATCTGTCATCAGAAGAGCCCGAGAATTTTGATTGGAAACATGTAGTGGGAGACTGAGAACCTGAAGGTCTTTGGAGCTATGGGACTGGAACAGAAAACTCTAAATCAGGCTCTGATCAGCATTCTCATGTGGTCAGCATGTATTCCAAGCCGAGTACATAGCCTCTTAATTCCAGAGAATTCTACAAATGCCATCCAAGCCTGTCACCAACCATCCCACTCAGCTTTCTACCTAATTCCTCATTCTCAGATTTGTCAGAGATCCATAATTTTAAGATATTTTACTTTATAATTATACATGTGTAGTAATGAAAAAAGTTTTTTTAATACTCTTAAGGCTTGTAAATTCTCACTGAAGAGGTATTTTGCATCCTGACCAATGTTTGTGTGTGTGTATATGGAGGGAGGAGGACTTCTAAACAAAGTGATTCTATTTGGTTTGCACATAAATAGTATAAGCTGCTCTACTTAATATTTTTGGTATCAGTATTTTTCTGTGTTCTTTGTAATTTTCCCTTTTATAACTGCAAATGTTGATCTAAGTTTCAAAATATGCCATTTTAAAATACATTAAACTTTCAAACACTTAAATTAGAAATACTCTAATTTTAAAATCTTCCTTCTTAAAATGTGAAGATTAAATTCATGATGTTCAGGTATTTCCTTGCTACACTTTAATATGATTGGCAATCAGAATCTTCCCTGAGAAACTAACAACAAACTATTAGCAAATGAAGCTGTTATTATCACTATCAACACACCTTTGTTAGAAACTTTTATTTACATTTTTAACCAGCATTGTCAGGCCATTTTAATCTGTGGACAAAACTCCATACATGAGCAACTGTGGGGCTTAGAGAGGAAAATGCAGTGAGAAAAATATTTTGTTTAGCCCTACACTCTTTGGGGGGGAAGGGAGCAAGATTTAAATTTGCCTCAGCTTAATTGCTTTACACACATTCTTGTGAAGCACAAATTGGGAGGGAGGAAGAAAAAGAGGGAGCTGTTACTGTGTGGTATGTATCTAAAAGAGTGCATTTGAGAGGGAGAGGGGAAGGCAGAAGCAAGCTGGTCTGACCAGAAACAGAACTGCCTGTGACAGATTAAGAGACAAGCAAGGCTTGGAATCTGAGAGCAAGCAAAGAGAGTGGAAATTTACAGCTGCCCTGTGCGAGTGTTCAAGTGATCATTTTCTGCTAACGTTTTCCGCTGGTAACTGTTACTCTTCAAAGAGAGACAGAAAGTCAAGAGGGGATTGTGGAAACTCCTCGCTGCAGCACTTTTGGTAACAGGAGGCACCCTCAATTAAATGGAAGATAAAGCTACTTCATGTAAAGTGCTTTGAGCCCGAGAGAGCTGTCTTCAGCACCTCGCTATGTGTCTACTTTTTGTTGCTTAGACAAGCCTGGACATTTCTATAACATTCGGTGAGTATCAGCCAAGTTATCTATACTAGTTCATAGAAATGGAATTAATATGGTAAACTTCAGTTTTCGTTGAGGTTTTACAGTTACTACTTTTATATTCATTTTAAATCATGTTGCTACCTTGTTTCTTTGTGCATGATGAACTGCTGTTACTAGGAGAGGTTTAAAAAAACAACAACTACAAAACAATACTTCTCTGTTGCCTAAGGCACTTGAACCATTACCAGCTATTCTGTGTCCATGGAATATCTTATTTTGGAAATGAGTTTTTATTTACAAAGAGTTTCCAAAAATAAAATAGTGGCAGTATACCACTTTTCATGTTTCTTTTTTAGCTGTATGAAAATTCAAAAGTTGTCTGTTGTCAGTAAATTTAAAATTATCACTGTGACATTTGGTATTCTCAATTATAAATTACATCATTCTCTCATAATTCAAATAGAAGTGTTAATGATACCATTAATTAAAAAGACATATAACTTAAGTGTTGAGTGCTTCTGTTAGAGCCAATAAGAGACATGATTTTTTCATAGTTCTGTAATGAGTATAAAAATTAGGTAATTTACATTTCAAATTTACCATTTGATACAAAATGAATGTACATGAATTTCAAATTAAGGATTGAAAGTTATTTTGTTCTTACAGCTGATACCAGGCTCTCATATAACATTGTTGTTCTGCTGAAGTACTGTTACAGCCTGATGCATATATGTAGGCATGCAATACAGCAGAGAAAAGAAAAATAAACTCGTAAACTATATATTCACATTGCAAGAAAAACCTTATTTGTACAACCTTAGCCTAGGACATTGTATACTAATTTTTTGTCTTTTTAAAGGCATCAGTGGAAGACATGTTATCATTCCTCTGTGGGTGGAAGGAAATATATATTGTTAGCTGCTAAACTGAGTCATTGCATAGAGATACACCATTCTAAGCAAAGTTTCTAATTTACTGTCTGCCAGCATCAAAAAATATGTCCTTAGTGATTCAAGTGAGACCTCTAAGGGACTAGTTAGCTGGAATGAAGACTTCAATAGAGTGTCAATAAACATATAAAAGGGTTTATACCCTAGACATAATATATAAAATGGCTCTATTTCCTCTATGTGTACAGAAGCCTGTAGAACAGGTTTTGTTTTGTGGGTTTGTTTTATTTTTTTTTTAATGCCTTTTACCTGTGTATAAGAAGGAACTCAGCTGGTCTTGGGAAACCTTTTCCAGACCAGTATCTTGCACTTAAAATCAAAAGTAAATAAAATAAAGGGGTCCCGGGTGGCTCAGTCCTTAAGCGTCTGCCTTGGGCTCAGGTCATGATCCTGGAGTCCCGGGATCCAGCCCGCATTGGGCTCCCTGCTTGGCAGGAAGCCTGTTTTTCCCTCTCTCACTCCCCCTGCTGTGTTCCCTCTCTCACTGTGTCTCCCTCTGACAAAGAAATAAAATCTTTAAAAAAAATTTTTTAAGTAAATAAAATAAAGATAATATCATAAACCAACTTTTCTTCTTTACAGAAGTTCCTGTACTTGGTCTTAGACCAATGGAAAATTCACACACAGCTTCACAATTGTCAGAGTAATTTTTTAATTTTAGTTTTAATTTTAATTTCAGCTTAATTTAATTTTAATACTATTAAGTCGTTGGTATTACCTTAGTGGTGGCATCATTTCTTAAGCCCATAGGAATGTAAATATGACAGTAAAGAATAAGTCATTCCCAGTTTACAAATGTTTTGTACTTCAGAAGTTTATTGTGAGTGGGTTGTTGGGAATTTGGGACCTCTCTTCCCTGGAAAATAATTTAAAAAACGATTGTCTGATTTTTATTATAGCCGAAGACTTTATTTTAGTCACACTATAGAAAAACCATTGCCACCCTGAGAAACAGTAGGAAATCAATTCTAGTAACAAAACTAAATGCAAAAACAATTATGTTGAATAAAACATTTTTATTTATCTTAGATCCTATGCTTGAAGAAAAGCAAATATAATAAGATAGATGGGTTTTTGGAAGGATGCTTATAAACAGAACTTCTAGGTACTTTAAAGAGCTTCCAAGGTTGCACACCCTATATGAGATCTAATCTCATGTTACAATTATTTTCCTTACTACAGACCTATTTCTAGCCATTACTTTCATGCTCATCACCATTTCTGAAGTGTAGCCCAGTGGCACATTAAGTAGGCACCTAATAGTTACTAGATGAGGACTAAATTTTTCCTTTGGTTCACAGAAATGGAAACTAAGTTTTCCAAGATGTCCAAAAAAGGAAAGGGGTTTAGGGGCATGCGGTTTTCATTATGAGAAAGATAATGGCCTGATAAGTATTGATTGAATCGTGACGCACAAAGCAACAGTAGCGCAGAATAGGCCGAACTATAAGAGAAAAAGGGAAGACCTTGTATGACTTGGTGGCAGGCCAGAATGAGCAGGGACAGTGATGAGGAAGGCAGTTTACAGGCTTGGTATCTTGAGTACATGGGACATTCTGAAGTGAGGTGTCGACGTTATGTTTTTGCATAAGTGTGCTCAGACCCATATGAAGAAATGTGGCCTATTTGGAAATCTGAAATTTGGTCTATCTAAATTAAGTTTAGTCACACTAGTCCTAAAAATTTCTCTAAAGTACTCTAGCACCAAATGTAAAAGTTGGTAATGTAATAAGCATAATAATGAAATAAACAATACAATGAATAGCAGAGTACATTTATACTAGATGATTTTTACTGGCAGAAAAACATTTCCATTTGATCAAGAAATATTTTCTTTTATTTCAAAACTATAAACCTTGTTTTAATAATAATAATATTTAACCAAAATTTGATGACTGTTATGTAAAATATATTATTTGCTTAGAAGAAAGACTAAAAAAAAAAGTGAATTTTGCACTTCCCTTGATAATTCTGTTGTGAAGAATAACAGTTGTGAATTTCTGTGAGATCTGATGCTTTGATTACAGGTACTAGTTTTTGAGAACACTGACCTAGCTTCAGACCTCTGCTGTAAATTGAGATTATGAAATTCTATACAGAATTATCAGTCATTGACAAATACTAATAGTTAATAGATGTAGAAAATTTTAGCTCTAACAAGTGACTGGAGCTATCAGCCGAAGCATGAACCTAATGAAGTTACTGGTGGTTTTTTCCTGGAATAGTAGTAGTCTAGTAGGTTATTATTTATGACAACAAATAAATTAGCAGTCGTATGTCTTCCTAATTTCATGTACTAATTCTATTTTTAAATTATTTCACTGACAATACATCAGAATTCAGGAGTAGTTCCCAAGGACTTGGGTTTCCCTTCTTATAAAAGAGTTTTATTCTGATGTAAATCTGACCAAGACTTCTAGGTGAATGAGGATGCATTAAAACTTCTCATGAGTTTTCTGTTTCCATGTAAATTATCTGTTTTTAGGCAAGATCTCCTTCAAACTATGTTAGTAAAACTTATAAAAGCAAAATCATTCTTAATCATTTTGAACTGAGAAAACGAATGATCAGTGAAAATCTTTATTTGTACTTTATTGTCTACAGATTTTCACTCATTTCTATAGGTTTCCTAGTGATATATTTAATTGTAGTGCCTTCTAATTACATTTAGCATATGTATTTAAAAATAGAATCATTGTGGCGCTTGGGTGGCTCAGTTGGTTAAACGGCTGCCTTCAGCTCAGGTCATGACCTCAGGGTCCTGGGATCGAGCCCCGCATCAGGCTCCCTACTCAGTGGGGAGTCTGCTTCTCCCTCTCCCTCTGTTTCTCACTTGCGTGCTCTCTCTCAAATAAATGAATAATATCCTTTAAAAAAATAGAATCATTAAAGGATAGAAGACATTGATTGGATGATACATTGACTTATGCTCTATAATGGATTTGGTGTCATAGCATTTATAACTAGAATGATATGCTTTGTAATTTATTATCTCTGTGCAGGCACTTCTAAGTTATGACATTGTTGAGGGGAGAGGTGACTACTTGGATATGGCAAATACAGTAGAACCTGTAGGTATACTTTTTCAGTTTTAAAATTTACCTTAAACCATTTAAAGAGAACAGTTTAATATTGACAAATGTATACACTAAAGTAACCTCCATTTCATTAGTTTTTAAAAAAAGGAATCTTATAGGCCCAGTTGTCTGCCACAGATGCACTTTAATTTATATCATTTCTGTGAGTTCTATTTGGAATGCAGATAAAAGAATAGTGATTCCTGAACTTTTGTTATTTTTTTTAATGTAGTGCTAAGCTTAATTTCTTTAGTTTAAGAGAAGTACTTATGCCTTAAGTTTAAATTAGCAAGCTCTAAGAAAATTTTGGAAATGTTCCTCTCTCACTCCTTGTAAGGTGGAAGGAAAGAAGGCTCATTTTTGAGTTGGCTTTGTTATAGTGAGTTAGAAGTTTGGTTACTTTTTATAGTTTTACCTATGGAAATCATGAGATTTTTCTTGGCTTCAGAGATAAATTTCTCACTCTCTTAAACTTTTGTGGGAAACCTTTGAAATTAGTACTATTTTTGAATATTACAACTGGAGGTTAAACATAAAGGCCTGGAGATACTCATTAACCATTTAGAGATAAATATTTATTTTCCTTTAAATATATTAAGGAATAAAAAGAAGGGAACTGAATGTCCCAAATGACCTTTTCTCCTAGCTTCCCCTTTCCTCTTCCCCTATAAACACTCCTCTGCACTTATGTCACTGAACATATTCAGATGACTCATTTGAGTGATTGACTTTGGGCCATCTTTAATGACGCTCACACATAAGTTAGGAATATGAAATATTTTACTGTGTATTAGAAAAAGGAATGCTGCCAAATCTACTACCAAGTCTATAGGGCCCGAGTTTCGTGGGAGCAGAGCTGAATAATTTTTTTTGGCTCTCTCTCCAGATTCTGAGCCAAGTTCTACTCTTTATGAAATTTCATAGCCAGAGTAACAGAAATCATTTTTGTTTGACTAATGCTTTGAAAAAACATAGTGATCAGATATTCCAGTTTGAACTTTAAAACACAGTTGTTTAATCATTAAAAATATCATTTATGAAGAGGTGTTTCCATTATAAAAGCATTTGCATGGCCTATTAAGCAAAGCTTGGAAAGAAGAAAATTTGAGTAAAAAGAAAATTTAGCATCCATGAGCCAGTTTCCCAGAGATAATCATCATTAATTTGTGTAATTTTTTTCCTATGCACATAAGCTTTGTGTACTTGTGTTTTGTTTGCTTTTCAATAGTTCTATAGTTTGGGTTCTGTTTTTAACAACTTTTCCATTTTATTTCACATTCTTTGCAAACATTTTCATAGCCAAAGACTGTATTTCATCAAATCTAAGAAGCCATTGGCTGTAAGTCATGTACTTTGTATACCACTAAGGAAGAAAGAAAAAAACCTGCTAACTAGGGTAAATCCCCTCAGTTGTAAGAAACACCTCAATTTCACAGATGTTAAAATGGTTTTTAAAATACAGATTGCCAGAAGCAAGAATTACTTACTAAATCAGAGATTGTGAACATTTAAGGGTCCTAGATCCATATTGCTAAATTAATGTTCAAGTAACATTCCCACCAGGATGAGCCAGAGGGGGATGGGACCAGGGAGATGTACCAAGGGGGTTGCTTCAGTTTTTTTGTGTTTTGAGTTTGCTGGCAAGCAGGAACTAGTTATGCTGTTCTCTCTTTCTTCTGTATGCCCCAGACATTTTAATTAAAATACCTAAGGGAAAAATCCTGTTAAAGCATTTTGATTAGTTTGATGGTGTCACAATTCACTTGTCAGCCAGCTGCTGTAGCCAGGGAAGGAATACTCTGGCTATGCCTGGGTCATGTTCCCACCCTTTGGGTACGGTGGGATGGGAAGTAGAGCAGACAGGACTATCACCACGAGAAAGAGGCATCAAATACCAATCAGAGAGTTTCTTTTTCTTTTACTTTTCTGATTCAGGCATTTTCTGCTTCTATTGCTATTATTTCCATCCTTCTTTTCTTGGAGACTTTTGGGGTGGTTTCCTTTTTAACTTGAATTCTTACTTATTTTTATTCCCCTATGAATTAATTATAATTATAGATTCTCACCCTCCCACATGTCCTACCAACACTATCGAGGCTTCCTTTCAAGGGTTATTTCTGATTTTTAGCATTTATTTTGTTGAACTCTTGTGGGCTTGATTCCATGTCCTCTTTTTATAAAATTTTTAGTAAGCATACACAATCTGTTCACACATAAATATGTTGGCTAGACATTCAATTATGAGGCTATAGACTCTCTCTTTCAGAACTCTGTAGGTTTTCTCTTTGTTCTGATGACATTTAGTTTTATGGAAGTTCAAAGGCAACTTGATTTTTATCCTTTGTTGTTGTTAAGGTCATTTTGTAGGAGTGAGCTTTGAAAGTATAATGTTTGTTTCTTTTAAAAGCTGCAAGACACTGCATTTGGAAGGTCACCATTAATCTCAAAGAAGAGCTCTTTAAATGACTAGGTTTAGCTCTTTTTTTCTGCTTAAGCTGTTAATCTTTGTTACTTCTGCTTCATTTTTTATATTTTTTTGTTCTTGTTGGCTTCCTCCACCTCCCCCATTGTTGTAATACCTGTTGTTATAGGATAACTTTATCTTTTCCGTATCTCTGTAATATACATATTTACAGGTGCTCAGTAAACATTTTTTGAATGAATAAATGTAGCCTGATTCATCTTTTACCTTTCAGTTGTCCTTAGTCAACTTTCCAAGGGGTCCATTCCACTCTATGAAGATTTGGTTCACCATGCTACATGTGGGGTCATATCAGTGTATGTGTATATGTGTGTATTATTGATCTTTTATCTTGGCCAGCTTTCAGTTTGGGTCCTTTTCATTTTTTGTCAGTTATGTCTGTTCTGTCTCCTACAGAGAATTAATTTTGGAAGCAACCTTTCCTGTCTTAAGTCCACAGGACATTTCTCCTCTTTCTTGGGCTGCTTTTTTTTTTTTTTTAACAGCACCCACATTATTTGTTTACTCTGTTTACTCACTCTCAACAGTGGAAAAGTACAACAGGGCCAGTGTCAGTGCAAGGACGTCCGTTTGCTGCATGGCCCACTGTCAGCACCACGCTGGAGGGCATATTGGTGCGCACAGCCTACATGGTTTTCAGGCCCCAAGAGGCAATCCTCTAGCGCCAGTCTGTTGTACTTAATATGGCATCTTCTCCTGTCCCTGCTTCCTGCTTTGCTGAAATATAATGCACATTCTAAAAACTCTGAGGTAGACTTTATGGAAAAATTCCTACTACTCTCTTATCCCCAGAAGGCACCATTTTCAGGACTCTGCCATTCCTTTTGTCTCTGCCTTAAGCACTTTATCTTGGGCCATGATGGATAGATAATAGGAGTTTAAGATTTAGAATGGATATGGACCAGTGAGGAATCACCTAGAGCTCACTGTATATAACCTAGCTAATTTCAAAGGGTGATGCTCTTTCTTTAAGAACCCACTCTTACAGTATGGCAGTTCTTCAAAGAAATTAAAATTAGAAGTATCATATGATCTAGCAATTCTACTTATGGATATTTATCAGAATAAAGCAAAAATACTACTGTGAAAAGATATATGCACTTCCATGTTCATTGCAGCATTATTTACCAAGAAAGGAAAGAATCTAAATGCTAATCAGTAGATGAATGGACAAAGAAAATTATTTTTATTTATTTATTTGACAGAGAGAAACAAAGCTAGAGAGGGAGCACAAGCCGGCAGAGTGAGAGAGGGAGAAGCAGGCTTCCTGACAAGCAGGCTTCCCTACGATCCCCGCATGGGGCTTGGGGATCATTGAGCCAAAGGCAGTCACTTAATCACTGAGCCACCCAGGCGACCCTGATACCATATTCTTATTTGTACTCTATTTTGATGTCAGGGAGCATTTTGTTGGAATTCTCACTGTCAATGACCTTTTCCTTAGTGCAGTAGAACTATATGAAGAAATGAACAATTACACACATGCATTTAGCCTTTAAAAAAAAACCTTTTAGGGGCGCCTGGGTGGCTCAGTTGGTTAAGCAGCTGCCTTCGGCTCAGGTCATGATCCCGGAGACCCAGGATCAAGCCCCATATCGGGCTCCCTGCTCAGCTGGAAGCCTGCTTCTCCCTCTCTCACTCCCCCTGCTTGTGTTCCCTCTCTCACTGTGTTTCTCTCTGTCAAATAAATGAATAAAATCTTAAAAAAAAAAATAGGGAAACTGCTTTTAAAAAAAAGACCTTTTAATGCTAAGCATGCGCACATTAAATCTTTAACCTTCAAAGAAAAATGCATATTTTTTAAAAGAAAAAAATGGGTGATTCAAGGACCCAGATGTGTCTAGGACACTTAATTAAGACCATGTCATGTCTCAATTACTATGACCTTCTCTTTTGTGAAAGAATTCATTCATTATATCACAGAACTTTTTGTAATAATAGCAGCTAAACATTATCAAGTACTTTGCTTATACAGGGCCCTGTGCAAGGTGCTCTACGTACCTTTAATCCTCACAACCCTAAGAGGGAGATGTTATCGTCTCCATTTACCGATGAGATCACTGAGCCCTAAGGGGATCACATCCTGTGTCCAAGACCACTTAGGGAAGAAGCAACAGTTTGCTTGCTCTGCCCAACTATCTAATGATTTTTTCAGTACCCACCCTACTTCCACACTCCGTATGCTTTTTTTTTTTTTTTTTAAAGATTTTCTTTATTTGACAGAGAGAAACACAGCTAGAGAGGGAACACAAGCAGGGGAAGTGGGAGAGGGAGAAGCAGGCTTCCCGCTGAGCAGGGCACCCGATGTGGGGCTCGATCCCGGGTTTCTGGGATCATGACCTGAGCCGAAGGCAGTTGCCCAACCAACTGAGCTACCCAGGCGCCACCTCCGTATGCTTTTAAATATTCTCTACCTTCATTTATTTATGTGTAGGGCTGACTACTAAAGAAAAATTTAGTATGTATTTATAATTTTATTCTTGAATTTTATAAAGGTACATGATACAGTGTTCTTCTGAGTCTTTTTTTGCACCTGACACTGCCTACTGAGAATCACTGTGATCTTCACATGCTTTATCTTTGAATGCTCTGTCAACTTTTAGTATCCGCTTTAGAGGCCAACTGGAGTCTCTTGTTTTTCAAACTTATCCTTGCCCCAACAGTGGACAAGTTCCTCCCCCACTTAGTCTCCCTACACTGGGGAGTTGTGGCACCCCTGTCAAAAACAGCATTTCTTCTGAAAATGAGAATTTAAAAGTCTTTTGTTTTATCATCAAAATTCACAGTAACCATTTTGATTTCGTCTTCATAACATATATATATACATAAATATATATATATATTTATATATATATCCCATTGGAATTCTTGATTACAAACACCAAATAGTGAAGGAATTTATTGGAAGGCTATAAGGTAGCTCACAGAATGACAGAAGTTCTAGGGAACCAGATCTGGGAAATTGGACTTTAGGGGGATTAGGGATTTAGAACCATGGCTATGGTTAGGCCACAGGAATAGCTAGGTAGACTGCTGCTCTCCACTGGGGTCCTTGTTTGGTATGCCCATTTGTGTAATTTCCTCCATGAACTAACTGCATCATTGTTAATTGGAAAAATATTAGAAAAAATAGAATTAACCCAAATGTCCATCAATAGGGTATGGGTAAAATAAATTGTATAGTGATTTAATAAGAAATTGCCACGTATTATATGATGTATTTATACAATAGAATACAATATTATATACAATTATTGTAGTAGATCTAAATGTCATAGAATGGTATTCAAGACATAAAAACTGGAAAAAAGTTACAAAATACTATGTATGATTCTATTTTTGTTTAAAAATGTATCTAATTTTATATGTATGAAAAAATTCAGGAGGAACATGTACCAAACTGATATATTTGTCATCTCTGAACGGTTGGTTAATGGAAGACTTCGATTTATTATATCATGTTTCTGTAATGTTTGAAATACTTTGCCGATAACTATAAAGCACATGAATATGCCCCTCCTAACTGGAGACTTCAGTGATGATTTTCTCCTTGAATAATTACATTACGGTAGGGCAATGACAGCCATATTCAGCTTTCTTTGCTCTATGTAAATAGATGTTCTCAAAAGCAAGAATTAATACTTCTTTTCCTCACTCTCCTCACTCTCCACCATGGTAATCTTCATTTCCTCACAGAGTATGGCCAGCTGAATGTTTGAAGGGTAAATAAAAAACAGATCAGATTTTAAATAATTTTACCTTGCGATTTTGTGATTGTCATGGGTAGCGTTAAATATGGCCCTATCACAGTATGTGGATCCTAATACCACTTTTGTTTTAAATGTTTTATCTTATCTGTCACCATCATTTTATTGTTGTCAGCATGGGCAGTAGCAGCATCACTCATTAGTTTAAAAGTCTAGTTTAAAATACCAGCTTTTCTCTAAAAGTACTCCTTTTCCCATTGGGACTCTTTCCCTACTCCTTGTAATTGTATTGTAGAAAAAATTTTAAACTTGGAGTAAAAACTTTTAGGTAGGGCTTAAAAAATACGTCTCTTAAAATATTTATATGTATTTAAGTTTGCTGTAAAACTTGATGAAACTCATTTTAGTTTGATCAATATTAATGTTTCAAATTACTGAATGAAGGTTATTGAAAACATGGAAGATATTTTGGTATAACAATCATGTTAAGAGTTAAACTCATTGCAAACTGGTATGGTCACTCTGGAGAATATGTTGGAGGTTCCTCACAAAGTTAAAAATAAAAGTCCCCTACAATCCAGCAATCACACTACTAGGTATTTACCCAAAGAATACAAAAAGATTAATTCAAAAGGATACATGAACCCCAATGTTTATGGCAGCATTATCAACAATAGCCAGATTACGGCAGCAGCCCAAGTGTCCATCAGTTGATGAATGGATAAAGATGGGATACACACACACACACACACACACACACACACACACACACACAATGGAGTATTCAGCGATAAAAAGAATGAAGTCTTGCCATCTGCAACATGGATGGAGCTAAAAACTATTTTACTAGGTGAAATAAGTCAGTCAGATTAAGACAAATACCTTATAATTTGATTCATATGTGAAATTTAAGAAACAAAATAAGTGGGCAAAGGGGAAGACAAGAGAGAGAGAGAGAGACAGAGAGAGAGAGAGAGAGAGAGAGGCAAACCAAGAAACAGATTCTTAACTATAGAGAACTGATGGTTACCAGAGGGGAGGTGGATGGGGGGATGGGTGAAATAGGTGAGAGAGATTAAGAAGGGCACTTGTGATAAGCACTGGATGTTGTATGGATGGATATGTTGAATCACTGTATTATACATCAGGAGCTAACATTACACTTACGTTAACTAGTAAACAAAAACTTTAGAAAAAATTTTTAAAAATTAAATTCATGATTATTGTTTGCTTGTTTGTTTTTTTTAAGCATTCTGTATTGGAAGAAGAAATTTCTATAGATGAAAAAAATGCCTTTGTTTAGTAAATCACACAAAAATCCAGCAGAAATTGTGAAAACTCTGAAAGACAACTTGGCCATTTTGGAAAAGCAAGACAAAAAAACTGACAAGGTATGAACTAAAATGATAATATTATTATTCAAATGCATGTATTCCAAAACCAAAAACCAAGGTAAAAGTTTGATGAAGAATCCCACATATGGCCTGTGATGTGCACATAAGGTCTCTAGAAATACATGTAAATTGATTTCAGGTTTTATGCAGTTGTCTCTTTTGCCTTGAACCCTTGGTTCACTATCTTTAGCCTGGATGCCTCTAGACTACAGAGCTTAAATATCTAAGAGGTTACACAGGTATATAATGTTAAACTGACATGAAGGATAGAACATTTTTATTTAAAGATCACCTGATAGTTTCTACGACAGTGCAACCTCATTTTAACATTTTTTAAAAGTCTTACTAAGCAGGTTTTCCTCATAGGTAAGGTTTTGTTTTGTTTTGTTTTTGTTTTTTAGTATTTTATTCCTTCTATAGGATTTTGGATCCTACATATTCAATTTCTCTCTAAAGTGACTGGTTACTTTACGGCAAGATTTAAGAGATCTATAAAATAAATATCCTTCAGTTCACAGTATCTTTCTATCCCAGTGGATAACAATCTTGGATCTTGTAGGGATGTAGATATATATTTTTTTATCATACATCTTTTAAGGGATGTAGACATGTATTTTTTATTCTTGTGTACTTGTAATATTGAACCAAATATTGACTAAATTAGAAAGAAGAAATGACCTTCATAAAAGAGTAAATCTAAATGGCAAAAGACAGAAAAAAACATAAAAAGATACTCATTTTCATGAGTAGTCAGTAAAAGGCCAGTTAAAACCATATAGATTCATATTATACCACTCTCTTGGAAAAAATGAAAATGATAATACTAAGTGTTGGTGAAGATGGAGAACAATGAGAACTTTCTTCCTCTATGAGGAATAAAGTATAAACTGGTGGCACCGCTTTGGGAACCAACTGGTATCATCTATCAAATCAGAGGATGTACCTCTTCTAAAATCGTGCAGTTCATAGATATAAACTCTAGAGATGGTCTTGCACTTGTGTACCAGGATGCATGTAAAGAGTGTTCATATGTTGCTGTTCATAATAACCCCTCTGTGGTAACCAACTAAATGTCCATCAAAGATAGAACTGATGAACTGGGGTCCAGCCATCAGTAGAAAACGTGAGAGCAATGAAAATTAAAATCCATGTAGCTACGTGGATGGATCTCACATATAATAGTCACAGAAGCACCTCATAAAAGGTCACGGGTGCTATTCCTAAAAGTTCAAAATTGGCAGACCTAAACCATTTTGTTTTGGGATGCAAACAGAGGTAAGAAAACTATAAAGAAAAGTAATGATTGTCATCAAAAACATAAAAACATTTACTTCTAGGTTGAAATGTTGCATTCAGGTGACTTCAGGATTTCTGGAAGTATTCTGTTCTTAACCTATGTTACAGTCACACAGAAGTTTGCTTACAATTATTCTTAACTGCATATAATTTAAAGTACTCTTTTATGGATAAATCTCACACTTGAAGAAACTTCCAAGGACCTTTAAAAAATTAAGGATTGTTTCGGTCAGATCATAAGATGTATCTGGAAGTTATTTTTTAAAGTAGTGTCATGCTACTATGAATTATTTGTATTTTATTTGCCTTATTCTCTTTATTTCCTTCTTCAGTTATAATGATTATAGAACTATACCTGAAAGTAATAAAACTATATTTCTTTAAAAATATTCAGCAGATTAAATTGTTAACTTTTGGCCTGTTCTCTTTTGCTCACCTGTATTAATTTTAAAAAGATGTACTGAGTGAATTCACATCCCATACAATTCAGCTCTTTAAAGTGTACAATTCATTGATTTTTTTAGTATTCTCACAAGATTCTACAACCAACACAAATATCTAATTCAAGAATATTCTCACCACCCTCAGAAGAAATCCTGCACCAGTTGGCAGTCATTTCTTATTGTCCCCTCCCCAGGCCTGAGCACCCACTCATCTACTTTCTATTTCTGTGCATTTCCCTATTACTCTTCACAATATAGAAAAGTTTTTTGTTGTTGTTTTAAGTTTCATAGAGAGCAAAAAAAGGTGATGATTGTGTGGGAGAGACAAGTGGATTAACAAAGTTTAATGGGTTTTGATAATTCAATTGTGCATTTTGACAATCCAGTTTTATTACATTGTTCATAAAAAAATCAGAGATAATAGGAATTTGTTGAAAAACCTTAACAAATGCTTTTAATAAAGACCCATAGCTACTGATAAGTCTTCAAAAATAGTCATTTTAATTTTTAAGAGTAAAATTTATAGTTAATGACTAGATTAGTTAGGCTATAGCTGAGTATGTTTTAAAGGAAGAGTGTTTGGATTATGTTGACCAAATAGGAATACTAGAGATTTTTTTTTTTTTACATAAATACATTTTTGCCACATTTTCCAAAGTAAAAAAAAATCACTATCTGTGAAACAGTTTTTTGGTTGCTTGTAACTGTACAGTGTTCTTTGATCATAAACAGAATCCAAGAAGTGGGGTTTTTTGTTTGTTTGTTTATGGCTTGAAAATTTTCGTTCCCTCTTCACTGTGAGCATATTTTTTGGTCACCAGGCTTCAGAGGAAGTGTCGAAATCACTGCAAGCAATGAAAGAGATTCTGTGTGGCACAAATGACAAGGAGCCCCCCACAGAAGCTGTGGCCCAGCTTGCACAGGAGCTCTATAATAGTGGGCTGCTGGTGACCCTGATTGCTGACCTACAGCTCATAGACTTCGAGGTAAACCCTCTGCAAAGGTGCTGCTGCTGCTTTGCAAATCCAGTGTATACGATCATAAATATTTGACTTTGTTTCTATTATTACTCTTTGTCTATTATATACAAACCCAGAGTTTTTCTAAAACTTCTCAAATTTCTTTAGTAAAGTAAAAAGGTATCTTACGGTTTTCTGCAGCCAGGCGGTAAGGTTAGTGGCCATTACTAATAATTATAGTTATTATATAGAATATATATATAATATTAGTGGCTAATAATAATAATGAGATACCATTGAGTGCTTACTACATGTCATACAGTTCCAAGTGCTCGTCTCCTTTCCTTTTAAAACTACCTATGTGATTGGTCCTATACGATTAGCCTCATTTCATAGAAGTACCTAAATTTCAAAGCTATTAAGTAATTTGTGCAGCCACTCAGATAATAAGAGCCTAAGCTGGGATTTAAACTCCGTGCTTCTCAGGCCTGTTTATTTAGTTAAAATATTATACCAATGATTTCAGAAGTTTGTTGAATGCTAGCAATATAGGATAAGTATCTCATTTTGAAAGCAGTTATACCTAATTTACCTGAATAATAAGTGAACTACAGAAAACAAAAACTTAGAAACGTGAGTGGTGAAGAGGTGTAAGCGTTTTATTATCTATGATTTTCAGACATGGAAGAAAATGCAGATTTCTGAAATAGCTGTTAGTTTTATCACTGGGAAAATGAAAGGAAAAATAATTATGGTGATTACAGCGATTAGACCGAGATAAGGTCAGGGCTCTGGGGAATCTGTGGAAATACTAGCCCACAGTGCTCTGGACGGCCTCAATGGGGGAAGATTTGTGGCTGACTGGGGCCAAGGATGAGGACTGCAGAGCAAGACTGCTGTGGAGATGGGAAGCCAGGTGTGTTGGCCGAACTCAAACACCGCGTGGAGGACCCCAGAGGTCCTCGTCCTTCCTTTCAGAAACACTTGTCTTTTTGTTTCTTTCCCTCCCTTACCTGTTTTTCTACTTTGACATTTCTACCCAGTAATCTCTTTGTCTACTTTTTCCTGTTGCCTGGCTTGCTTACTCTCCCTCCCCCTCTTACTCCTCACTTTTTAAACTGGCTATATGTAGAATGAAGTGTAGTTTTATCATTGCATCTGTGAATTTTCATGTTTCTTTTATTCAGTTTCAAGTGAGATAATGAGCACTTAGAGGAGTTATGCATAGTGGAAAAATACTTGGGATTAGAATTGTTTATCGTTCCTGCTGGGCTATTTACAGTGATAACCTCTTTAAGACCAACTTCTGTCATCTCTAAAATAGGGAAAGTATGAACTTACAGCACTGTTTTAAATGTTAAACTGAATTAAAAAAATATGTGCTACATAAGAACAATAAATACATGTGTAGACTATACACAAATGTCAGAATATACTTATTCTCATTTTCCTCCCTTTCTCAAACTAACGTTAAATGTAAACTGATTTATTTTTGTTATAACACTTGACTTTTTTTGTTTATTACTTTAATTTTAGATTTAGTTGGTCAATGACCATAAATGGGAAATAATACTCTCTATTGTTGGATTATGGTATTAGATTTCTATAAATCTCCTATTGTTTTACACACTTCCCTGAAAGCAGAATTGTATTAAACTATCATTATCATTAGTTAATATGTTAGCTTGAGTTGGTTTATGACATTAGCTCAGTTTGCTGTTGGATGCTGGAAGGAATATGACCAAGGATGGTTGTATTTTGAAGAATGAGTCAGGCATGAGAGGTCAGAAGGCCCAGTGAACTAAGGAAGTCTTGAGCAGAGGAGTGTAGGTTCCAGGTGCTATCCAAGAATTAGGGAAAAGGAGTATATCAAGACAGACTTTGGGTACCTTACAACTTTGCTTAGCATTGGCTTAGATAACAAAAGAGGAACAATAAGAAATAGTTAAAGAAGTTGCCCTTATTTTACATGGGTACTGAAAATAAATTTATTAAAGAGGTTTTTGTTTTTGTTTTTGTTTTTGTTTTTTTTTGTCAGCACAAGCAGGGGAGTGGCAGGCAGAGGGAGAAGCAGATAGAGAGAGAAGGATCCCAGGACCCTGGGATCATGACCTGAGCCCAAAGCAGACACTTAACCGACTGCGCCACCCAGGCATCCCTGAAAATAAATAAATTTAGAAAGGAAATTCACTTTAAAAATTATTTTTAAATCAAGACATTCAATTGCCTAAAGTTGACTTTTAGGTTATGAAGTAGAGTGAGCTTCTACTCTGGAATCCTTGGGTAAAGAAGTATCTTTCTGAATATTTTCATTTTCTGTGTAACAAGATTAATCCTGGAATGTCAAAGACATTACTTTTGTGGATTACTTTACATTTTCTCTATAAAATACATTAGATCCTTGCCCCTCTCCAAAATAATACCCTGGGTATAATGTTTTACTGTTGACTCACAACTACCATTATGAAGCTCTGTTACTGTGGTAATAAAAGAGCAGAGAGGGTTTTTTTTTTTTTCAACTTTATTGAAGTATAATTGACCAGATAGTTCTTGAATTAATTCATTGAACTGATGTAACACGATGCCTACAACAATAAATGTGATATTCAGTAGACATAGCTGTCTTTCTCAAGCCCACAAAAATTAGACACTTATAAATATGTATTAGTTGCATGAGTAAATGGAAAACAGTTAAAAGTGAAGACACTTCAACTCCGTTGGCTATATGCAATATTTCCAGAAAAGAGGCAGCTTTATTAGCCTACTTGCAGAAATGTGCTGTGTATCTCTGTGGACTGGAGGTCCTAATGGTTGTTAGCCTGCACACTAACTTTGCATCTCAAGCCTGAAGTACCCATATAAGATAATGACAACTTGATAAAATTCATCCTAACTTTAGAGCTCAGTCTAATCACACAGAACTCTGCCCTCCTCATGCCTTTGCTTCATAGGTAGAACTGGTACAGCCCCTTCTGGATTGGAAGTATCTTGGGTACTAGGATCCTGTTTCCCACACCTAGTGCCATGTACACTGGTTGGTTGAGTGAATGAATGAATGTAGGCCTGAGAATGAGAGATTAAAGCAGAGGTAAGGAAATTGGACCAAAGGAAGATATTTTGAACCTAGCAATAAATAAGCCACTTTTCTTGAGGCATTAGTAAATTGTTTAGAAGATAATTCAAGACTGACGATAATCATTCTTGTAAGTGAATAGCCACCCCTGGGGGTTTGTTGGAGAGTACAACAGTTATTTAACTGTATAATTTCTGCTATATGTTTTTAACAAGCAGGAAAAAATATTATTTAGGGATGAGCTGTAGCTTTTTCCAGATAACCCAGAAGAATGCAGTATTCCTTACAGAGAAAAATGAATTTTTTAAAAGACTTTATTTATTTATTTGACAGAGAGAAACACAGCTAGAGGGGGAACACAAGCAGGGGGAGTGAGAGAGGGAGAAGCAGGCTTCCTGCCAAGCAGGGACCCTGGTGCAGGGCTTGGTCCTGGGTCTCCAGGATCGCAACCTGAGCTGAAGGCAGACACTTAACAACGAGCCACCCAGGTGCCCTGAAAAATGAATTTTTGTTTAGAAGACACCTAGGTGGTTTGTTGTTGTTGTTGTTGTTGTTACTTGTAGAAGGTTAGGTCTCTAAGCAATGTCTGGAAGGAAAAGACTGAAAGGGAAGAAAGAGCTTAGATTCTCTTTGCAGAGTAAAGTAACAGAAATTTGAGAAATGCCCTCTCTTTGGCTAAGATCAGTAGGAATAGGAAATAGAAGGAAAAATAGGAGAAAGTTTTGGAGTGAGGGAAAGAGTCTCCAGAACCATGACAGAGGAAGGGGCTTAAGAGAAAGATGATCACGAATGCTGGTGAACAGGGACGCTTGAGTAGCCAGACTCTTGACTTTTGGCTCAGGTCATGATCTCAGGATCCTGGGATTGAGCCCTGTGTCTGGCTCCCCTTGTCTCCCTCTCCCCGTGCCCCTCCCCATCCTCACACTGTCTCTCTCTCTCTCTCTTAAATGAATAAATAAATCTTTTTTTTTTAAAGAGGAATACTGATAAGCCTTTAATAACAATATGTAAAATTCAATATGAGATTGTTTCTGCACTGTCCTTAAACCTTTGATAAAAGAACTATGTGCTAATAGTGTATGTTGAGTGAAGGAGAAGGGGCAGTTTTCTGTACTTGAGATAAACAGAGTGCTGAGGAAATAACTAGCGGTGGGAGGCACGGCCATGAAGGGGCATGAGAGGAGCTTGGAGCAGGGTTTGGGATCCAGAGCTGACAGCAGCGATGGTGGCCATGGCAGTGGCTTAGACTGAGTGGCGGGAACTGCCTTGCACGTCTGTATGGTGAACCCATTTCTCCTTCAGGAATCCAGAGCAAAGTGGCCCATGAGGATGGGGAAACTACTAGAGGATCCTACTGTTACGGGAATATGGGCCAGCGAGGAGGCAGACTTTTGAGTTAAAATTGCTTAAAAAGAAAATCTCATTACTTTATAGCCGTAAATTTTTCATCTAATCCTTTAAACCTTAAAAGTCCTGACAGAAAAGAACCACTTCTGCGTATTTTTATGAAGTTAAAAAGAAAAAAAAGACTGGTGGCTGAGATTGCAAGTCTTCAGATTTTATGGGCTCAGTATCCAACTCAGAGCTGTGTTTTCTGAGGTTTGGCCACTATTCAAGACACAGCTTCAGACTCTGATGTTTTGGAACACAATGTGATAAGAGATCAAAGGAAGAATTTATTGATGCATTCATTTTAAGGACAGGTGTGCCCTGCAGAACTAGGGTGGCTGCAAAGTCATCTGTTCAGGCTGAATTATAAGGCAGTCCAAAGAAGCTGAAAACTTTCTGCTGCGATACCTTAATCTCTAATTATTATTTCTTGCTACATTCAAAAAAAGTCAGCAAAATAAGTATTCCGGTATCAGCTTCTCATTTACCCGTTTTATGGTGCTAAATTTTTGACAATTTCTCTCCCTTTTTAAAAATCCTTTTCTGGGCGCCTGGGTGGCTCAGTGGGTTAAAGCCTCTGCCTTCAGCTCAGGTCATGGTCTCAGGGTCCTGGGATCGAGGCCCACATTGGGCTCTCTGCTCAGCAGGGGGCCTGCTTCCTTCTCTCTCTGCCTGTCTCTCTGCCTACTTGTGGATCTCTCTTTCTGTTAAACAAATAAATAAAATCTTTAAAAATAAATAATAAACAAACAAATAAATAATAAAAATTATTTTCTTTTTCTTGGCCCTCTTAAAGTGGTCTTTCACCTTTGGTATTATTACCATCATAAAAGTGAAACATCATAAAGCCTTGAGGCATAAGCTTTGACTGTGCTGCATGCATTTAACTATTTAAAATGCTTACTATGTGTGTAGGGCATTGATTCTAGTTGGTCTTGAGTCCATTTGGTTGTTTATATATTTTGCACCCGTCATTAGACAAATTAAGTTACAGAATTTACAATTACAGGTGAGGAAATACTATAGCGTATTAAATGGAATTCTATGTTACCATGACCCTCTTGTCATCTTAAACTAATGAATATAAGCTTCAGAAACATTTATCCTATAAAGGTACATAATTTATGGATGTTTTGAAATGGTATTTGGCATCAGGCCAAATCAGAAGCATACCATGTTAATTGGTTGTATTCCCCCTATAAAAAGTAAGACAATGAGCATTTTAGTTTGACCTTACCATACCTTTTAAGGAATGTAACCTGCCATAAAGATAAAGACTGCTCACGGCCATTGTATAATGTACAAAATGTTGTATCCCCTTTGCTTTCTGGGGAATGCTCCCTCCTTCCCCACCCACGTATAGTGGGAGCAACTTTTTTTTTTGCAGCATGACACCCTGCCCAATACACAGTGTGGATTGGTAGTGGGCATTTGATCAAAACAGGGCCAGAGTAGTCTGTAGAATTCTGGAACTAAAACTGAGAAAGAACTCAGTCTCTAACTAGAAGCTAACAATATTCCATTTAATTTCTGCATCAGTGGTCACGTTTCCTACCATCTAA
Organism: Spilogale gracilis; assembly: GCA_004023965.1. Taxonomy (NCBI): domain Eukaryota; kingdom Metazoa; phylum Chordata; class Mammalia; order Carnivora; family Mephitidae; genus Spilogale; species Spilogale gracilis. Next base: position 38,609 of record PITA01001245.1, on the reverse strand, counting down.
ACTAAAAAAAGTAGAGGAAGCCAGCCTGCAGAAAAGACAGAAAGAAGAATGAAGTTGAGGAGAGTGATAGGGCTAGGAGGTTGGGAAGGAACTCTGTGTTAGAATTCTTGTCATGTGTAAATATAATTATTCTGAAAAAATTTGAGAGCAACTAAATTCTGAGCTAGCCTGTGCTTGGGTTCTCTGAAACTTTCCCAGTATCTGTAAATTAGTTTAGTTTGAATCTTGGTCCCCTGAAAAAGCACTCATCCATGCAGTGAACACTCCCTTGCAGATGGCTCTGCCTGTCTAGTTCTGCTACTGAAATTCAGCACAGATATTTGCCCTACCCACCACAGCTCTCCCTACCCCTCTCAAGCCAACACAAACAGGAGCAGAAGAGAGAGGAGAGCAGAAGAGAGACGACCATGACTTCAATGGCTATAATTATGTTTCATTTAAAAAAAAAAAAGGTGTAATTTACAAATAGTAACAGTGTTTTTAATACCCAGTTCTGTGATATAGAATAATTCCATCATCCTCTCAATTTTCCCATGCCTCAGTGTAATCAGCTCTTTTTCCTACCCTCAGCCTTTGGCAACCACTGATCTATCTTCTGTCCTTGTATAATTTGCCTTAACAAATATGGAAGTGGCATCATGCAAGATGTAGTGTTTGAGTCTGGCTTCTTCCACTTGGCATAACGATTTTAGATTCATCTGTGTTGTTGCTGTGTATTAGAAGTTTATTCCTTTTTATTGTTGAGTAGTATTCCACTACATGGGTCTACACAGACCATTTATTCATTCCCTAGTCAGTAGATATTTGGGGGATTTCCAGGTTTAAGCAGTTAAAAATAAAACCTCTATAACCATTTATGTACAGTTTGTGTGTGCAGATGTAGGTTTTCATTGCACTTGTGTAAATACCTAGGAATAGGATTGTTAGGTAGTGTTGGGATTTTTTGTTTGTTTGCTTTTGGCTTTGTTTTTTGTTTTTTGTGTGCTTTTTTTAAATTTTAGCCACTCAAGTAAGTGTCAGTGGTATATTGTAGTTTTAATTTGCGTTCCCTTAACAACTAATGTTGTTGAACATCTTTTCATGTGTTTGCCACCATATCTCTTCTTTTGTGAATTGTCTATATAGGTCTTTTGCCCTCTTTTTATTGGTTGTTGAATTTTGAGAATGCTTTATACACACACACACACACACACACACACACATCAATGGCTGCAATTTTAAAATGGGTGTTTTGTTTTTCAATGCTGCTCTCTTTTACTCCCTTATTTGCCTTCTCTCACTTTTTTTTTTTGAGATTTTATTTACTTATTTGTCAGAAAGAGCAAGAGAGAGCATTAGCCGGGGAGCAGCAGGCTCCCCACCGACTAAAAAGTACAATGTGGGACTCCATGTGGGACTTGATCCCAGGATCTGAGCCAAAGGCACACGCTTAACCAACTGAGCCACCAGGCGTCCCTGCCTTCTCTCATTTCTATTATTGGTAAAAGATTCTCTTTATCAGCAATTACTTCTAACAGCTGTGCCTGCTGTCCATTGCTTCTTTCCTCTCCCTTTTTCTCTTTCCTTATTTAATTCCAGTTGATACCTCCCTCTGTGTCATTGATTCGGCAGATAATCGTTGACTGTCTCATGGTAGGGCTGACCTTTTTGAATTTGTTGGCTTAATGCAAGTCTTCAGGGTTGGCATCTGCTCAGTGACATTATAAGTAATCTTAGAATTACTGGCTAATTTAGGCCTTTTGGGTCATTTCTAGGTGTTGCTTCACTACTATCAAAGATTTTTTCCTTTTTTTTCTGGCCGCTTCTGTGGATCCAGAACTTGAAATCTGACAGTCTGAGGGTTGCTGAAGACTGATTTTGAAATAGTTAAGGTTTTACTCTAGTTAGGTATAATGTAATGAATGGATATCTGCAAATTTTCTGTATTATGGAAAGACCATCATTAATCATCTGGTACCTGTTTTAGTTTTCTCTGGTCCTTTCCATTTTTATCCTTTCCTCTGATTGGAGAAGCTGTTCCTGGTATCAGAGCTTGCTTTTGTTATCCACAGGGGGCTTCCTTTGCCTTTGCACATTATTTGCTAATGAACCAGAAGAATGTTTTCCTCTGTGTAAAAGTTGGATAGAGTTCTGTAGAGCTTCATTTCTACTGTTCACTGGAATGCTGTATGGAAATGTACTTGTGGCATTTCACTGGGAAGTATGAAAAACATGTGCTTACGACTTTTCAAAGAGGATTGATGTTGTGCAGGATTACTGAGTGTAGAAAGATTTGAACAGAACAGATGACTTCATTTTAAATTTTACTTATATTTACAGCTATACCTCTTATACAAGTATATTTTTAACATCTGTGTGAATGAAATTCATTTTGTATGAAGTAGTATAAACATTTTTAGTACTTTAAAATTATGAGAGCAACTGATCCTAAAGTATCCTTTTAAATTGAAGCCTTAGCTCCTAATTTTCTGTTAAAATGTGGATTTTATATTGTGTTTTTCTTAAAAGAAGATAAAATTTGCTTTCCCATGTGCCTTTTTTTTTTTTAATTAAATCTCTCTCCCCTCTTTAAAAATTCTTCTTTCTTTTTCCCTGGCTCCCTTTCCTTCCTTTCTTCTTAATTCTTCTCTCTTTCTCTCTCTCTCTTTTTTTTTTAAAGATTTTATTTATTTGACAGAGAGAAACACAGCTAGAGAGGGAACACAAACAGGGGGACTGAGAGAGGGAGAAGCAGGCTTCCCGCCGATCAGGGAGCCCGATGCGGGGCTCGATCCCGGATCTCCGGGATTGTGACCTGAGCCGAAGGCAGTCACTTAACCAACTGAGCCACCCAGGCACCCCAATTCTTCTCTTTCTCCCTTATTTCTACCCCTCTCTTTTCACTCCATGGAATAAAGTGAAAGCAGTGGCTAGCCATAGATTTTTCTTGTATTTAATCATTGCCAACATTTGGACGTTATTTTTTCTGCCAGTTACATATACCATAATTTATATAACCATGCCTAATTCTGGACGTATTGATTATTCTAACTCTTTATTATCACTACTATGATGAAAATGTCCGTGCCAGTAAACCATCTGACTCTTGATTCTGCTCACATTATGATCTCAGCGTCATGAGATCAAGACCCACATCAGGCTCTGTGCTGGGCGTGGAGCCCACTTAGGATTCTCTCTCTCCTCCTTCCTCTGCCCCCCCATCCCACCCTTCTACTCTCATTCTCTCTCTCTCTCTCTCTCTCTCTCTCATACACACACACACACACACACACACACACACACACACACTCGTCATCTCTCAAAAAAAAGTCTCTGTGTCTGAAACTCTTCTTCTGTATTTAAGATTGTTATTTAGGATTATATTTTCTCAGGCTAGATTTCCCAATTTGAAATTCTAGGACATCAGGCAGGTATTATTAAATTGCTTTGTATTCTCACCAGGAATAAATGGGAACTGGCATTGAATTTTATGTAACATTTAAAAAATTCTGGGACTCTGGACTTAGATGGCAACATAGGAGGCTCCTGAATTTCCCTCTGCCTATGCACAAGCAGAATGTACAGTTACACCGTAGGACTTCCCTCTGAGAGAAATCTAAAAATGAGCTAAGTGACTCCTATTTGTTGATCAACTGAGAAAATATCCACATCAAAATAGGTAGGAAAGGCTGAGACAACACTGACCATAAACCCCACCCCCTGGCATAGCACTATAACAGTTGAGGGGGGACCCCAGTGCCCAGCTTCTCTTTGAGGAACAAAGGGTTTGGACCACACATCTGGTGGCCCAACTTTTAAGACTGCCAACTGAGGGATGGTCCTCCAAATCACCTATGTATGAAAGCTAACAAGGCTTGCATTCATGAATCCCACAAGACTATCGCAAACAAAGGAGCAGTTGTTTGTGGATGCAAGAATACTTGTAACTATCTCCACCTCCCCCAGGCTAGCACAGGGGAAGCTCAACAGAAGCACCCAAATCCCAATCCTTCCCTGGAGGGGGTTTGATGCACACTTTACAAGCTACTGTCTAAGGTTCTGGCTTTTAATTAGCATGCATCTAGTTGCTGGCTATAGTCTTCCCAAAAGAGCTAGCGGGCACTTCCCTTACTTTCTTCCTTTAGCTTGCTCCAACAAGAAAACCAATAATAAATAATACAGAGAGATCTCATGTACCTTGCCCAGTTCCCCTGATGGCAATATCTTACAAAACCATAACACAGTGATATGACTAGGATATTGATATTGATAAAGTGAAGATACAGGAAATTTCCATTACCACAGAGATGCCTCCTCTTGCCATTTTATAACTGCTCGCCTCTCTTACCCCATCCTTGGCTTCTAACTGCAATCTGAATGTAAATGGAACCATATAATGTGTAATCTTTTTTTTTAATTAGAGTTGACACACAATGTTACATTAATTTCAAATGTACAACATAGTGATTCCATAAGTTCATACATTATGCTATGCTCACTGCAAGTGGAACTACCATCTCTTCCCAAACATCACTATTACAATCTCATTAACTATATTCATTATGCTGTCTTGACTTATTTATTCCATAACTGGAGGCCTGTATCTCCTACTCCCTTTCACTTGTTTTACCCAACCCCCTACTTTTCTCCCCTCTGGGAACTACCAGTTTGCTCTCTTCATGTATAGCTCTAATTCTCCATTTTATTTGCTTCTTCATTTGTGAGGAGTTTTTTTTAATTCCACATATGAGTAAATATCATGTGGTATCTTTCTCAATCTGACATATTTCACTTAAGTAATACTCTTTTTGTTCATCCATGTCTCAAATAGCACAATCTTATCCTTTTCATGGCTGTGTAATATTCCACTGCATAACTATACCACATCTTTCTTATCCACTTGTCTATTGACGGACACTTAGGTTTTAACCTTTTGTTACTGGCATTTTTCACTCAGCATAATTCCTCAAGATTCATCCAGTTTGTTGCATATATCATTGTTCATTCCTTTTTATTGCTGTGTCCCCGGTATGGGTTTATAGAACAGTTTGTTTAGCCATTTACCTGTGGAAATATTTCTAGGGTGTTTCCTGCTTTTGATTATTATGAATAAAGCCACTATAAACGTTCATGGCCAGGTGTCATTGCCCTACGATAAATACCAGGAGTGCAACCGCTAGTATAGTAGTTGCATGTTAAGTTTTTATTTTATTTTATTTTATTTTTATTACGTTTTATTTTTAAGATTTTATTTATTTGGGGCGCCTGGGTGGCTCAGTCGTTAAGTGTCTGCCTTCGGCTCAGGTCATGATCCTGGAGTCCCAGGATCGAGCCCCACATCAGGCTCCCTGCTCGGCGGGAAGCCTGCTTCTCCCTCTCTCACTCCGCCTGCTTGTGTTCCCTCTCCAGCTGTGTTTCTCTCTGCCAAATAAATAAATAAAATCTCTTTTTATTTAAAGATTTTTTAAAAGATTTTTTTTTAAGATTTTTATTTATTTATCTGACAGAGAGAGATCACAAGTAGTCAGAGAGGCAGGCAGAGAAAGAGGAGGAGGAAGCAGGCTCCCTGCCAAGCAGAGAGCCTGATGAGGGCCTCGATCCCAGGACCCTGAGATCATGACCTGAGCTGAAGGCAGAGGCTTTAACCCACTGAGCCACCCAGGCTTCCAATAAAATATTTTTTTTAAGAAAAAGATTTTATTTACTTATCAGAGAAAGAATGAGCACAAGCAGAGGGAGTAGCAGGCAGACGGAGAAGGAGAAGCAGGCTCCTCACTGAGCAGGGAGCCCAGCTCAGGGCTCCATCTCAGGACCCTGAAATCATAACCTGAGCCACCCAAGGTGCCCCTTAGGCCCTTATTTTATTTTTTTAAAGATTTATTTATTTACTTCAGGGAGAGAGAAAGCAGGGGGAGGGGCAGAGAAAGAAAACCCTCAAGCAGGCTCTACACTCAACACGGGGCCTGATCCCAGGACTTTGAGATCATAACCTGAGTTGCTCAAATGACTGAGCTACCAAGGCACTCCTCTTGTTAAGTTTTTTAAGAAATTGCCAAATTGTTTTCAGGATTAACTATATATGGTAGACCTCCACCAACAATGTACAAGTCTAGTTTCTTTGCATTTTTATCAGCATTTGGTGTTGTCATTATTTATTTTAGTCATTTTGATAAGCATATGTAGTAATCTCTCCTGGTGATCTTAATTTGCATTTCCCCAATGGCTAATTATGTTGAACATCTTTTATGTGCTTGTAGCTATCTGTAGATCCTCTTTGGTGAAGTCTCTTTGTGTCTTCTGCCCATTTTCTAATTGGTTTGTATTTTATACTACTAAGTTCAGAGGCTTCTTCCCAGATTCTAGCACTAGTTTTTTGCCATATATGGTTCAAAGTATTTTCTTCCTGTCTGTAACTTGTCTTTTCATCCTATAAACAAGATTTTTTACAAAATAAGAGTGCTGAATTTTGTTGAAGTCCAATTTATTAGTTTTTGTTTTCTAGATTGTGCTTTTAGTGTCATTTTCCTCTATTTTTTTCTAGAAGTTTTTTTTTTTTTTAAAGATTTTATTTATTTGACAGAGAGAAACACAGCCAGAGAGGGAACACAAGCAGGGGGAGTGAGAGAGGGAGAAGCAGGCTTCCCGCCGAGCAGGAAGCCCGATGTGGGACTCGATCCCGGGTCTCTGGGCTCATGACCTGAGCCGAAGGCAGTCGCTTAACCAACTGAGCCACCCAGGCGCCCCTTTTTTCTAGAAGTTTTATAGTTTTATGTTTTACATTTAAGTCTGCGATCCATTTTAAGCCAATTGTTGACAAAGTGAATCCTTTAAGAATATTTTTCTATATATTAATTAGTATGCTTAATCAGTACTTAGTCCATATTTTATATAGTTAGTAGCTTTAAGAATGAGTAATTAATTGGGGCACCTAGGTGGCTCAGTGGTTAAGCCTCTGCCTTCAGCTCAAGTCATGATCCCAGAGTCCCTGGATCAAGCCCCACATTGGGATCTCTGCTCAGCAGGAAGCCTGTTTCTCCCTCTCTCACTGTCCCTGTTTGTGTTCCCTCTCTGACTGTGTTTCTCTCTGTCAAATGAATAAATACAATCTTTAAGTAAAAAACTGAGCCACCCAGGCGCCCCATCCAGCTTATCTCTTAACTCAGGCAAAAGACCCCTGTAGGCAAAGCATCCTGTGATAGGAACCGAAACTACCCCCTCAAGCAAAAAGGTGGACCCTGACGTCAGCCAGACCACATGTGATTGACCCTAAAACAATGATCTTTACTGCTTACCTACATATACCCACCAAACTTTGTCCCACATTTTCCTTATATAAACCCAGAAGTATTTTCATCACTTTGGAGATAGTCTTTGAGACACTAGTCCGTTGTCCTCCGGGTGTTGGCCTCACTGAAATAAATTCCTTCCTTGTTTCACCACCACTCATGTCTCTGCCTTTGGATTTTGTCAGCGGTGAGTGGCTGAACCTGGTCTTTTTGGGAACCATGGAGTCAGGTGTTCTTGGCGCCCCTGCACGAGTTACAGGCTGACTAAGACTTAGCTACCAAAAGAAAGGAAGGAAGAGCATTCAGGACAAACAGAAGAACAGGAACAAAGGTATAGAAATGGAAGTTGTGTATATGTTATGCAGTACACTCAGTTGTTATTAATAGAACTTGAAGTAGGAATTGGAAAGTGAGACGCGGCTGGAGAGGTAGGCAAGGACCAAGTAAGTCATGGAGGATGTTAGACTTTTTTCTAAGCAAAAGGAAGGTATTGAAGAGCTTAAGAGAATGGCATAGTCAGATTTGCATTTCTAGTTAGCTCACTCCCCAGAGTAAAGACTGCTTTGAAGTAGAGGACATAACTGGAAGATACTCTTTAACAATTCATTTGAGAGATGAAGGCCAGAGTCAGGGCCATAGTAACTAACAATGGAATGTTGTCCTTTTTTTCATATAAAAAACTCCTGTTTAGGGCGCCTGGCTAGCTCAGTCAGAAGCACATACAACTCTTGATCTCTGGATTGTGAGTTAAAGCCTCCACATTGGGTGTGAAGATTACTTAAAAATAAAATCTTAAAAAACAAAAAACTCAGGGTGCCTGGGGGGCTCAGTCGGTTAAGCACCTGCCTTTAGCTCCAGTCATGATCCCATCGGGGCCCCTGCTTGCAGGGAAACTGCTTCTCCTTCTCTCCCTGTTTGTTCTCTCTCTCACTCTCTCTCTTCCAAATAAATAAATAAAATCTTTAAAAAAACAAAAACTGTTCAATTCAGAGCTTCAGTTAGAGAAGGAGACAAGCCTCAGTTTGTAGGGTGTGTGAGAGTGGAAGGCTTGTAAATGAGGACTCTAAAAAGTCCTGTCCAGCTAGTGAAATAACCCAAGTAGAGAAAGTCAAGTATCACATGGTTTCACTTACTTGCGGTGCATAAGGGGTAACCTAGAGGACAGTAGGAGAAGGAAAGTAAATGCGAAGTAGGGTAATCCAGGGAGAGACATGAAACAACAGAGACTTTGGACACAGAAACAAACTAAGGGACTTGGAGGGAGGGGGTGGGGGGATGGGAGAGACTGGTGGTGGGTACTGGGGACATCTATTGCGTGGAGCACTGGGTATGGGGAATGGGGAATGAATCTTGGAACACTGGAAAAAAAATTTAAGTAACAATAAAAAAAAAAGAAAGTCCTATCCAATACTTGCTATGTAGTTCTTCTGTCTCAGGCTACTAGGATTGAGTGGTCCTCTCTATTCCTCTAGGTTAGATATGATTTCTTACAAACACCTAAATCATATATATATTATATATATATCCACCTAATAGAAAAACTCACATTCTTTTTTTTTTAATATGTATATTTTTTTATTTGAGAGAGGGAAACACAGCCAGAGAGGGAACACAAGCAGGGAGAGTGAGAGAGGAAGACGCAGGCCCCCCGCCGAGCAGGGAGCCTAATGTGGGGCTTGATCCAGGGTCTCCGGGATCATGACCTGAGCTGAAGGCAGTCGCTTAACCAACTGAGCCACCCAGGCGCCCCTCACATTCTTTTTTTTTTTTTTTTAAATGCACCAACTTGGAATGGAAATGGATAAAGTGGAGGGAAAAAATTACTAAAAAGTACATTTAAAAAAAAGGAATTTCATTCTAACCTACATTTGCTAAAATATTTTCTTCAACCACTTTCCCTCCTTATTTAAGATGGTTTAAAACTGTTAATCATAATTTTCTTTTCAGATAAAGCTAAAAGGTAGAAAAGCACAAGGAATTCAATTGTGTCAGAGTCACTATTTCAAATTCTTCTGTGCCATTTCATTTACAACTGTGAGAAACAGACCTCTAATTGTTCAAATTAACCACAGTGCAAATCTGGTAGAAAAGAGCTGCATCCATTTGTAGATTCCGTTTAAATGTTTGAAAGCAAGGGGCGCCTGGGTGGCTCAATTGGTTGGGCGACTGCCTTCGGTTCAGGTCATGATCCCGGAGACCCGGGATCGAGTCCCGCATCAGGCTGCCTGCTCGGCGGGAAGCCTGCTTCTCCCTCTCTCACTCCCCCTGCTTGTGTTCCCTCTCTCGCTGTGTTTCTGTCAAATAAATAAATAAAAAATCTTTAAAAAAAAAATGTTTGAAAGCAAAGCTGACTGGAGATATAGGACAAGAATCAATTTAAGAAATAAATAGGTCATGGGGGTGTAATATATGGTATATGGAACACAGATAATGATATTGTATTAACTTTTCATGGTAAGAGATGGTAAGTAGACGTATGATCATTTTATACTGTATATAAATGTTGACTCACTAAAAAAGAGTAAATGAATGTTCTTGGATATTACAAAGAACAGTGCTATTTCTCTTCATGTGTGTTTATGTGTAAACAGCTTTTGAGATACAAGTTACACTCCATATAATTCACCTATTTTGATTGTGTGCAATTGAATGGTGGTTGGTTTTTTTTTTTTAACAGGGAAAAAAAGATGTGACCCAGATATTTAACAACATCCTGAGAAGACAGATAGGTACTCGGAGTCCTACTGTGGAGTACATTAGCGCTCATCCTCATATCCTGTTTATGCTCCTCAAAGGGTAGGTACATGGTTTCCTTTAAAGTAGGTTTGAGTATAGAGTAGTTGTTAAAAGTATATAGTATTGGGGTACCTGGGTGGTTCAGTTGGGTAAGCAATACGATTCCTAAGATCACTTTGTTCAGCTTTGCCATTTCAGCTCACAGGAAGGCGAGAAAATACATGGGAGACATATCTATCAGCCCCGCCTGGACCTTCCATTTGATGGCACTTAGGCCTTCAGCCCCTTGATTCTAAAGGAAATCTGAGAAAGGTTGTCTAGTGCCCAGGTAGAAGGACAGTGGATTTCGGTGGATTGCTAACATTTCGGTCATATACCGTTTCTTTAAAAATGTCTTCCCTTCCATATTCTGTGTTCTCACTTTCTAGATTTCCTGTTAGTCAGAATTGAATCTCCAGGGTTGATTTCTTAGTTCTTCTGTTTTTCATCTCTTATATTTTTATGTGTTGGAAGATATTAATTTTACATTTAATTGAAGATAGACCCTATTGAATTTTCATTTCTGCTACTCTATTTTTAATTTATAAGAACTCGTTTTTGTTTTCTGATTATTCCTTTTTCTTGTCTCTTGACACTTCCTGCTTCTTTGACCTTAGGCAAGACACTACACCTTTCCAAACCTCAGTTTTCATATCAGTAAAATAAAAGTAAAATTTATAATATTACCTTCACACTAAAATAATGTTGCATTATATGGTATTGACTCTACACCATCAGAAAGATTTGTGCTTGCAGTCAGGGTTCTGCCACTTACTATAAGACCTTGGGCAAGTTATCTAACTTCCTTATACGTTGGTTTCCTCATTGCAATATGGAGTCAATAATAATACCTACATCAGTAGGTTGTTAGGAGTCTTCAATCAGTTGATGCTTATGAAGCACAGCATCTAGCACACAGTAGTAACTACTAATCTAAGAAATTACTATCTCTATTCCTCTTAAGAGCTGCAGTTCCCATAGAAACATCTGGTCAATTTTTTAAAAAATACAATGAAGGCCATATACATGTGCCAGAATAAAATTATAAAGTGCTCATTTGCAGCTCACATGGATTTGCAAGTTTTAGTGGACCCACAAGGATATGATTTGCATAGCTGGTCATTGGTGAATAAGGCCAAGGTGATCAATTTATACCCACTTCTGGAGATTCTAAAATGTTAAGCTCTAAAGCATTTGACATAACCCTCAAGAAAATGGGGAGCCACGGGAGAGTTTGGAGAGAGGAAGAATATCAGATTTGTGTTTCAGGAAATGAGGATAAATTAATAGTAATTTAAAAAAATGAACTTGTAAATAAATGACCCATTGAGAATGCTGAAATATTTTTCCCTGGAGATTGTATTGACTGATGGAGAAGAGCACTGGTGTAGATAATCTAAAACAGTATCTTCCACAGGGTGCCTGGGTGGCTTAGTTGGTTAATAAGCATCTGTCTCTTGATTTTGGCTCAAGTCATGATGTCAGGGTCATGAGATCAAGTCCTTTGTGGGGCTCTGCACTGAGTAGGGCCTGCATGACATTCTTTCTCTCTCTCTCTCTATATATATATATATATTTTCTTCTGCCACTCCCTTTTGCTCAGGTTCTCTCTTACTCTCTCTCTAAAAATTAATCAAGTCATTAAATAAAATTAACTTCATTCCTTTTGATATGGTAAAATGTATATACATTGAATACATTTGCATATTATATATGATTTATGGAAGATATAAAAATTTAGCATAATTGGATATTTATTTAGAAAATTAATTTTAAAAAAAGAAAGTTGGTAAAAAATTATGTTACATTGAAGAAAACAACTTTTTTTCCATTTCTGGAAATAATAATATAGAAAATAAACAGTAATTCTGCTAGGACATATTACAGATCTGCCAGGAACCTTTTTATCTGTGGTGCGCATGGGATTAATTAATGTGTAATTGTGTGCCATGACTCCCACCCTTTCTCCCTCTTTCAGTAGAGAGTTGAGAAAAGAATTGGTGCAGGGAAGCCAGGCAGGGGAACTAGACTAAATTAAACATGATGTCCACGTGCAGACAAGACCTGGAGATGAGCAGGAAGGAATCAAATGGAGGAGACCACCTGCTTCGTGAGAGGGTTTGGGAGGCTTAATGGTGGGGAGCTCCAAAGCAGCTGCAGAGTGAACTGGAGGAAGGAAGGGAGTTTGAGAAATGATGCTATAAGTTATGCCAGTATTTTTAAAAATTATTTATGATAGAGACAGAGAGAAAGAGAGAGAGCCAGTACATGAGTGGGGAGAGGGGCAGAGGGAGAGGCAGAGGGAGAGAGAATCTCAAGGGGACTCCTAAGTTAAGACCCATGTGAGGCTTGATCTCACAACCCTGAGATGAGGACCTGAACTGAAACCAAGAGTCGGTCGCTCAACTAAGCCACCCAGCACCCTGAGTGGAATCTCTTTTAACGACCTTTTTTAAATGACTTTTTGCTGTTGGATTATGTTTATATGTGACTCTGTAAAACTTGTAGGACCTTGGCTTTTTTAAAATAAGGATTACATATAGAGTTTACTGAGTGTGAATAATCAATTATCTTTATATATATATTTTTTAATCTTTAATTCTTTAAAAATGTGTTTATGTCCCATTTGATGATATATTTTCTGGTGAATTCAAATGACTACTATTTGTATACAAATTATTTGGTAAAACAAGTCATTCAGTTTATAAACAGATTATTAAATTGATGTAAGTAAAAATCTTCCTTATATTTGAAATACGAACTCTTGATTCATTCGTCACCTATATTTACCAGTTATCCTATGTATAATTTGTAATAGATAATTGTATGTCATTTTTTTTGTATTTAAGAAGAAAAATTAAATAGCTTTCATTTTTTCTAATATGCGAAGAAATAATTTTAAATCACTTAATTAAAAGGCCACTTTGTTAATAAATAGATTTTTAGAGGTGCCTGGGTGGTTCAGTTGGTTAAGCAACTGCCTTCGGCTCAGGTCCCGATCCCGGAGACCCAGAATCAAGCCCCGCATCAGGCTCCCTGTTCCGGGAAGCCTGCTTCTCCCTCTCTCACTCCCCCTGCTTGTGTTCCCTCTCTGGCTGTGTTTCTCTCTGTCAAGTAAATAAATAAAATCTTTAAAAAAAAAAAAGAGAGAGAGAGAGAGAAAGAGTTCACACATGAGGAGGTGGGAGGGGCAGAGGGAGAGGGAGAGAGAGACTCTTAAGTAGGCTCCATACCCAGCATGGAGCCCCACGCGGGGCTCGACCTCACAACGCTGAGATCTGAGCCCAGATCAAGAGTCAGATACTAAACCAACTGAGCCACCCAGGTGTCCCCATTTTTTTGCTGTGTTTTATAATAGATTATCCACAGATGCCCAGAGTGATCTTTTTAAACCATATGCTAGGTCATGTTAATTTTTTAGACTCTCCAAAGGCTTCCTCTCACTTTAAAACCAAACTCCTTAGCTTAGATTACAGAGCTGTATGTGATCTGGCCCCTGCCCTTCTCCACTCTTGCTTCATTTCATACCGTTCCCTACGCTTCCCCTACGTTCCAGCCACACTGGCTTTACTCTTCTCTAACTCACCAAGCTGGTTCTTGCCTTGGAGCCTTTGGAGTTAGTTCCCTTTGTCCTTCTCCTTCCCTGACCCCTCCATCTAAATGAAAGTAAATTAAGTAGTCACACTCTGTATTATAAATATTTTAATGTCTTTAGTTTCATAGTACTTCTCAGAATATGACATTTCTTTTAATTGTTTATAATCTCTTATCCCACTAAATAGTGTTCCCACTACAAAATAAGAACTGTAGGAAGGCAGTGACCTGTAGTGTTTACTATTATATCCCTAGCATTTGGAATAGTGCCAGGCACATCATAGATACTCAGTGGGTATTGAATGAATGGTGTTTGAATGAACTGTGACAAATGGTGTCCATGCTTCCTTTAACAGCAGTATTGAAACGGTTCTTTTGGTACCATTAATATTATTTTGTTAATAGGATAACAGTGTTCTGCATTTCTCTCTTGTTTATGCTTTAGATATGAAGCCCCACAGATTGCCTTACGTTGTGGGATTATGCTGAGAGAATGTATTCGACATGAACCACTTGCCAAAATCATCCTCTTTTCTACTCAGTTCCGAGACTTCTTTAAGTATGTGGAGTTGTCAACATTCGATATTGCTTCTGATGCCTTCGCTACTTTTAAGGTAATTTTTTTTCCTAAATCAGCTAGGTCATTTAGTTTCAGCGTGTAGTTAAAGTCAGTTGGCCTCTGAGGAGGCAGTTTCATTTTTAAAAAGCAGGAAAGGCTATTCCTTTGGCCTGAGCATAACCAACTGTGATTTATGGTGCAAAACATAAGGCATCGGTAAAATGCATTCCATTAGGCCAGTCCATCACACTGTGGAAACGACTCAAAATACTCGTCACAAACTCATGCAGAATGAATTGCAATATATGTGAAAAAACGAACACATAGTATCCTCTGCAAAGCATGCTTTCACTTATATTAAAAACAAAGGGTAAGGAGCGCCTGGGTGGCTCAGTTGGTTGAGCGACTGCCTTCAGCTCAGGCCATGATCCTCGAGACCCAGGGCTGAACCCCACATCGGGCCTTCTGCTCGGCGGGAAGCCTGCTTCTCCCTCCCTCAGTCCCTCTGCTTGTGTTCCCTCTCTAGCTGTGTTTCTCTCTGTCAAATAAATAAATAAAATCTTAAAAAAAAAACACAAACAAACAAACAAAAACCAAAGGGTAAAAGCTGCCACTTTTTGTTTTAAGCTCCAAGATGGCTGTTGCCCAGTTTATTCATTAATAAACAATAAACAATTTAACACTGTTTATATTTTTTTTTGTCACAGTATTGTCTACAAATTGTCCTTTCCCAGAAAACATTCATAACAATCAGCATCTCTTTCATCCCTCCTTCCATGACAGGACAGAAGGGGTTTGAATTCCACCCCTCTCTGCCACCTGACTGGCTCTTTGTCCTTGAGCAAGTAATTAACCTTGGAATTTCATTTTCCCCATCTGTGAGATGAAGAAAATAATCCCTGCTTTGCAGAGTTGTGAAATAAGATGTGTAACGCGCTCTGCATGTTCCCCGACACATAGTAAGTCCTCCAGGAATGGCAGCTGCTGCTTGACCCATCCACCGTCACGGCCCTGCCATCACGTGTGTTTCTGTCTCTCCGCCCTGTGTCTCCCGAGGTGTGCAAAAGTCACTCACATTGCAATATCAGACTTTTTTTTAGCATAATTCTTAGACTATGCAAATCTTAGTCTTGTCAAAACAGAATTGTGAGGAGGTGGGATGAATGAGTATACTGTTTCAAATAATTTCTAAATTATTTAAAATTTGAAATTTATTTCTCTTTGCAACTTTATGCTTTTTCCTTTTTGGGTGGGATTTTAGCTGATTTTTCCCACTGTTATATGATCTACAATGATGCAGCAATTACAACTGTCTTTGTATGATGTGTCTACATGCATGGGTGTATGTATATATATATATGGTCAGTTCCTCCAGTTTCATACATGCATTTACTATGTGCAGAAATTTGAGCGTATAGGTGCGAATATATACAGACAAGTGTGAGAGTTTGTGTGTGTGTGTGTGAGAGAGAGAATCATTTATTGGCTGTACCCACCATGTACACATGATGGAGGAATTCTACCCCATCATATTTTATTTTTCTGTTATTGGATATGTAAGTTATTTCAAGTTTTTTCCTTTTGGAATTTGAAGGAGCTGCTGTTAACAGGACTCCCTCCCAATTCCTCTTTCTTTGGAGTAACACTAAGGGATAGTGAATGGACACCTTCCCAGGCAGCACTCTCTGCATAGTGCTCCGTCTGCCACCGTCACTGCTGTGTGTGCAGGCCCAGGGCCGTGAGAGGGCACGGTCCCCACAGTCAAGCTGCTGACTGTTGCAACAGGTGGATCCGGGCTCTGCTGAGACCCTTAGGAAGAAACCCTTTCTAACCCGGGTCACCTCAGAAAAATCACTGATCCTGCTCAGGACATTAGAGAAGGGGGCATCTGAAAACTAGGGACCCCAAAGAATTCCGTGGAACTACCTTATTCTTTTTTTGGGGGGGGGGTCCCTTGATAGAGGAACTAGTTTGAATTTTGACTTCAGACAAACCGGGAATGAATTCCTCTATAGGGTTTTCACATTTTAAAATTCCAGTTCCAAAACAACACTGAATGTTCTACTGGAAAAAAAAATACCAGTTTCTACTAATAAGCACAGTGGTCAATCAACATGAGATGATAAGTAATGGAATGATATCAATAGCCAGTCTCATTGTTCTTGAACTTGAAAATTAATAGCGCAAAAGTGCGTTAAATATTTTACTTATTAAAATAGAAATAAATGAGTTTTGCCATTGCTGCTGCCTTCTTGATCTCCGTGAATTTACGTTGTGGATCGTCTATGTGCTTTTAGGAAGTTTTAATTAAATGTGTATTAAAGTATAAGAACTTATTTTGGAAAACTTTAAAATTCTTGTTATGTTTTTAATTAAATTCTACCTTCTACCCAGACAGGGTATTTAGCCTCTAAGCTTATAAAAAGGATTAGGTAAGGCTTGTTTTCTTTCAACATTAAGGTGCGTTAAGGATATAATTAAGGTGTGAGCTGAAGACAGTCAAATGTTCCTTTGTGCTTTTGTTCAGTGTTCTGAGAGTCATGCCTGTAATAAGATCGGTCTACTTGTCTTCAGCTTTGGAAGTGTACGTTGTATGACTTAGTCGTGCACATCATCACAGCCCCTTGACCTCTGAGCAGGAGAGCAGGAGGAACCTGCAGTGGCCCAGTTAAGCGTCATTTCCCAGTGCCCTAGGCACCTCTGTTCTAAATGTGGTCACGTAAAAAAGCTAAAGGTTGAAATCCCCGAAAATCTTTTAAATCGACTTGTAGGCATTCTTTTTTTTAATAGTTATTAACGACATTTTGAATAGCTCATCATAGACTTTATTTGGATATTTATTAGATCATAATCACAATGTAGTCATGGCTTGACGAAATATACTGTAAACCCCTTCTCTTAGGTACTGTGTGTGTCATTAATTAAATTATCCCTATCATAAATTTAATGGTGATATGAATTAAAACCTTTTGCTGTTGTTGACATGAAACAGACTTGCATTTCACATCTTAAACTAAGAATGGAAATAATTTTGTGGATGTAAAGAAAATATTCTTCAGAAACTGTATGTTTCAAATGAATGAACATAAAATTCTTAGAACAGCCAGATCTATAAAACTTATTGTTATAATAATTTTATTTATCTTAATTGTTCTTTTTCTAGGACTTACTAACCAGACATAAAGTGTTGGTCGCAGACTTCTTAGAACAAAATTATGACACTGTAAGTAGAAGTCCTTTTTAACATTTTCCCTCATTCTCTCCCCCCACTTAGATCTGTGGATACTTGCTCCTGTTTATGATTGACAGCAGACGCCAGTCATAGTCAAACACGCACCCAATTTGTCCATTTACCTGGAAGCCAGGTTATCAGGAAATTTGGTGGAAAATTGAGAATGGCAGAGCAGGGCTTTCTCATTTTTCACACCTGTTTCTGTTGTTGTATCTGGAGTTCCAGAAAATGACTGGCACCTTCTTACTTTGATCCTGATTTAAAAGCATCCATGTTGCCCTGAAGAGGCAGTTAACCATAAAAGAGCACTCCACCCTCACTAAAAGAAATCATTTTACTTGCTTGATAATTAGTTTTACTTGTAGAAATGCCAAAATATTTCTGTCTTCCAACTCCCTTCTCAAATGATGAATCCAACCCATCCCTTTGAGATTCTGCTGAAATGTGACTCTTTTAGGACACTTTCCCTAATCCCACCCATCCACATACACACACGAGTTCTCCCTCCCCTGCCCTGCTGCTGCCATTTTCCGCATTCTATTATGGTCTGTCTATACCTTCCTGGCTGGTTCTTGAGCTCCCTGAGAGGCAGGAGCCTGATCAGAAACTATAGATGCTAGATGGAATGTTCCAGACTCATTAGATGTCCATTTATAATAAGTGAGCTAAGGTAGTTTATAAGAATATGTAAGAAAGCTAAAGTAGTTTATGACAAAACCCACAGCATCAGCTACTAACTTTTTAATGGAATGAGTGATATAAATATGTTGTGCAGGAATGCTTTGCCTTCAGGAAATAGTACACAACAATTTGGAAGACTGTAAACTCATTCTCTTTGATCCCTACTTCCCTGATTTTGTCTTTGTACCTACAGTCATGTCCTGTGTAACTTGGTAGCTTCACAGACACTGAGCCTGCGGCACTGTCCTGAACACCAGCTCTGAGAACACATGCTCCCTCAGACATTTCATACTTTCTGAGTTCATATTTCTTTAACAGTAAACTATGAAATGGGAGCACATGATATATGACTCTAAAATAATGAAACTGGCATCCTGGGGAGTCAGTCATACCCTATACATGTATTTGAAGTTTCTAGTTACATATGATTGCATTCATGTGGAATATAAGAAACAAACGAGCAAAGGAAAAAGGAGAGAAGGAGAGAAACCAAGAGACAGACTAGGAGAACACATCGATGGCTACCAGATGGGAAGTAGGTGGGGGGATGGGGGAAATGGGGGGTGGGGCTTAAAGAGTGTGCTGGTCATTATGAGCACCAGGTGATATATGAAAGTACTGAATCATTACATTATGCACTTGAAACTAATATAACACTGTATGTTAACTATACTGGAACTAAAATTTTAAAAATTTACTTACCATAAAATTTGATAAATTTCATGTCCCACAAAATCCTGACAGAATAAATATTAAGTCCTTCATATAAAAGAGTATGATTATTATGACTTTAATGTGGGCTACATGGTTTTGTTTTTACTTTTCACTTTCTTAATTCCCTGTCGGTAATTAGCCCTCGTCACACCCGTGCACACACACCTCACCCTTCGCCCTCTGAGGACCAGGACCCGTTTCCACCCTCCTCAGCCCTTGGACTCTCCTACCTTCAGCTCTCAGTTGGGCTCGCTCCTCCCACCTCCGTGGTCTCTGAGGCGGGTTCTGGCATGGTAGGAGGTCCACGCTCAGCTTCACCAGCGTCTGGCACTCTGTGTGAGACTGAAAGCCTCGGGCAGTGGTTGACAGCCACAGTGGAAAACAGGGCCCCGAAACACGAGCATCCCCCAGCTTTTGGTGAGAATGGTAGTCCTCCAGAGAGACCAGCTGGATTAGCATGGCCATTGTGTGGCAAAAGTTGCTCTATTCCTCTACCTGTCTACACTATGAACTTGGCAGTTTGATTCCTCATGGGGTTTCATGTGAAGCCCTAAGTCCTAAGTGTGTGTAATCTTCTCCTAAATTATTCATGTGCTAATAGCTACCAGCTACCAATTTCTCTAAAATGGCATTCTGAAATGTGTTATTTTGCTACCCATTTAATAGATGAGTTAATAGATGTTTTATTCAAAAGAATGTATTGAGAGGGCTGAAATACTTCATTTTTCTTCTCAATTTTTAATTTGTAAAACTAAAATAAAATGGACAGGTACTTCTGTTGTATCACTTAACCTTCCTACCCCCTCCCCCCAGTACCTTTATGTGTAAATGAGGATGGTGAAATGGGGGAAAGCTCCCTGTGGACAGTGTGGTACAGCATAGGGTTATTAAACACAGAGACAGACGGAAAGCACAGCAGCATGGCTGGCCTGGCCTCGTGGGCTGGGGATTTACTTTTGAAGCAAGAGAGCAAGCAACCCTAATGCAGAGAAACCACTGCTGGTTCTACGCTCTAATATTTATTTTCTTTTCATTAGATTTTTGAAGATTATGAGAAATTGCTTCAGTCTGAGAATTATGTGACAAAGAGACAATCTTTAAAGGTAATATGAAATTTCTTTAAGTTAAAGTATCAGCTGGTATCTTATTGTAAATGATGGCTCTGAGTGGACAAATACATAGAGAAAAATGAAGGTGTCCCTTTTTTTGTAACTTGGCAAATAAGTTCCATATTATGACCGTGCTTTGTGGCAAAACAATGTAAGTGTCCTGACTCAAAGAATTTTTGGAAGTAACAGTATAAATAATATGTACATGATAAAGTAGAATTTAGTATATTTCAGCTCTGAAAGAAAATCAAGCTTAAGTTAATTTAAATATACCCACAGCCCTCTCCTAGAGCTTATTTTCCGGAGATGAAAAGAAATCACTCTTAGCTTGAAATTAAGATCTGAATTACTCTTTATAAGGAAGAATCAACAAGGTTCTCCTGTAGTTCTCTCTCAGTGTATCTGAAACAGGAAGAAATGACCCTGTTTATCTTACTCATCTCTTGTAAACTAGACTTTGTAGGTTATTTTGCAGAGAAGGGGAGAGGAGAATGTTATGTAATGGGGCTTAGCCCCATCTGAGAAGCACTTACCCCCAGATTTATAACACGATTTTCTAAAGTTTTGTTTTTTTTACCATTTTGCATTGCTGTGTTCCATATTCTGAGCATTCTTGTTAGTGTTTTACTGTAGGTCATTATTAATACTTCCACCATTTAACATAACATAATCAAATTGTATTTCCAGCAAAGATTCTGAAATATGAAAATAGGTACTCCTTAAGAGTTAAAAGAAAAATCTTATTAATAATTGTTAATAAATTTGGGTACTTGATCCTGGACCCAAAACTGCTTTTCTAAAAATGCCATCGTGTCATTAACAAAGAGGAAAAGGAGCTGGTTTCAGAGACTCTGTGAGTGACTGGTCGGCAAAATGGTCCACTGGGGCCACCGGGCTGGCCGTTAGAAACGTTGGTGTAGAGCTCAGGAAAGAAACTGATTCAAAGGTAGGTTTGGGAGATATCTTCCTAGATGTTACAGTTGAAGTGATAAATATCTTCCTAGATGTTACAGTTGAAGTGATAAGAAGCATAGATGAGACTGGAGGGAGAAAAAAGATCAGAGATTCACGTATACCACTTGGAAAATTCCTACATGTGTAGAGCAGAAGGAAGGGGAACAATAACACAGGGAGCAAAAGAACAAGCTGCAAGAGATGAGAAACCAGAAGAATGCAGTGGCCTTGAAACCAAGGGCAAAGAAGTTTCCAGAAGAGTGTTCAGTTAGCTTTAGAGGCAGTAGAGAGATGAAGGAAAATGAAGATGAACAGTTTACATGACTACTCTGCCATATTTGAGAGTAACCAGCTAACATCCAACAGTGGTCATCATGTCTTAGATTTAAAAACCAAGGTTTTTGTGCGCTAAAACAACTTTAAGGTGTGTAGTTCTTATTTGTTAAATAGGCATCACAGGCAAGGTGGTTGTTTACTGGCAGACACAGACACAGACAGACACACACACACACACACACAAACTCTCCTGCACGCAGACACACACACAAACACAAACTCTCTCGCGTACGCAGACACACACGTGCACACACACACACACACACACACACACACACACGTGCGCGCATGCACGCGCCACTACCTACACACCTCTGGGGTTCTATTGTTAGACCCTATTGTGATAGACAGCCTGCCCATAGTTTTGTGTGCTTTCTTCGCCCATCCAGGATTTCTGTAACCATCAGTACTATGGGGCATCCGGAAAAAGTCTGGTGAATAGGAGAATTCGAAAATAAGTAGATCATATATAAAACTATGTGAAGGGTACATTTCAGCTGCCTGGTTGCAGCAGTTTTAGGAATTGCTACTGCTACATGAGAATAAAAGTTTATAAGGTAAACAGTGGTCAATTGTGCTGCTAGTTGAAGACTTATTCTCACTTTGAGTATTTTTATTTTGTTTTGAATTGTCTTAGTCTGTTTATGCTTCTATAACAAAAATGCCTAAGACTGGGTAGGTTAAGCAACATTTATTTCTTCTAGTTTTGGAGGTGCCGACAGCTAGAGAGCTCTCTGGGGTCTCTTTGATAGGAGCACCTGTCCCATTCCTGCGATCCTACCTTCCCAGAGGTCCTACCTCCCAATACCTTCACCTTTGGGGTTAGGATTTCAGCATGTAGATTTTAGGGAGGCACAGACATTCAGTTCATAACATGGAATAATGCCGCATTTGGGGGGAGCTATTAATTTGTTACCAGAAAATGTTTTGTTTTACTCTTTTATAAAAACTTGCTGTACATATTAAACTTAATATGGATTCAGGGTCAGTGATTTTTTTTTTTTTGTTCCCCCTGACTAGCTGGTTTTGTAATAAAAGTTAGTGGGAAGGTAAGACTCACTTGATATAACCTATTTCCCTAGTGAGCTACCTGAGTACATTTGTTCTAGGGAAAGGAGGTATAACTAGAGCGTCAATTTTGTTATTCTTATTCTACCATAATGCCTAAGAAGCAATACAGTGCTAGGAAGCAAGATAAAAGTGAGCGATGGAAATAATGAATTCGTTTCTGGCTAGCTCTGGGTGAGAGCTACAAAGAGAGCTTTTGTAAGCTGCAGCAACGACTGGCTTTAAAAAAAAAAATTCAGAAATGGCTTAATCATCGACTTTAGCAAAACTGTGTGAAAAGCTTAAAATAACTTAATAACTACTCCTTTCATGCCTGTGCTAAATGCGAGATGCACTCTGCATTTCTTTTCACATTAACATTCCTAACCGCATTTATAGTTTGTTTTTCAGGGAGAAGTGCAAGATATTTTAAAACAGATGACTCTCGGGAAGATTCTCTCTCTGATTTGGGTTTTGTTTGTTTGTTTCTTGTTTTTTGTTCTTGTAGCTGCTAGGTGAACTGATCCTGGACCGACACAACTTTGCCATTATGACAAAGTATATCAGCAAGCCAGAGAACCTCAAACTGATGATGAACCTCCTTCGAGATAAAAGTCCCAACATTCAGTTTGAAGCCTTCCATGTCTTTAAGGTAAAGTGCCACCGAAGTAATGTGGGCATTTGATTTTTTCTTTCCAGTGGCAAACTCCCTGTTTACTCTCCTTTCTACTTGTGAGAGAAGGAAATAGGCAGTCTTTCTACTTCGCATGACTTGGACGAAATCTTAGAGTTATTTTAATGAATGCCCATTTGTTTCTAATTCCTATCTCTAAATATTTTCATTTTTTCCGCTGAGAAAATAGGTGGATACTGTTTCCCAAAAGTTACTAAAATAATGAGCGATAGAGCCAGAATCCATATCCCAAGCATCGGAATTTGAATGCTTTGCTTTCTGCTTAGGTGTTTCTTTGAGCCTTAAATGAAGCCCTGAAGAAATACTGGGGTACTACTCACTTTTATTACTTGTTTAGAAATATTTTTTAAATGCATTTTGCTCTGGACTGAAAACTGGCTCCCCGTAACACCAGTTTCTTCTGCAGCTGTATTCACATGGTACACAGAATTGATATCTTTATCACTTAATGCTTTACCAGAAGTGAACACTAATTCATTGTTGTTAGATATGGGTTTTAGAGCCAGGTGTTTTATTGGCATAGTTTGTCATTGGGTTTGTTTACTCTAGTTTACTTAAACATTTCTGTTTTTTATATTTAGGTTATTTCCATTTTTTTCCTACTATGAGGAATGCTACAATGAGCATTTTCTATATTCAGCTAGGTTTTTTTCCTCCATATTCAGTATTATTTTCTTACGCTAGATATCTGGAATTAAGGATTGAGTTAGGAGAGTTCCAAGCTTTTTTGGGGTCTTGATATTGTCTATTCAGTGACTGAATTTATAAAATCTATAAATGGGAGAAACATGGTAGTTTATAAGGTATGTAATTGTTGCTTTGAGAGGTTAATAAATAAAAAAAATTTTTTAGTCCATCTTTCAGCCACCAGGTCTGTATTGTCCAAAGAGCCCCTGGAGCAATTCAAATGCCAAACAAATTTATAGATTCCATTCAGCGATACTCAAAATCCCAGCAGGACTTCTCCTGGCACTGGACAAGCTGATTCTAAAATTTATGTGGTAGAACAATGGCCTAAGATTAGCTGGGGCCACAAAACATAATCGGAAGGCTTTAGTTAACTACATGAAAATTTAGAACTTCTGTTCAAAAAGACAGAATAAGCAAAGTGAAAAGACAGGATAGAATGTGATACATACAACTGACAAATCATTTAGAGAAAGAATTCAATAGAAAAATGGGCAGAGGCAAGATGGTCATTTACAGATGAGGGAAACTAATTGGTCAACAAATAGGTGAAGATGATCATCTTACTAAGGAACGTTGGAAATGGCCATTGAAATATCAGTGAGGTATCACTTTACATTTTTTATAATGGTAAAATGTTTAATTCTGAAAAATCAAATATTTTAGTAAGGTTGGAGGGCAGTGGAAGCTGTCTATACCCTGTAAGTTGGTACGGCCACTTTGGGGAGCGACTTAGTAAAATAAAGAACTGAACATACACATATCCTTCAATCCTGAAATCTCATCTCTCAGCAATTTTTAAAAAATACTTTATTTATTTGACAGAGAGAAACACAGCTAGAGAGGGTCACAAGCAGGGAGAGTGAGAGAGGGAGAAGTGATTTCCTGCCGAGCAGGGAGCCCGATGTGGGGCTCGATCCAGGGACTCCCAGATCGTGACCTGAGCCGAAGGCAGACGCGTAATGACTGAGCCACCCAGGTGCCCCAGCAATTTTTTTTTTTAAGTAGGCTCAACACCCAGTGTGGAGCCAAACGTAGGGCTTGAACTCGTGACCCTGAGATTAAAACATGAGCTGAGATCAAGAGTCAGACGCTTAACCAACTGAACCACGCAGGCGACCCCTCAGCAATTTTTTAGAGACACTTTTGTACATGAGCATAAGGAATCATGTACAAAAATGTTTATCACAACATTGTTTAGAATGGTGTAAAATGAGAAAAAAACCACAAATGGACATCAACAGGAGATGAGAAAAATAAATTGTGTTATATTCTTACAGTAGCATACGGTAATGGGTTAAAATTAATTGAGTTATATAGATCAGTGTGGGTAAATCCCAAATATCAAGTGGAATAAACCAACCGTTAAAAAGATGTTATTTATTTAGAGTTTGAAAATATGCAAAACAGCACTGTATATGGATTCTGACTTATTACAGTCTAATAACCTGTATGGGGATGGGAAATACCAAATTCAGGACAGTGGTCACCTCAGCAGGGAAGGGTGGGGAAGAGGATGAAGAGGTGACCACCAGACTCCAATTATATCTGTAGTGTTTTATTTCATTAAAAAATCTGAAGGCAAGTATGGCAAAATTTTAAATGTTGCTGGAGTACGTAGTGGCAACACGAGTCAGCTGTGTTTTGCTGCATTCTGCTCTATGTCAGAATTCTTTCATACAAAATAAATGTGAATCAGAAGAAACACAAATTAACTGCTGTGGCACTGGGAGATGCCTACGCAGTAGAAACGATAGACCCTCTCAAGACCCCTCTGACCCAAGAAATTACAGAAGGCTGTGTGTCTTGTCCTTCAGCTCCCATGGAATTTTAATTTATCATCCTGGATGAGAACAAGCTTCATGCATTTTTGCTCAAAAATGCAGTGTTATGGAAGTAGTCAGTGGGTGGCCAAACAGAGATAACCTACTTCTGTCCTCAGAATTTGGATCATCTAATCATTGGACAGAGTAGGTGCATTTAAAAATAGCTGACCACTTGTTTACTTGTGCATTTGTGAACTGGGCCTGCCCCATACCCTTATGTCTCCACCACCAAAATATGAACTGAATTGTTCACTTGCCAAATACAATATTTTGTTATTTAGAAAAAGTAATGAGTCCTGGAGGGCTTTTTTTCCACAGTTCTGTATTAGTAGCTTTTTTTCCCCAAAAACACCTTCCATAAAGTGCAGAGAATGTGGAACGTACTGCTAAAAATGTCTTTGCCAGATTATTTTTGTTAGCTTGCTGGTAAAGTCAAGGAATTCAATGAAATACCCTTTCACCTTTTTTTCTGCTGTGGGCAGGCAGGATGGTGGGAAAGCTCTGGATGGCAGCCAGAAAGACCTGGGTCTTCGTCCTGGCTTAGTTGCCACCAGTGACTTTTGGCAAATCCATCTGGATGTGTTTCCTCACTTGTAAAGTGCAAGAGTTAATTCAAGTCAGTAGTCTAGCTCTAAGACACCAGGTTCTGGAGGCCTGTGTCTCCGCCATCCTGGCTTTCCCACAGGTGTGTCTGATAAACTTTGGTTCTATCATCATTAACCTGACATAATCGGACTAACTTGAAAACATGCCAAGGATCCTTTACCATGCTCTCAGCCACTTGCTTTCATGTTGTTTCCTATGAGAATTTTCTTTTTTTTTTTTTTTTAGGAAAAGCATGGGCTTTCCCTTATTCTTAGGTTGTTTTTTTTTTTTTTTTAAGATTTTATTTATTTATTTGAGAGAGAGATCACACGTAGGCAGAAAGGCAGGCAGAGAGAGAGGAGAAAGCAGGCTCCCTGCTGAGCAGAGAGCCCGATGTGGGCCTCAATCCCAGGACCCTGAGATCATGACCTGAGCCAAAGGCAGAGGCTTTAACCCACTGAGCCACCCAGGCGCCCAAGATTAATAATTTTTTCTAAAAACGTTGACAGAAAAAAAGTGTTTATATCAACTTAATGTTTCATCAACTACTCTAAATTGTGCAGAGCGCTCAACGGTAGTATGCCTTCATCTGAACTCTTTTTTATCCTTATTTCACTGAATGGTGGTGGAGAAAAAGTGAAAAGCTGACTTCACCTCTCTTTTCTACTTTTTAAAATACTTTCTTTAAAAATTCATAAAATAATCAGTCTATGTTTGTTTAAAGAAAGCTTTGTAATGGGTTTTAGTGACCAACTTTATCAACATCACCAAAAAGTATATAAATATATGACTCAGGGCTCAGTTTGATAATCCTGGTACTGCATATTTATGATATTATTGTCTAGTTTAAAAAATATAGGAATATTAAGACTAGTAATATTTATAATGGGAAATGTGAATACTATTATAATAAGACATTTTTTTTTAAAGATTTTATTTATTTGACAGAGAGAAACACAGCCAGAGAGGGAACACAGCAGGGGGAGTGAGAGAGGGAGAAGCAGGCTTCCGGCCGAGCAGGGAGCCCGATGTGGGACTCGATCCCAGGTCTCCAGGATCATGACCTGAGCCGAAGGCAGTCACTTAACCAACTGAGCCACCCAGGCGCCCCAGAATAAGACATTTTTAAAAGTGGCTTTTCATGTAATTTTGGAATAAATTTGTAATTTCCACAGTTGTGTGTAATTTGTAGACCCCAAAGACTTGGATTCCAAAATGCCAAAGCAGTTGTTGGAAAAACAAGGTCTACTATCGTAGCCTTGAGTATTCTTTAAAAGGCGACTGAGTCCCTTAATGTAAGAAGCTGCAAATATTAAGAACATACTAAGTGAAAAAGCAATTTACAAACCACCATGTACAGAAGGCAAGCCCAGTTTTGTCTCAAATATATTCACATATAACTAAGTGCACAAAAAAAAAGGATTTACACCAAAAGTTCACAGTGGTTATCTTCGGCTGGAGGGATTATTTAAGAGATTTTTTTTTTCTTCTTTGGGTCTCTTTTTCTCTGTTTTCCTAGTTTTCTACATGTGTCACTTTCCTAATCAGGATGATAAGGATGGTGGCAGTGAGGAGGAGGGTCTCAGGGGATTCTGGAGATGTTCAGAGTATTCTGAACTTCCAATCCGCTCTTCTCCTCCATCCTCCCTTCCTTCCTTCCCACAGGTTTTGCTCCTCCCTGCCCAGTGGTGGGGCCTGGTCCGGTCCTGTTGTGGGATCCCTGGTGCTCACAGACATCAGCCAGCTCGCAGAGTCAGGGATCAGGTCCTTCTTTCTTAAACATTTCAGAAAAAAGTTACTGTTTCTGATCGATACCAGCAAGAATTGTGTCAAAATATTCTAAACATTATATTGCTCAAGCATTCATTCGAGAGGGTGAGCCTTTAGAATGAAAAGGCCTTATTTTGTACTTCAGTAGTATGAAATTTTGCTGTCAGTTACTTCCATGTAACTGTCATGGGAGCCCCAGTTTCAAATCCACGTACAAAGCGTTCTAGGCCTACGGTATGCCTCACAGACGGTAAGGTCAGCAAAGCAGAGAACGAGCCTCCCAATGCCTTGTCTAGTGCAAATCCCTCTTGACAAAATAGAACTTGAATGAAATGAATGACTGTGTGTGTAAGACTTGCGGGGTTTTTGGCTTGCTTTTTGTCACCTTTCGTAAAAAGCATTCAGGTTTAAAATAGGCAAAGTATTCTTAGTTTTCTAAGTTAAAAATATTTGAGTTGTGGTCATGATATTTGCCTTTCTCTAACCGTGCTTGAGAACTCCATAAATCACATTTCTGAAATATGTGTAAATTAAGGGATACAGCCACTAAGACCATACTGTAAAAAGAAAAGCCACAGGTAGTTCCATTTGTTTAACTTGTTTGGGGATGGTTTGAAAATAGCATTTAAAAAAAACAAATGGGTCCAGCAGAAAAAGAACCAAGAAACTCCCTATACTGGACATAATATTCAGAATATTTGGTTCATTATATGTTGATTCAGGAGTCTGTTCTTATGGTACTGGTTCATCTCCAGCCTTCACTGGGGCCGTCAGCCCAACCCCCTCCCCTCACCGCACCCTCACCGAGGGAATCCTGCACTGGTACACAGCTCCCTTTAGAGGCAGCAGTGTTTAGGAGCTGTAAAGAATTAAAATAGGGAAAAATTTTAAACTGGAAAACAAATTTAAAATTTGTTAGGTGTACAGTGTGCAGATTCAACTACAGTGTGTAGTCAACCCAGTGATGCCTAATTCCAGACTCTTCTACATTTCACATTTATTTTGGATTGAAACAGAGAAGCTTAGTTTGTCCAATATATTTATTTTTTTAGAAAGAAAGACTTACCATTTATTTATGGATTTACCACAAAATGCTAGAAAATTTCTACCTAAAACTTCACAGCAGCTCCCCTGTAAACAAATGGTAACCACTGAAGCCACGAATTTGGTTTCAGCATAGGATTTTCTGACATATGCTAGGTATGATATAAAGGTCAGGCATTCTGTCTAACAATGTAAATCAGTCAGGCGTCCTTTTTAAAATATATGATATTACAATTTCACTGTATTGTAGTAACCTAAGCTCACCATTCTAGCCATTTTAAAGTGTACAGTTCAGTGGCATTTAGCATATATTTATAGTGTTGCATGCCTATCACCACTGTCCAGTTGCAGAAAATCTCCCTCACCCCAAAACGAAACCCTGTACCCATTAGTCAGTAACACCTCATTTTCCCATACCCCAAGCCCTTGACATCTCTTAATCTGTTTTTTGGTCTCAATGGATAAAATACCTTCTGAATATCTTATATAAATAGACTTATACTGCATGGCCTTTTGAGTCTGCCTTCTTTAGCGTGTTTTTAAGGTTCATCCATATTGTAGTATGATCCTATTTCAATCAGTTTTATGGCTGAATAGTATTCCATTGTTTGGATATGCCACAATTTGTTCGCCAGTTGATGGACTTCTGGCTATTGTCAACAGTGCAGCTAGGAACATTTGTGTACAAGTTCTTATTTGAACAGAGTTGGTTTTTTTTTTTCAGTTCTTTTGATATATACTTCAGAATGGGATTTTCAATCTTATGGTAATTAAATGTGTGACTTATTGAAGTACTGCCAAAATGTTCACCACAGAGGGTGCACCATTTTACATGCCCACCAACATTGTACGGGGTTCCAGTTTCTCCCCTTCCTTACCAACATGTGTTGTTGTTTTTATTGTAGCCATCTAGTGCATGTGAAGTGATATTCCATTGTGGTTTTGATTTGCATTGCCCTAACGATTAATGATGTTAAGCAGTTTTTCATGTGCTTATTGGCCATTTACATATCTTCTTTGGAGAAATGTCTGTTCAAGTCCTTTACCCCTTTTTTAAAAGGCTCTTTGTTGTTGTTGAATTGTAAGGGGTCTTTATATATTCTAGATACTAGACATTGGTCACACATATAATTCACAAATATTTTCTACTATGTTCACTCTCTTGATAACATCCTTTGATACACAAATGTTTTACATTTTGATGTTCAGTTTATCTGTTTTTTCTTTTGTTGTTCATGCTTTTGATGTCATAGCTAAGAAACCATTGCCAAATCCAAGGTCATGAAGATAAATCCCTATATTTTCCTTTGAAAGTTTTATCAGCTCTTATGTTAAAGTCTTCAATTGATTTTGAGTTAATTTTTGTTTACGGTGTGAGGTAGGGACCCAACTTCATTCTCTTGTCAAATACCTTTTACTGCTTCAATTGAAGTGATTGTGTGGCTTTTCTTCATTATATTAATGTGGCATATTAGTTGTCTGGAGCTGCCATAACAAAGTACCATAGACTGAATGGCTTAAGACAACAGATGTTTATTGTCTCACAGTTCTGGAGACTAGAAATCCAAGATCAATGTGTCAGCAGGGGTGAGTCCTTTTGGAGAGGTTCACCCCGATAATCTGTTCTATGCTTGTCTCCTAGCTTCTGGTGATTGCCAGCAATCTGTGGGATTCCTTGGCTTATAGATGCATAACTGCAATATCTGTCTTCATCTTTACATGATATTTTCCTCCATGGATCCCCAGTGTCTCTTTGTTCTAATTTTCTTCGTCTTATAAAGATACTAGTCATTGGGTTAGGACCCACCCTAATCTAGTATGACCTCATCTGGATTTGATTATGTCCGTAATAAGGTCATATTTATAAGTACCAAGGGTTAGAACTTAAACATTCATATTTTGAGGGGACACAGTTCAACCCCGATCATGTGGTATATTACATTGATCGACTGTATTATGTTGAAACTCCTTTTATTTCTAGAATTCCATTTTTTGATGGCATATAATCCTTTCAATATGCTAGACTCAGGTTGCTTGTATCCTAGGGAGGACTTTTACATCTTTATTCATAAAGGACATTGGTCTGGTAGTTTTCTTGTCAGGTCTTTGGCTTTGGTATCAGGGTAAGGCCAACCTCATAGCATGAATTAGGAAGTGTTCCCTTCTCTTTTATTTTTTTGGGAAGAATTTGAAATGGACTGATGTTAATTCTTTTTTAAAATTTGTAGACTTTACCAGTGAAGTCATTTGGTCCTGGACTTTTCTTTGTTGGGAGGTTTTTGATTACCAATTCAGTCCCCTTATAGAGATTAAAAAAAATCATTAAGAGAATACTATGAATAATTGTAGTATAATCTAACCAACAAATTAGATAATGTAAATGAAATGGACAAATCTCTGGAACTTACAAACTACCAAACTGACCCCAGAAGAAATAGAAAATTCTGATTCATGGACGAGCTCAAATGTCACACAGTAAACCCAGAAATCTAATGTTATGTTCACCTCCTTTGAACCTCCATAGCATTTCTTTCCCCTGTCATAGGGCCTTAACATCTTTGTGTATTCTTTTCTTTCTTCCTGATTGCTGGGCTGGAGAAACCTTGAGGGCTCAACTTTGTAGCCTGCACTTATCCCCATAACCCATCCTTGCCCATAGTGTGTTTAGAGGATGCACTATTGGAAGTATAGGATGGGGCAGGGGGCCTGGCGGTAAAGCATTCAGACCTTTGGAGGAGTGAGGTGCCCAGAATGTGAAACCATAGAGCTGTATAGGAGTCATATACATTTTTTTTTAAGATTTTATTTATTTGACAGAGAGAAACACAGCCAGAGAGGGAACACAAGCAGGGGGAGTGAGAGAGGGAGAAGCAGGCCCCCTGCCAAGCAGGGAACCCTATGTGGGACTCGATCCTGGGTCTCTGGGATCATGACCTGAGCCAAAGGCAGTTGCTCAACCAACTGAGCTACCCAGGCGCCCCAGGAGTCATATACTAATACATTCTCATATATGTAGCATCTAACTTGGAAGTGTGTCCATTGAGAAATATTATACCAATCAGTATTATAGTTTTGAGTTATTGTGTCCTATTATAGTCATTGCTGTCTTTTATAGTACAGCTGAGTTACTAGTCTAGGATTGCAGTTTCAACAGGAGTGCATGTAAGAATCTTTTGGAACTTTATAAAAATACAGAATACCAGACCTCCACCCCAGATCTGCTGAGTTGGAATCTCTGGGAGGTGGAGCCTGGGAAATTGTAAATTTTAAAGCTCCACATGCATAAGGAAAGAATATCACTGGTGACCTCCAGGGAGGGGAACTCTTCACCCTTTGTCTTTTTTGAAATTTTTAGCCAGATGAATGTATTACCTGTTCAAAAACTAAATTATATATTTTAAAAAAGCTCACCCAGATACTACATATTGTTTATGTTGTAGGAGGGAAAGAATAAAAACCTGCTTGGGGATGGAAGCACACTGAAGGGGATGGGGAGAGATGGAAAGTGAGAGTTTGCATCTATTTGTAATGTTTTATTCCTTTAAAAAGAGATTTGAAATAAAATGGCAAAAATCTGTTCAGGTTGTTGGTGAGTGTATTGGTGTCCACTATGTTCTTTTCTGTTGGAAAATATCATATAGTTAAGAACATATAAGACATTTAAGACATTTAAAATCGGAACAAAGTAAAAGTAAAACCTAGTCACAGATAGCTCTGATGAGTTCCTGGCTAGCCCTTCAGAACATGGCTCTGGATGGGGAATTACGAATTTCCCTCAACACGAAAGCATCATGTGGGGCTTCTTTCTCTATTTCACCAACACAAGTACCATGGGGACACGGAGCAGGGTCTGTGCTGTCCCTGGTGTGTGTTCCCTGTCTGAGGTGTTTGTTTCTTTGCATTTCAGGTGTTTGTGGCCAGCCCTCACAAAACACAGCCTATTGTGGAGATCCTACTGAAAAATCAACCCAAACTCATTGAGTTTCTGAGCAGCTTCCAAAAGGAACGGACAGACGATGAGCAGTTCAGCGATGAGAAGAACTACCTGATTAAACAGATCCGGGACTTGAAGAAAACCACCCCTTGATGGTCTCGGCCATCCTCCCACCACAGTCACGGTCTCATTTGTTCAGTTTGTACAGAAAGTGTCATTTCAAAAAGTAATTGTTGTTGGGAAGGCTTTGGAAGAGGTACCTGGTTTTTCTCAATTCATTGTTCAGGGTAGATGGAATATAAACATTTGACTGAAAAAATGATTAACGTAGAATAATGTATTCTTTTGAATCAAGTCTGTGATGATTTATGTGAACTCAGAGCCACTGTCTTATTGATAAAAACAGCTTTAACCCTTTGTTGACAAAAGGCAGCAGGACTGTGGGCTTGCAGACCCGAGCCTGGGTC
This sequence comes from Spilogale gracilis, assembly GCA_004023965.1. NCBI lineage: Eukaryota > Metazoa > Chordata > Mammalia > Carnivora > Mephitidae > Spilogale > Spilogale gracilis. The sequence goes on along the minus strand of PITA01001245.1, from coordinate 5,336 downwards.
ACCACAGGCCACCAGGCAGAAGTTGAATGAAGGGTGACCTTGAGCCCTCAAGGTTAAGTTCTCCGAAGAGAACTGAGGGTGGGGCAAGAGGCGCAAAACCATTCCACCTGTCTGCACTTGGACATACAGTTGGTTTTTTTTATGTTATGTTAGTCATCATTAGTTTTTGACATACAGATTTGTCATGGTGCTGACAGCACTGGCGAAACAAGGCCCATGTTCTCAGTCGTCACAGATCCTTGCTTCCCGCCTGTCTGCTTCCGACCGTGACTAACTTCCTAGGGAAGCGCAGCCCTCTCCGCTCACTGTCCTGAGCTCCGTCCCAGTGGCTCTCCTGAGCACCCCACTCCTGGCGCACCCCCTGCAGCCTGCAGCCCGGGTAGCCAGGAACCAGCTGGGCCAGTAGGACAGGTGAGCTCAGCAGAGGTCACGGGGACACAGGAGACCTGCGAGTATTACCAGCTCACCTGAGAACTTGGAACAGATGGTGAAGGACCACCGCTCTGCAGTAATGCACACTGCTGTTTCGCTCTGACTCACGGAGCATTAGGGAATGTTTGGAATATTTCATTCCTAACTCTCATTATGGGAAAATTCTTTTGTGGCGAAAGTGTGTTTTAGAGTAGGAATCATTGCATTGGGGTGCCGCGTGTGTACAAAACCGCGGGTCCAGCGGGTTAACCTGCTTTTCTAAATAAGGGAACACTGCCATTGGAAGGGCACGTGAGTAAACGTGTGAAAAACTTCTCAGAGGACTAAAAGTTATCTTTTTGTTTATTTTCTAATTAGCTGCCACTCTAATTTCCCATCAAAGCTTTCAGCAAAATGGCAGAAAAGCTACAAATACAGTCTCAAGTATTCTTTTGCATACTAGTATGATTAAGGACTTAATTTGTGTTCTTTAAAAAAGGCATGGATCAAAAACAACAAAAAAGGGTCACGGTTTGCTCTCAGACATCAAGTGTATAAAATGAAATTCTAAAGTATATCTACAAGACATTAGGGGTATAATGACTAATCTGTATTTTTTCAGAATTCTGTTTCCAAATCGTGAGCCGCTGCCTTGTGTAAGGACCCTTCACTTGGTACGATAGCGCATGCTGTGTTCTTCCACCGGGTTTTTCTGCACCAGAGAAGGAAGGATGCCTCTCCAGGGCTCCTTCTCCCGGATCAGTGCCCTCTGTAGATTTTCTCTCTGAAGAATTAGCTGGCAGACCTTCAGCCCTCATGGCAGGGGCCTAGCGTGGACTCCTGAGGCATATGGAGTGGGCCCCAAGGGGCCAGGTCTGGCCAACGCCAGTGTGGAGGGTCAGCCCACAGCCCAGTAATGACCTTCATTCTTTACTCACTGAAGTCAGATTATTTTTATAATGTTTCCTGACAGTCCAGAGTCTCTCAGAATCTGATTTTTCTGGTTTTACTTATTTGTTTAAAAGAGAACACTGTAAATATTAAAAAAAAAAAAAAACCAGAGAGAAGTCTCAATAACCATTGGAAGTTTATGTGGTTGCTAACACTGTTCCACAACATCTTAGGACACATGTTTCCATTTGGAAAGCAAGGCCTTGTTATAAATATTTTCTGATAAATAAAACATTTCCTCTGGGCTTGAATTAGTTCTTTGCTAGCAAGTCCTTATTCTAATTCAGTACCCGTCAAGTAGGAGACTGGAGCCAAAGAGGCAATAATGAAGTAGCTGGCGTTTTGTGTGATACAAGTTTGTAAAATATTAACAGGAAAGGGGGGAGCAAGACGCTCACCATCAAAATATGTTTGCACAAAATTCACTGTAAATATTGTGAGAATCGAAATTTGAGACAGTCCTATTTAATAAACTATTTCAAAACACACATTTAAATAAAGACTGACTAAATAAAAGGGTGCCACACACTGTGTGGTCAGTCTCGTGTGCCTGCCTGCATTCCAAACAGGGAGCACCCCAGGGGGTGGGCGCGCTGGTCTCCGGGGGGGTGCTCAGGCTGCCCAGACGCCCACACCATCTTCCCTGGCACTCGGCTAACTGCAGCACCTGCTGCTGTCCCATTGTGCAGGCGAGGCTGTCACTGCCGGGCCCTCACCTGCCAGAGGCACTCCCGTTTTACATTTGAGGAAACTGAGGGTCTGAGCAGTTTCATTCTCGCAGTCAGTCTCCCAGACTACACCTGGGACACAAACCCATGCCTGCGGCCAAACTCTGCTCCTCCTCCCTCGTTCATCCTCAAGACTGGGAAGGAGGGGAGGTCCAAGGTGTCGAGGAAGTACTTGCTCTGTGCCCTTTCCCACCGTGGCCTGGGAGGCTCCTGGGGGGCCAGTCCCAGAGCGAGCTGGCAGGGATTGAGACCTTGATGGTCTTGGCTGAAGCCAGACATCTGCCCAAAAGTTAGGAAGTTAGGATGACCTCTGGAGAAAAGGCGGGGGGGGGGGGGGGGCACACGTCCCTTGTGCAAACTGTCTCAACTGCCAGCCTCCGTGGGTTCTCATCCTGGTGGCTCTAGGGCAGCCTATGCGCTGAGCTTTTAACAGCCTCTGGGACTAGCCAGACTGGTCTGAGTGATGCGGAGCTGGCTGGAGCCATCCCTAGTGCAGCCTGGAAAGTACACAGAACTGGACGAGATCATAATACTGTAATAGCAAATGAAATTGGGAAGTCACTACAATTTTTTTATATGAAAAGATAAATGTTTCAAAGTAGATTCCCAGATCTTTCTAGTCTACTTATATTAGAGGACATTAATATTTTATATCTTTTACCTTTTTTTGTTTGTTTTCTCCAAAATACTGTGTAATGTTTGGCATGAAATCGCCAACTTTTTGTTTGTGTTCTTTCAGGAAGGTTTTGGATACTGCATTGGGGCTTGCAGCTGGACAAAGGTCCGGAACCTACGAAGCTAGATTTTGGTCTTCCTAATGAGGCTGAAAAGATTGACAATGGATGTGAACAAGGACACAATTTTGTTTCTGAAATATGGAAAGTGCTTGTATGTCACTACCGTAGTGAAGCAAAAGGAAAACAGCATGACAAGCCTGCCTGGCATTAGGCCTTCACCCCCGCTTACATGGAGGAGAACAGTGAATTACAGAAAGGGAGAGGAACTTGCTCCAGACAGCCAGCTGCAGAGCCGGGATGTAGGGAGAGGTCTGACCCCAAAGGCGGTGTCTTTGGAAACCAGGATGCATACCCAGGCAGCTCCCTCCCAGCAGACCTGCTCTTCAGCTTTCCACCCCAGGAGGGGCAGACCCTTCCCTCATCATGGCCTCAGAGGAATTCCAGTGCTCAAGGATAACTCAGTGTAAAGACTTCAAAAGCTAGATTCATTGAAGGAGGTCAAATTTGTTCCCCTCACTTGTCTCGTGTTTGGAAGATCAAATTAGACCTACAGGATAGGGAACTCAATCTTGAATTTCTCCGCCATTTTGAGCAATCACTTAACTGTACACCAGTATTCATTTCAGACTGTAATACTCCACCTGCTTTTGTTTTCTTGGCCTGGTCTTTCGGTTGGACATAATATTGGCTTAGATCTCCTGATAGGAGTGGTTGCTGCCCAGCCAGCCCTTCTTCCGTCTCAAATTTGTCCATGGCCCAGTGCCACAGAACTGCCACGAGGCAGCAGTCTGATGGACACACATCTGATTCCTAGTCCTCCCACGGAGAAGGGTGTATGAGGACCAACACCATAAAATGAAGTCACAAAGCCACGTAAAAATTCACCACCATGTTACCATCAATTAATTCAATATTGATCATAGATTAATCACCGCACTGTGAACCATCTATATTAATTTTAAAAAACTGTGATCATGGGGGAATCTTTGGGGGAACATGTAATACACATTAATTTGTCCTTTAGTGAAGGTTGGAAAATATGAGTCCCCTCAATATTAGTTTCGAAATCTAAAGACATCTAAAGACCAAAGCAAGGACATCCGGGTGGCTCCGTCAGGGAAGCGTCTGCCTGTGGCTCAGCTCATGATCTCAGGGTCCTGTGATGGTGTCCCACATCAGACTCCCCGATCAGCAGGTGTCTGCTTCTCCCTCTGCTTGCCACTCCCCCCGCTTGTGCTCTTGTTCTCTCTCTGACAAATAAAATCTTTAAAAAACAAAAAATAGGGGCACCTGGGTGGCTCAGTTGGTTAAGTGACTGCCTTCGGCTCAGGTCATGATCCCGGAGACCCGGGATCGAGTCCCACATCGGGCTTCCTGCTCGGCGGGAAGCCTGCTTCTCCTCTCACTCCCCCTGCTTGTGTTCCCTCTCTGGTTGTGTTTCTCTCTGTCAAATAAAAAAAATCTTTAAAAAAAAAAAAAAAAGAAAGAAAAGAAACACCACTTGGAAATTCTTGTAAAAAATAAGTAAGTAAATAAATAAATAAAGCCCAAGCAACTAAAATATTTATTCAATCATTTGTTTACTCCTTTCACCCAACATCCATTGAACTACGCTTCATAACTTTAGGGGTTGATTAGGGAACAGCCACGGAGTGACACACCCAGATCCCAGAGGGAAACAACCTTGCCTACTGTCTCTGAGTCAGCAAAGGAAGAGCAGGCAGACAAAGCTAGAGCCCTTGAGGAAGCTCTGGAATCTTCCATCTTCCCGAATGCTGCTGACCTCAAGACGGAACAGCACAACTCACAGTGATCTATCCGGGCTGAACGCAGACACGCAGAAGCTGAAGGAGGAGGTGCAGGGGGCTGTCCCCACCCCGCACAGCAAGGGGAGCTGCAAGAGCCCCTGTGCTGACCTTCCAGGAAGACACAGGGCGGCCCCTGACCCTTGCAGCTCTGACTTTCCCTTTGAGACCAAAGCTGATTTATTTCTCCTGGAAATATGTTTCAGCTTTGCCAAATCGACACATTGCACACCCTCCACTGGGAGACCTGTTTCCACATCCTCTTACTGCCCTTTCTCTCAAAGACCTCTATTTTCCCCTCCTAAAAGACAGGAGAGTTTTGCACACAGGGAACAACACAGGGGGGAGGTGGCCACACGTGGACTAGCTGTTTGATTCTGAGAATCACTGAGCTTCCACTTCCTGCCCAAAAAGTGAGGCAAGGAGAAGACGTGCCTAATAAGGTCCATTGGTCAAAGGAACGAGGCTATACAAAAGCGAAGGTCAAGCAAAGCTTTGTTTTGTGCCAAGCATCAGAATTTTTACTGGCTCGCTGGGTAGCCAGGGTTACTTCTCTCCCGGGAGAAAAGGACCCCGCCCGACTTCTCAGGCCAGCTTTTATAGGCATCCCCCCAAATCACAAGCTGACTAGGGTCAGGTCCCCACCGAGCTGACCCACTCATGTGGCTTCCCTGAGTTAATCTGCACCTCCCTGGGCCCTGGCC
>PITA01001244.1:153350-207073 GCA_004023965.1 Spilogale gracilis | reverse complement strand
AGGCTTTTTCCCTCTGCACCATGCCCATCACTGTCCCTACAGTTTCATTCTTCTTAAGTCATGTTGTCTGTGGTGTCAAGCAGGAGTATAAGGTTTTAAACACCACTAGTCAAGGCTCTCAGTTGCTCTGATCACTCTCACAGTGTTTAATACAGTAAGTGGAAGAGATTAAGGGATAAAGGAAAGAAAATTCTTCCCACTGACATATTCAACAACATTCAAAAATAAATCCATGTTGCAATGTCAGCTTAAAAGCGTCCTCCTACTGCCTGTGCTTCTACAAAAGATCCTCAAATTGTTAATATCCAGAAAGACTTACTCAAGGTTACACTTCTGTCTTCTGTATCACCATGAAAGAATCCAAGAAAAGATAAGGAAAGCGTCATCCTTCTCTATTCAGAAAACAGTGGCAGGATCATGGTCACAGACCAAAATTTCCAAAAAGAGATCAATTTAAGAGGGCAGATATGTGGCAGCAATAGCAGTGGCATTCCTGGCAGACGGGATGGAGGATCCATGAACGGTACCTAGGGGTGGGAGCAGGAGGCGGGGAAGCCTGCACAGTATCAGCCCTAACAGAAACCTAGTGTAGCCAAGAGTGTATGACCAGCAACTGAGGCACCAGCATCTTTCTTCACAGCCATCCCTCTCTCTTCCCCGGTCCGCCCCCCAAGCTGAAGCAATGCGGCGGGAAGGGAGAGGACTGGAGTGATAAATTGCGCAGCTTTTGGGTGAAAAGTCAAGTTTGAGAGCCATTTCCCCCACGAAACAGCTGTCATAACACGGTGCCTCAGTTTCCCCACGAGTAAAACGTGGGTAATTACGCTCCTGACTACACGGAAGTGGTGCCAGGATTAAATGAGACGAGTGCGAAAGCTTCTGCACAGGGTCAGACACAGAGGAACCGCTCCGGGAGCGCTAAGGCAAGTCCGCAGCAGGGTCCTGGGGTCTGGAGTCTGGGCTCCGGCCCGGAAAGGGTGCTCCCGGGCCCCGCTCCCCGCCAGTTGGGTTCCGAGCCCCTGCCCGGCCCACCTTGTTGTTGTATTCCTCCACGAAGCTGCCCAGCGCGAGGCGAAAGCGCTTGTCGGGCCGCACGCTCCAGTTCATGGCGTAGACGGTCCAAGGCGCTTCATACTTGTAGATCTCCTTCCGTTTGCCGTGCAGGGACATGGTGGCGGCGACGGGGCCGCAGTGCGGGCCGGGAAGACAGCGAGCTGCTGCGGGCCGAGCGCGAGTCAGGAGGGGAGCCTGGCCTAAGACTGAGGGGTCCGAAGGGAGGCGGGGCGGGGGCGGGCAGGGACGGCCTAGCCCGGAAGCGGGGCCGCGGCGACAGACAACGACTGCCGGGCCCGACCCCCAGTTTCAAAGCTGCTCCGGCTCGGACAACAGCCACCTTCCGTTTGAAGCCCCGCCCCGCCCTCTCGAAACGGAAGCCACGAGACCCCGTAGGGGCGCCGGCCGTTGGCTGCCTGACATGTCCTTTTGAAAGGTTCCTTCTCCTCATTGGCTAGCACACCCGTGGTTTCTGAAGCCCTTCGCTATTGGCGTAAAGGTATGTCATTCCAATGATTTGCCCGGCCCAATTTCAGGGGGCAGGCGCTTTCTCAGCCGCAAAGGTGACTGGCTGACAAAGATGTCAGTCAGAGAGATTACGGCGCAGTGCGGGTGAATGGGGGCGTGGGTGGCCTAGAGGCTAGTTAGCTAGCTGTGGCGCAGGCCTCTTAAGTTCTAGGCCAAGTCCCTGTGAAACCTCCTGGGTGGCCTACTCTGACTTCCTCTCTGCAGCTGCCATTCTGAGCGGCTTCTTCACGCTGTCCAGTAGAAATTTACATTTCGCTTTACCCAAGGGCCTGCGGCTTGGCTGCCTGGCCCCAGCCAAACGGGAATCACCTAAACTGCCTCCCTAGTGCCCACAGCCCTGTATGGGGCGGGGGGAGGGAGCTGTTCTCCCAGTCCCCTCAAGGACAGGCGGCGGACACACCTTTGCAGACCGACCCCACCTTTACTCAGGTCTAGACATTCTGGACATTCTAGAAATGCTCGGAATTTCAGGGTTGGTTTTCTGGTAAATCGGCGACCCTACTTGCTTGGCCTTAAATTTTTGTTGATTCCCATCCTTTCCATCCCTTCCCCTGCAGCGCAGCGGAGCGTAGTCCAAGGCAAAAACCTAATCAAGCCCTAAATCTATCTGTGTCCTCAGTTTGAAACGGAGAAGGGTCTGAATCTAGGAACATCTTTTTATAATTTGAATTATTTCCTAGGCTTTGCTTTCAACACAAAGGAGAATCCTATGGAACTGCTAGATGATATCATTAAATACCGTTTTACATACAGTGGATTGTTGAACGATTCAGAAAGAATTAAATGATTGCTGTATATAACAAATCTCTTAGTGTTCCATCTGCTTATTTGAACAAGTTTTCTCTGCTTAAGTTTTTTAAATAAAGAAAAACAGATATAAAAGTGTTGCCAAACCTTGTCTCACTCTAATAAAAAAGTTATATTCATCCACACACATGAGCCAATGAGAGGAAAATACCCTCCTCTATACATGCATTTCCAATAAAGTTTTAATTTCTATGAAAATTTGAAATATATTTGGGGCTCCTGGCTCAGTTGGTAGAGCATCCATGTCTTGATGTTGGGGTGGTTGAGTTCAAGCCCCAGCTTGGGTGTAGAGATTACTTAAATTTTTTTTTTTTTAAGATTTTATTTGACAGAGAGAAACACAGCTAGAGAGGGAACACAAGCAGGGGGAGTGAGAGAGGGAGAAGCAGGCTTCCCGCAGAGCAGGGAGCCCGATGTGGGGCTCTATCCTGAGACTCCAGGATCATGACCTGAGCAGAAGGCAGTCACTTAACCAACTGAGCCACCCAGTCACCACCAAATTTTTTTAAAACTTAAAAAAAAAAAATCCAAAATATTTCAAATATATCTCTGTTGTTTTGAACAACTCTGTACTAATAAGTATAATCCTTTAAACCTTGGTAAGTTTACAAAAATTTAATTTTACAATTTATATATATGTATGTATTTGTTGCAAACAATTATGATTAGGTTATCAGTAGTAGACCTTAAATCTGGAAATAAATTACATGTAGCATAAACTGTGGTGGGAATAGAATGAAATTATAAGAAGAGACAAAGGAATGATGTTAAAGAACAACATATTCTCGTGTTTTTATTTTTATTTTATTTTTCATTTTTAAAAAGATTTTATTTATTTGAGGGGTGCCTGGGTGACTCAATTTTTAAGCCTCTGCCTTCGGCAGAGGTCATGATCCCAGAGTCCTGGGATTGAGCCTCACATGGGGCCCCCCTGCTCCATGGGAAGCCTGCTTCTCCCTCTCCAACTCCCCTTGATTGTGTTCCCTCTCTCGCTGTGTCTCTATCAAATAATAAATAAAATCTTCAAAAAAATAAATGAAGATTTTATTTGAAAGAGAGAAAGCATGAGCAGGGGAAGGGGCATTGGGAGAGGGAGAAACAGACTACATGCTGAGCAGGCAGCCCAACATGGGACTAGATCCCAGGACCCTGAGACCATGACCTGAGCCAAAGGCAGCTGCTAACCAACTGAGCCACCCAGGTGCCCCTATTTTTGTCTTTTTTAAATGAATGCTGTAAAGAAGATGTGGTATATGTATACAATGTAGTATTACTCAGTGATCAAAAAGAATGAAATCTCACCATTTACAATGACATGGATGTAACTGGAGAGTATTATGGTAAGCAAAATAAGTTAATCAGAGAAATACAATTATATGGTTTCACTCATATGTGGAATTTAAGAAACAAAACAGAAGATCATAAGGGAAAGGAGAGAAAAATAAGATGAGATCAAGGGGAGACAAACCATAAGAGACCCTTAACTATAGGAAACAAAATGAGGGATGCTGGAGGGGAGAAGGGTGGGGAAATGGAGTGACTGGGTTAAGGAGGGCACGTGATGCAATGAGCATGTGATGTAATGAGCACTAGGGCATTAAGGATGACATGTGATGGGCATTAAGGGGGCACATGATGTAATGAGCACTAGGTGTTACATGCAACAGATGAATGACCGAACTCTACATCTGAACCTAATGATACACTATATCACTATATGTTAACTAACTGAATTTAAATAAAATAAGTTAAAAAAAAAAAGAAAAATGAATGATGTTAGGGATGTCTGACTATCTCAGCTGGTAGACATGTGACTCTTGATCTTAGGGTTATGAATTCAGGCCCCACATTGGGCATGGATCCCACTTAAAAAAAATGAATGACATTGGATGTCAAATCACTATGCTACTTGGATCTAAATGGACCGATATAAAATGAGGCAATTTATAAAGTATCAATATTCATAATACACTGGAAATTACATGCTTGCAACTATTTAAACTTATCAATGAAATACTTCAAAAATTAATTTAAATATGTGTATGTGGTAGGAGGCATTCATTTTCAAAATTCTTTCAAGGAGTTCCGAAAAAGGACTGAGGACTGGTGACTAGGTACCTTTTGGATAACAGCCCGTTTCACTGGGGCAATTAACTGCACATGTTCTCAAGCCAGACCACCTGGATTGAAGCCATGTTCTCCTTTTCCCATAATGTTAGTTATGCAAATTAGGCAAGATTTCCCCCCCCCTTTTTTAAGGTTTTATCTATTTATTTGAGAAAGAGAGCACCAGCAAAGAGAGGGGCAGAGGGAGAGGGATAAGCAGACTCCGTGCTGAGCAGGGAGCCTAACACGGGGCTGGATCCCAGGACCCCAAGATCATGACCTGAGCTGAAGACAGATGCTCAACTGACTGAGCCACCCAGGTTCCCCAAGATTCCTTTTTTTTTTTTGATTGACGTATAATTTACACATAGAAGTACACTTATTTTCACATTCTGCAATGCACTTATGTCACCAGCTCCTGGATCAGGAAGCAGGAAGGTACTAGCACCCCCAAAGGTCCCCCTCATGCTTGCATAAGTTTCTTAGCCTCTCACTGCTTCTGATTCATCATCTCTTAAACGGAGCCAACAATACCAACCCTAACGGGTTGCGGTGAGGCTCAGGGAACTACTACCTACAGAACTTTCAGTGGGGACCTGGCACAGGGTGAGCACAGGAAGTGTTGGCTGTTGTCATGATTCTTGATGGTGACCAACCTAGACCCTCTCTGTTTCCCTTTACTTCCGCCTGGCTATAAGCCCCATGCTCCTGGGGCTCCTGGGTCCAGCAGAGCACCTTCAGGTCACCAACACACAAATCCTCGCAGGAGGGACTTGAAGAAGACCACAGTGGTTGGAGTCACAGCACAATGAAGGACCCGATGACTCCTGGATAAGTAACACACCAGCCCAATAGGAAATGTGCAGACTTTATTAGCTGTGAGATGTTCTACTGTCTGGTAGAGTCCCAAAGGTCATCACAGATCCATGAGGGGCAGAGTGTCTGGGGGCTGGAGCTCTGGGTCCTCATGTGTCCACTACAGAGGACACTTTCATCCCCAGCCAGTTTAAAGGCTCTTGGCGGGAGGTCTCACTAACCTTGGGTGCTGGGCCGTGAAGTAGTCGATAGTTCTGAGCCACAAGGTGATGGTACTCAGCCGAGAGCAAGATTCTCACATAGATCAAAAACTTCTTTCTTCAGGAACTCCTCTGTCCTGTAAGTTACCTCTACCCCCAAGCCTCAAACCTCCTCCACCAGCCCTACTGTCTAAACAGAGCCCTAGAGGAGTCTGGGAAAGTCCTGAGCCTCTTCATCATTCGCCCTTGTGGCTCACTTGAGTTGGCAGTTTGTAGCTATGGTAGGAGAATGGTTGTCAGAGGCCCCGCCTCCCCCAAATCCTTCACTCTCATCCACCTTCAATCCCCTCATGGTATCTTTTATCTTGGGGTTCAGTGGCTCGAACTCCCTGCCAATCCAGGATCTGAGCCTTGTCTCTGGAACTCCAGCTGCTTGGGGACGGGGCCAAGGCGTTCAGGAAGGGAGAGAAAATGGGGACCACAGGTGAGTCCTCGTACCTCCAGAGGATGAAGAGGTGAGGCCAGGGGTGACAGGAGCCCCTCAGGCTGCTCCTGCTCTGAGGAAACTGTGAGAATTGTGTCCGTTGCCACAGCCAGGGGAGGCGCCCTGGAGGAGGCGTTCCTTCGCATCAGCCTATACTTGTTCAAGTCAGCATAGCTTGGGACCTGGGGGTAGGGAGCCAGAGAGGGGGAGGCCACAGACTTCAGGGATGGGAACTGACAGCAGCTGTGCCCTGTTGCCCTTGTCCCAGCTGTGGGGACTATGGCTACAATCTGGGCTTGACCACCACCTGTCCAGGCTGCTTGTCATAACGTAAAGGAGGACAGCAGAAGCCACAGAGGCTCCCAGACCACAGAAGCTCTGGTCTTGATGCCACATTGAGACCAAATTCAGGGAGGGGCAGACATGCAGCTGCCTTCAGGAAAGCCCTTGGGGATCCTTCATCTGCTTACCTGTTCAGGGATCAGACCGCCCTGGGGCAGCCTGGTTCCTGGGCTCTTAGTGGCTGGGGCTGCAGGAAACAAGGCCAGGTCATCAGAGGTAGGGGTTCCCAGAATGCCACCACCGTGACCCTGGGGCGGCGGCTTCTGAAGGAGCTGTAGGATGCGGTTGAGGTCTGAGGACATGCGGGACTCCAACCTGCCAGACAGAACCCCACAATCAAGGTCAGGGTCAGAGTCAGCATCAAGGTAAAGGAGAGCAGTTCAGGTCCTGAGGCGGCTCTCAATTTTTTAGCCTGCATGCCATTCCTGCCGGGTGGGACCCACCTAAAGCTACTTCCCTGCTACAACCCACAGCCCTGCCGAAGTTTCCCTTAGCACATCCCTGACTTCAATAATAACAGTGGCCACGCTTTGTGCACACTTCATTTAGCCCTCTTAAGGGAGCTTTGGTATGGGTATTCTGACTATCCCCATTTAATGAGAGGGCAAACAGAGGCTCAAAATAGTTAAGTAACTTGTCCAAATTCTTGCTGGTCAGTTGCAGAGTCAGATTAAGACCCCAGGACTCTACTGCCCCAAGCTCTCACTCTACCACCACATCCCTGCCATCTACAAGCTATACTCCCTTTCCAAGGGCCCATGGAATTTGTTTCTTCACTAGGTTAGGCTCTTCTTCCAAAAAAGTTTCCTTGGCCTGTTTGGGGCTTTGCTAGGACAAGCCATCCAAGCAACTGGGTTTAGTGACATAGGGAAGGGGAATCTTGTAGCTAAATAGGGCTAGCCATTCTAAAACCCGCAGGGTACCCAGTGATGTTCCTGAGCCACCAAGAGGGGGCACCCGTGCCTAGCCCACTGCTGGGCCTGCTCTCTGCAGCCAACCCTATCTTCCACCCCAGCAGGATACTCACCTGTTCATCTGGTCCTGGAGCTGCTCCAGCCTGGAGCCTAGCTCCTGAGGGCAGCAGTCTGGGTCTCCCTGAGGGTTAAGGGGGCTATGACTTGGCTTTGGGGGCACTTGCTGCAGCAACTCAGGCCAGAAGCCAGATGCATCTGAGATGCTCAGGGAAGGGGCTGCGGCTGCAGGAGGGAAAGGGAAGCCTTAGCTTCAGTCTGGCTGATTTCACAAGCATGATGTGGAACAGAGCCCATCCCCTCGCCCTACCTACTATGGGAACACAGGTTGGGAAAAGCAGATCTCTTTACCCTGTGCTCTGAAGTACAAGGTCCTATTCCCATAGAGGTCTGGCTTCCAGGTCCCAGAAAGCTGTAGCCCTGGAAAGGGGGCTGGGGCCCCAGTTGAGGCCCCAGCTCACTGTCCAGGGAGTTGCAGCCCAGCCCCTTCCCTTGTATCCATCCCTGGAGATAGCCCTTACTCAGATTCTGAGCACACAGGGGCAGGAAGGAGACAAGGGTATCTATTACTGAGCCTCGGAGAGGGAGCCCCTCTCCTCTCATCAAGGGGTTGGGGAGGCCTCTCCAAGGCGAAGCAGATCGGGAAGGGCCTGAAAGTGGTAGGAGGCTGCACAGGGGCTTCCGGCTGGGCTGGGACTGACACTGGTGGATGCCGGCTTTGCTTACCTGACTGGTTGTCACTGAGAAAGGAACGTTGGTGGTCCTGGCTGCCTGGAGCTGGCTGGGGTGATGACTGGAAACCCCCGCCTGCCTTGTGGGGAACAAGAGCGTCAAGTGACAGGTACCAAAGCTCAGACGGGGCCTCTTTTTCCTCCCCTATGCCTCCCCCTCCTAGTGCCCTTGAGACAGCTAGGTGAGAAAATGGTAGTGGGTGGCTGGGCTTCCCTTGATGCTCCAGAAGGCTTCCTGCAAGTTCTCTCCTGCACAGGTGGGCAGGAGATTAATAAGGGCTTAGAGATGTGCAGACTTCCCCCCAGTCAAAAGTCTTGGGAGAGGCAGCCCTGAGTAGAAAGATTTAGTGGGGTGCAGGGGGAGGGGGACCGAGGGGTTGTTCTTGCAGCCCTCCCTCTCCTGAAAACCCTGGTACTCCCATCCTCAGCTTGGGCTACTGGGAAGTTTCCTCTGTGGAGACTGGGTCTGAAATCCTTAATCCATCCAGAATACCTTCAGCGGCACCCTTGGCAGACCACCCTCTTGACATCATGTAACTTGGGGGTACCAAGGGCCTACAGATGCCCCAGGCCACAGAGACCACATCCCCCTTGCCCTAGGGTCCAGCCACTGAGCACTTGGGCCATCTGATGTCTCCTAGGGGCTAGAGCCCCTGAGGCAGGGTCCTTACAAGATGTCTCTGAGACAAATCAGGTAGGAAGAGAAGAGACTGGTTGGAGGGGAGAGGAGCAGAACAGACAGGTTTGAGATGGTTGTCCATAGGAGAAACCTGCCTCAGGGCCACCTTCCAGAAGGCGGGCAGGACCTGAGCTAGCAGAGCCCCTCCTCCTGGGGCTGGGGGCTGGGGAGCTCAGTGCCAGGACCTCGGCCACTGTTGCCCTGCCCCCTCCTTCACACTAACTGATTCCAGAACCCCCTCCTCCATACAGTCCCTTCTGGGCACGTCCAGTCTGTACTGGCTGTCCCACTCCTTGGTAACCTTGAGCTCCTCTGAAATTTGGTCCCCCACATCCTCATGACTTCTTTGGTTACTTAACTATGAGGCTCTTTATTTTCCCTGAGTTGTTATAATCTCCTCCACTGAGTGATAAGCTTGAAAGGAGGGGCTGCTCTTTCCCTTGTTTACACGCCTGGGGCCTGGCACAGTGAGCCCCTGGATGGCAGACCAACCCTTCCATCTTGGTGCTATGAGGTGGCAAAAATCCCAGCTGCAGATTTGCACAAACTTGAGTTTGGCTCTGCCTTTGACTGCATGGCTTACTGAATGGTGGTATGGCTTGGTCAATGTATTCCTCCTCTCTGACCCTCAGTTTCTTCATCTAGAAAGTGGGGGAAATAACACCCTGTGCAAGGAGAAGACTAAATGAGATCATGTAAATGAAGCCGAGTTGGTGCTCAATAATTGGTAGCTGTCATCATATTTGACATAATGTTGGCCACGGGAGACACAGAAGAAATTACGGTGAAGGACACAGGGTGGGGTTGAAAGGAAGGAAGGTGGTCAGATGGGTCTCCTCAGGCAGGCAGGCCAAGTGCTCAGCAGCCTCCATGGCCAGTTACTAGCTGGCCAAGGGCCTGTCCCCACCCTGCCCCCCCCCAGTCCAGACTCACATCCCGCAGGTTGAAGGTGACTTCCAGCTTACTCCAGAAGCTGTCTGCAAACGCAGGATACATGTCCAGCACCTCCAGCAGGTCTGCCCGCTGGATCTTGTGCAGGTCACAGTAGGTCAGGGCCCGCACATCTGCACTGGACTTGCCTGGCCGGGCATGAAGACTAATGGGCTCCCCAAAGATGTCGTTCTTTCCTGCCAGCCAGAGGGGCACGGGTCTCTCCAGGGTCTGGCTCCAACCTCTCCTTGGAAGAGCCTCCCCGGGGGCCCCTTAATCATGAATTCCTCCCCCTCCAGGGATCCTGCGAGGCTGGGGTTTAGTGCTCAGGATAGAGCTCTGGGGACAAGGCTGGGTGTGCTAGTTGGGGGTGAATAGGGACTGGACATGACAGTTGCCTTTTCCTTTGTTCTCTGAACTTTGCAGAGGGCACATACCATCCCAGCACATAGGTTCCCCCCTCCCCCCGCAACACAAGTCTCCAGGCCCCTTAGGACCACCCTCTATCAGAATTCTCCCCCTTCCTATTTTCCATGTTCTTTGGCACTGTCTCTATCCACCCCTCTGCTCCAGGGGACAGTAGGCAGGAAAGGACAATAAAGGCTCCCTGCTCAACCTCTTTCTTGCTCCTCAGCCTAGTGGTGCTGTGAGTGCAGGGAACCCAGGGCCAGGAGCCCCCCAGTGCCCCCACAGCAAGGCCTGAGACTTCTATATTTTTGTGTTCCCACTCCCTGCTGTGGGGTCAGGCAACCAGCAGAGGAAGCCTGGTGAAGTCACTTCCCCTCCCTGGACCACACTGTTCTCATCTCTAAAATGTGTATAACCATATCTTCCTTGCCTTCCCCACTGGACTGTGCAGAAGAACAGATGTGATGCTTGAGAAACTGTCTCAAATAGCAAGAAGCACCAGACAGATTGGTGCCAGGAACTGGGGGCACAACAGATGTCCCCGGGTGGACATAGGCTGGTGGCACTTGGGGCATGTGGTGAGGGTAGAGGGCCATTGTGCTGGCCACAGGATGGAAACATGAATAAGATGCTACCCACCTCACAAAGAGCCCCCCAAAGCCCCACAAGACAGGTACCTAAGCCATCAACTAGTTTACACATCATCTACGGGGAGTCTCAGGACAGGGGAGAACCAAGAGCTAAGGGGCCAAGGATGGGGAGAGGCTCAATTCACCAGGGATGGTGGAGGCAGGGAGAAGGGGCTTACAGAAGATGTGATGTGGGGGCTAGGTTGTGACAATGAGGGCTGGGCCCCCAGGAGAAAGGCAGTCAGAGTAAAGAAACAGCTGTGTGTGACACAGTGAGGGGAGAGAGGGAGCCCAGGGCTGGGGTGCTAGAGACCATGATTACCTGATATCCACTCCCACAGGGAAGTCCAGCCCCTCGGCCTGGCAATACAACCAAGAGCCCTAATGGTTTACATGGACAATGATGGATGGAAGCCAAGACCTGTTGCCCAAGAGAACAGGATCAAAGATCACTCAAGAGGAGAGGACTGAGCTCCAGAGAGGGAAGGGACTCACCAGAGTCACATATGAAATTCATAAGCTCGAAATCTGGGCAACATCATAAAATCTTGGTTATCCAGTAGACGAAGGATTATGATCTAATGTACATTTCCACTCAGGGCAAAATGAGAGGATTTCAGGTCTCTAACTGAAACTTAAATTGGGCTAGCTTCTTAATTATTAAATAGAATTATTTTCCTTCCCACGTGGATGGCACTTCTAAGGTAGGCTGGGATTGAGAAGCCCATGGCTTGAGCTGAGCCCTGAAGGATGACCAGGGTCTGTCAGGCCAGTGCTCCAAGCAGAGTGGCAGCAAGTACAAAGGCAGGGAGGTGTGATGGATACTGCAGGTTAGAGAATTCTAAGTAGTTTGGATGGCTGCACCATGAAGTATCAAGGGGGAGGGTGGCAGGATTTAGGGAGGCCAGATGGGGGAGGACTGCGCATGTTGTGATCAGGGGTTTACATAAGTCATGGGTCATAGGGAACCACAGGAAGATTTTGAACAGAAGAGGAATATGCAGATGTGAATTTCAGGTCACTGGCAGAAGGTGGAAAAGGGAGTATGGGGCTGACCAGATGTAGGGACACAGGAAGGAAGCTCTTGACATATGCCCAGGAAGGACATGATGAGGGCTAGAGCCAGGCAGGGTCAAGGAGACAGGTGTGAGACAGAAAGTTATTAACGAGGGTAACAGACATGAGTCTGTGGCTGCCTGGGTGGTGGTGGGGGGGGGCTGGAAAGGAGAAGGGTGCTGCCTTGGTTGATTTCCAGATCTCCAGCCCCAGCAATGGATGGCTCACAGTGATGGAAATTCTGAAGGAGCAAATGATGGAATGATGATGATTTCAGATACGGACATGTTGTTTGGCCTGTCTATGGAATATAAGGTGGCCATATCCAGGAAGGAATGGAATGTTCTGGGTTAAGGAGAGATTGGGGCCAGAATGGCTGAGGGCGTGGGAGCAAGGCAGTAGCTCAGGTGAGGGTACTGGGGAGGAAAAGAAAGCAGAGCCCACACTTGGTAAACACCAGTTGAGGGCGACCAAAGGGAGAGGGCTGAGCCAAGGAACTGGAGGGGGCCTGTTCTGTAGTGTTGGAGGAGAGCCCAGCCACAGAGACCAAAGAAAGGAGAGGCTGACATCCCGATCAGGGTCTTGGGGTGGGCCCAAGTCAGGGAGAAGGCAAGGAAGATGAGAATCATTTCAGAGAGGTGAAGGGACTTGCTCAAGGTCACATGGTTGGTAAGAAACAGAGGCTTGTGCGCCCCTAAAAGTGTCCCTTGTCCAGTGCTCATATCCTTCTTCCAAAGTGTCCAGCTGTCTCTGTAGCAGCAGTGAATGAAACTGGGGTCCTCCCTCCACCCAAGACAAAGCTTTGCTCTCTCACACTGAGCTCCCCAGAGTGGAAGAAGATATAGGAGCCTTCGCGGACTTCAGAGTCAGACACATAGCCCTGGAATCTCTGTCTGGCCACCTGTCAGCATGACCTCTCTGAGCCTCTACTTCCCTAGCAGGAAAATTAAGCCCACAGTAGAGATTTGTTTTAAGGATTCAGTGAGCTGGGTATTAAAAAAAAAAAGAGCTCCCCACCACGCATGCGCACATGGCAACCCAGTACAAGGTGCCACCATTGTTAGGAACAGAGCGGTCTAGGCAGGGCATCTCCACTCCCAGCCCACCCACACATATTGGTCTTGCCCTCCCTGCCCGACCCACCTAAGATGGCCACCACCACGTCGTCGCGCAAGATCTCGATGGAGCCACGGGAGATGAAGTAGAGCGTGGAGAGCACGTCGCCAAGGTGCACCAGCGTGTCCCCCGGCGGTGCGTGTGCCGTCTTGAACTTTACCGCCAGCGCGCGCAGGCAGCCCTTGCTGGCTCCACGGAAGGCAGGGCAGTGTTGCAGCAGCGCGCGGTGCAGGTGCAGGCAGATGTCGGCCTGCAGGCACTCGGGGAAGCCCTTCAGCACCTGCGAGGGGGGCGGCCGCGTCCAGCGGGATGCGGCTGGGCCTGGGACTGGGGGAATGGGGGGGCAGGGGGTGAAGGGGCTGGGGTTGCCCTGTACCCACGGGACCTTGGCCTCCCCCTGAGCATTCAGCCAGAGCTGGACTTTGAGCTCGATCGCCTGAGCTCGATCGCCTGCCCCACCCAAGGTAGGGCGGCGGGGCTCACCGCGTTCATGTCAATGCCGTTGGTGTAGGACCAGGCATGCTGGAAGTACTCTTCCAGGCGTTGCCGCAGCGGGTTGGGGATCTGGTGGAAGCGGATGAACTCCTTGACGCGCAACATCTGCGTGTGGTAGCGCGCTGTGCCCGAATACAGGCGCTGGATGATGGCTGACACATTGCCAAAGATGCTGGCATACATGAGGGCTGGGGTGAAGAAGCAGGGGTGCGGGCAGTGAGCTCCTTCGAAGCCCCACCAGGCCATAGCATCCCAGGGCCTGCTCCAGACCTCCTTCTCCCCAGAGCCCTCCCATCAGGGGCTGCTCTGTCCAGAGACAAGTTAGAGTACCCAGAGCGATGCCAGGGCACACAGGAGGACAAAAGCCTCTGGGCTTCCTGCCCTCCTCCCTCTGTGCTGTGTCTCTTGGCACCTTCCTGGACCCAGAGGCCAGACTCCTGAGAACTAGGGCAATGATTTTTTCTTAGTACAGATTTGTTTTCCTCCTTCAAGTTGTAAAAAAAAAAAAAAAAAAAAAAAAAAAGGATAATAAAGGGGAAACTCTTGGTCTCTGTTTTCACCCATTTTTTCCCCTTGTTTTTGTCTCTCCAGGCTTTCACATCTCTAAATACTCTGAACATGACAACTTGATCTACGTGTAAAATTTCACCTGACTCTTGTGTTGCTAGACAAGGTGCCTTGGGAAGCAGGCAGCACAGTGCAGGGCCTGGGGCACACGTAGCCTGAAGAGCTGGCCCCCTGTGATAAAGTTGGATCTCTGTGTAATCCCCGGCAAGTTAGGGCCGTCAGTCTCCTTGGTCTGTAAACTGGGCTTGAAAAACGCCCCCCACGAGGTAGTGATTAAAACAAAGCATGCACCTTTGACAAGCACTTAGAGTAGGTGCTCTATAAGTGTTTGTTGAATGACTGTGTGACCATATACATGGGGAGCCAGCTTCTTGGATGTGTGACCTGTGCTAAGAAGGGCCCCAGGCTTGATTGGTGGCTCTGCTGTCACCATTCTGGAAACCCTTAAGACAGTTTATAAACGGTCTCCATATCTTCATTTTGTACTGGGCCCTGCAAGTAATGTACCTGGTCCTGGTGCCTGACACAGAGCAAAGTATTGTACGTGTGTTAAATTTTGTGTGGAGTAGGTGAACAGATGCAAAATTTCCTTGTGCTGCATGCTTTGTATTCGCCCATCCCACACAGTGTTACTGTGTTCTGTCTCATTACAAAACTAGAGCTGGGAGGCCATAGGTAAGGCCTGGCATGAGGTGGCACTCACAGCCGATGAGCATGACGCAGATAGAGAAGACCTTCTCGGAGTTGGTGTTGGGGGAGACGTTGCCGAAGCCTACACTGGTGAGGCTGCTGAAGGTGAAGTAGAGAGCTGTGACGTACTTGTCCTGCACCGAGGGTCCGGAGGCTGGGTCACTGCCATTGTAGCGTTTGCCGAGCTGTGCGCCCAAGCTGTCCAGCCAGCCGATCTTGGGCTCCAAGTAGGGCCGCTCCACATTGCCAATGGCGTACCAGATGCAGGCTAGCCAGTGTGCAATGAGGGCAAAAGTGCACATGAGCAGGAAAAGAACAGCTGCTCCATACTCAGAGTAGCGGTCCAGCTTCCGTGCCACGCGCACCAGCCGCAGCAGCCTTGCTGTTTTCAGTAGTCCGATCAGGGTTGTGGTCTGGAGGGGCAGGGAGGGAGCCATGGAACCGAGAGTCAACCCTGGAAAGGCTGCACTTAGGATCACTTTTGTTCGCTTGTGCATATGGTCACACAGTCATTCAACAAACACTTATAGAGAATCTACTCTAGGCTCTTGGCTGGTGGCAGCACAGCGCAGCACAGCAGAGGACCTGAAGGAGCTTTCAGTCTAAAGCTCAAAACAATGTTATGGTTGTGAGGACAGAAGTCCAGGGGAGGGCAAAGAAAAGGGAGGTCACTGCAGGGCAAGGGAGGCTTCATAGAGGTGGTAACCCATGAGCTGAATCTTAAGAGATGAGGCTGAGTTTGCAGGCAGACAGAGGGAGAAGGAAAGGCATTCTATGCACGGGGAGTAGAATGAGACAAGCAAGGCATGAAGGCATGAAATGGCACAGCCCATATGGGAAACCAAGTGCAGTGTTGCCGCCTGGAGTGCAGGGTGGAAGATGATGGAGTGGTGTGAAACGAGCCTGGAATGAGAGTGGGCAGGGGCTGCTCCTGTGGGCCTCAAGGTCCAAAAAGAGCCTGGCTTTTATTTCAAGCCAATGGGAAGACACTGAAAGTTCTACAGTGTCAGATAAATGATCTAAAACTGGTCTTGGCTTCTGTGTGGAGGGGTGAGGCTGGCAGGTGCAGGACTGGGCAGAGGTGGGTAAGAGGGCCATTCAGTGTCCCAACAAGGGCAGTAGAGGTGGAGAGGAGGGGAGGAGATTGGCCAGTGGTGGGTGGGCATGGGAGTAGGGAGTGATGACGGACCTCTCCCCCTGCACCCACTGGACAGGCTGTTTCGAGAGTGGCTGGTACCCAGAAGGCAGAGCTGATTTGAATGGAAAACTGATCACAAGGAGGTGGGGCAAAAGGACATTATGGGGCTAGAAGCTAAGAGAAGAACCTGCAAATGTCTTCTTGTCAGCTGTAGGGAACAAGTGGGCATTCTAGAGGGTCCAGGAGTAACGGGGTCAGGCTGCCGTGCAGAAGATTTCCCTTTCCAACACCAAGCTAAGTGTGCTTTAGAAGCCAGCACAAGTGGCTGGGAGATGACACATGTTTGAGGCCCCCTTTCTACCCACAACTGCTTTGGCAAAGTACTCAATACCAAGTGCTGTCTGTACCCAGGACTGTGGGGCTGGGGGACCCCAGGGCTGGGGCACAGGGGATGGCTGCAGCAGCTGGCCGAAGGAGGTTTGCTCACCTCATCGGAGCCAGTGCGGAAGATGAGCAGGTCGAAGGGGATGGCGGCCACCACATCAATGAGGAACCAGCCCTTGAAGTAGTGGACGGCGATGCGGCGAGGGTGGCTGACCACCTCGTCATTGGTATTGACATAGGTGGTGCGGAAGTTGATGACAATGTCCACGACGAACATGATGTCTACGATGAGGTCCACCACGGTGAGTGGACTACAGGTGTAGCCACAGTCCACGCGCTGTGACTCATCCTGGTCGCTGAGCAGGAAGGCGGCTGAGTAGGGGGTGAAGACGGCCGTGTAGATGACCAGCAGCAGGATGAGCCAGTCCCACACGGCCTTGAAGGGGCTGTAGTGCAGGAGGGTACCCCGGTGGATGCGTGGCGCCTGCAGCTTATACTCCGGCAGGACATCGGCGCCCAGGGACAGGACCTGGGGGTGGGAGCCATAGGGCGGTCAGCCCCGAGACTATGGCCAACACAGGGTCACCAGGCCCAACCCAACCTGCCCAGGCTCTTGCCAGCTACCCAACACAAGAAGCCGCTGGGGTAATGGGAAGGGCATGTGTTTTGAAGCCAACCAGATCTTCCAGGTTGATCCCAGTTCTGACATTGCTATATGTCTCTCTTGGGGTGAATTTTATGACCTCTGTGAGCCTCAGTTCCCTCAGCAGGATGGATAACAAAGCACGACCAACTCCAAACACAATGGTGCATATTGATGGCATGTGTTGCACTAGGATCATTCCTCCTCCCCGGCATCTTCTGTCCAGCATCACCTCAACAGGGATGGAGTTGACCCCACCACCTCCACTGGAAAGCCCTGGCAGATGGCCCTGGCTGAGAAAATCTGCAATGTAAGGTTCTGAACTTTGCAAATCAGATCCATTAATAGACGAGGCCACAATAAGAAAGGTCCATCAAAGGGCTGGTTTGACCGTGTGGCTCCCTGATCAGCTATCTAAGCCCTTAGAAGAAGGCACAGTGTCCCCACCCTATAGCTGACCCCCAACTCTGCCTTCAGGCCTCAGCTCCTATTCTGCCTCTCAGGAAGCCTCCTCTGACCCTCCTTATTGATTTTCTCCCTGTCCCCCATAAATACCCCTGAACGCAGTTATTCTCCACTAAACAACAGGCCATGTCATATTCCCAGGCCTTAGTTCACATGGGAGGCTCAACTAAAGGGGCTGACCTCAGCCAACCATGCGGAATGAGCACTGAGAGCCTGGGTCACCGTAGCTACTCCTGTCCTTCCCTGGCTGCTCAAGACCACACTAAGATGGAACCCCAAAGGAGAGGGCCTGGGAGGGAGGCAAGCAGGAATTCAGAGGATAAGGGTGGATAAGAAGAGAACATCTGCTTCCTCAGAGCCCTCAGACAAGGGCAACCTCTCCCCCATCACACAGACCTCCGTAGTTCCCTACTGTCTCAGAAGCCAGCATGAGGGGCTTTCCCAAAGTTGCCCAGAGCAGCAGGGTCCTCAGGGGGTAGGAACTCAGGTGTGAGGTCCCAGCCCTCTGAGCCCTGCCTGAGGCCTGGAAGACTTCCCTACTCTGGGCCCATGCCAGCTCTCTCCTCTGAGCTCTGTCAGGCACCTCTCCTACCTTAGGGCCCTTATGGGGTGAACTAGTAAAGCCAAAACCAGCTGAGGTCCTGGGGGCGGGGGGAGCAGGATAGAAGCAAGTAGGTTGGTAGAGCAGGGACCATGGGCCCCAGCCAAGCCTGTCAGTTTTCATGAGCAACTTTCCAGTCTAACAGCCCTCATCACCACTGTGCCAACCTGAGGGCCCTGGCAGGGTTCTTATGGTCAAGCCACTAGGCCACCTTGCCTGACCTCTGAGGGCCCAGCCCTGCAGTCTGGGGTGTTTCCCTCCCAAGGTTCTCACATTCGGGGAGGGGCTGGGTGACAGGGAGTTTCCATCCCACCTGCTCTGTCACAGGTGAAAAGGGGCAGGGAGGAAAAAGGACTGCCCCCATTCCCCATGAAGGCAAAGCCTCAGAGAAAGCTGGGTGGAGACCCCCCAGACATCCCACTCCCATAACCTGTCCTTCCTCGCTCAGCCTTGCCCTAGCCTCCTTTGATGACTCCTGGAGAATGCATACTCGATGTCAAAAGGATACTCAGAGACCATGGGGTCCAACCCTCTCTACAGGAGAGCCCTGGGGCCCAGAAAGGGGATAAGGTTACTTGTCCAAGGTCATACAACAAGTCAGGAGCAGGACTCAGCTTATCTGAACCTCAGACAGGGCTCTTGCCTTTCCCTCTAGAATGGTGGGGCGGGGGCGGGGGCGGAGGTGGGCTGGGGCATCAGGTCCTATGCAAAGGCACACTGAGGTCAACTGAAACAGAAAACCCAGGGAGGTTTGCCTTGGGCTGGCCAAGGAGGGGCTTAAGAGGAGGGAAGCATTCAGGATATGATTCCCCAGGAAGGTGCTCAAAGATGCCAGGGTCCACTCCCCTCTGCCTGACTGGCAGGAGGATCCTGTTGTGGGCTGAGGGCTAGAAGGAGGGAACAGGGATAGGAACAGGGCCCTCCTTCCTTCCTCCTCCCCTCCCCTTGGTATGGCCCTGACACTTCCTCTCTCTGCTTCTTTTTTTCTGTGACTGGCAGAGACTTGAACAGGCCCCCCTCATGGCGGCCTGGGTGATCCCCCATCCCAGGCTCCTTCGGATACAGGTAATGGCACTATTCCCAGACTCTGTTGATACCGACCTCCCCTGGCTCTACCATCAAGATGGAGGGGGGGGCTCTAGGTAGGCCTTTAGGTCTAAAGAATCAGACTCTGGTAGAATGGAGGGCCTGGGGCCCAGACCAGACCCCAGGGGGCTGGACAAGATGACTGCCTCTGCCACCCCCAGCCCCAAACCCGAGAAGGGACCCTCGAGGCCCAGCACAGCCCCGCCCACCCTGCCCTGCAGCCCGCACCTGGGTGACCTTCTCAGTGACGTTCTGGGTTCTCTCCACCACCTTGTGCGGTGCAATGATCTCGATCTCTGTGGTTGAGCCCGAGCGGTGCTTCTCTAGGTTGAACTCCACGAAGTTGAGCGTGAACTGTGGGATCTGGCCAATGGTCCTGTACTTGACCCTGCCTGTGCCAGGCCCCTGTGCACCCGGCCTGCCATGAGAGCCCTCTGAAAACAGGCCCAGGGTCAGAGCAGCCAGGGCTGGGGGGCCAGCTGTCCCATCTGGCACCCCCACACACCCCTCCCATCACCACTTGCACCCCACCTTACCAGAGCCCAGGAAGCTCTGGGACAGCAGGCACTGGGACAGGCTGCGGTGCTCACTTTTGGCCAGGAGCTGGGCCAGGTCCTCGAAGTTGAGGATGAACATGATAACGACCCCGTCCTCATTCTTCACGGGTACCACGTCCACCAGGCAGCGGAAGCTGGAGGCTGCAAACACCATTGGGAGGGGGCACAGAAGTTATCCTCTCCTACAGTAACACGGGCCAGGGGAAGGCAGGCAGGGGGCTGCCTTGAGGTCAAGTGAAGGGCAGCCACGGGACTATTGGGTAGAGGGTTGGTGATGCTGCCCAGCCGGTGTCCCACCCACAGGGCAGAGGTGGGGAGCGCAGCTTAGCTGCTCATTAGGGGATAATGTAGCATCAGGCCCAACTCCACACTCAGCCCTCCACTCAGGGCTTAACCTTGAGGTTTGCTTCTGCTGTAATTAAAGCTGAGCAGATGGGGTGGATTAAGTGGGGAGGTGAATCCGGGTGTTCTCCCCCATGTTGCTCTGGCTAGCCTTGCGTTTAGCTCCTATATTCCTATCTGACAAAGATGCCCTGCTTCCTCGATGCTGGAAGAAACTCTTAGAAAATATGCTAAGTACGATGCATGGCTCCAGTTGGCACTTTAGGCCTCAAGATTCATGGTGGTGCTTAGTGGATCCTCAGGGCAGACATAGACCCTCCCGCCACATTCTACAGAGCCTGGAGTTCTGAGAAACCAACTGGCTAGGGCTGGAAGGGGACATGGAATGGGGCTCCCTGAGCTCTTAGCACATAACAGCTTGGGGAGGAGAAGGGACAGGTTCAGGATGAAGACACTGGAGTGAAGGCCAGGATGCTGCCCCACGCTTTGAAGGTGCTCAGGGTCCCAAAGCAGAGGTGGCGGGACTGGAGAGCAGGCAGGGCAGTGGCCTGGGGGCTGGAGAGGGAGAGAGATAGCAGTTTGGGGACAGGCCAGTCTCCTGCTGCCATTCTCATGCCTTCTTCGGCAACTTAGACCTAGCCATTGGCCCTCTGTTCTTCTTTCTTGGTTTCAGGGTCTCCTTTGTGTGTGGGAGACAATCAGAGCTAAGACAGCCACATACTCCCAGAGCCCAGATTGTGGGCTGAGTTGGTAGGTAGGTGTCCCATAAGTCCCCTTTCCATGATACCCAGTGGTCCCATGTCCCTCACTGAAACTGCTGGTGGGTATCAGGACCAAAGGGTGGATGCTAAGAGCCAGGGGCCTCAAGTAAATACGCAAATCAGACCTGCCTGAGGGCAGGTTTGGGTCTCTCTCACGTATGAGGGGCGTCCTGGGTGTTGTATGTTGGTTGAGTAAATGAAAGAATGTAAATGTGAGTGGGCAGGAAGCTGGTTGGCAGGATCATTGTTACTTTGGGGTCCATTAGGATCTCTCTTCCTCAAATGGCCTCCACACACAATCAGCACTGGGGTGCAGCTAAGCGGCCCCCATCCTCCCTCCCACCTTCCTCCCTGGGAGCAGGAATCTCTTGGATCAGATTCCCCGACTCCCAGGCACCAGGCAGCCATCTGCCAGCTGCTGCCCTGGGCCCTGGGGAGATATCCACACCGAGGAGAGGCCACCCCCCTGCCTCTGTGACCACTCCTGGGCTCACAGGGCTATAGGCTCAGCCTCCCAAACCACAACCTAACACTATCAGCCTGGGACACCAGGACCTGACCAGGGAGCCTTGTTGGCCAGTGGTCCGAGACATCCCCCCCAGGCCAGACTGTCTCCTCAGTCTCTGGCACTACAGAGATCTGGCCTGGGAGAAGGCAAGGAGAGGGCAGAGCTGGGCAGAGGGACAGGACCTCCCCACTGATGCTCTCTGGAAAACTGAGGCTGGGAACAGACCAAAGGCCCATCGTAATAGTGAGGGCTGGAGGGGAGTTGTGTATGGTATCCTATGCCCGACCTTCATTCTTGCTGCCTGTGGGTGGGCAGAGACAGGAGGCTGTGAGGATTTAGATGAGTTCAGAGCATTCTTTTTCCACAGTCCTAGGCTGTCCTTGCTCACAAGTAACTGCGTCTGGGTGACCAGAAGTAGGTGAGTGTGTCACCCCAGATTGTGCCCAGGAGTGGTGGTGTCCCTGCGCTCTTGCCCCATTGCTGGAGGGGAGCTACAGTCTTTGCCTTTCCCCCCTTTCAGGGACTCCTCCAGCGCCCACCTCATCTCTGACCAAGGGCAGCAGATTGGTCTGAAGGTGCAGCCTTCTCTCTGCTCATCTCTGCCTCCTGAGTGTGTTCCTTCCTTCAGTTTCCCATTTTTCCCACCCCTTGCCCCCTGGCCCTTGCCTCCTTGTTTGTCACCCCCATCTCTTAATGCCCACCCCGTCCAGAGTTGCAGGGGGCCCTCAGGGAGAAGCTGGTGTTGCAGAAAGCTATTACTAAGAGGGCAACGGGAGGGTGGCTTCCTGCTTTGGGCTTCTGGCATTCATGGTGAGTATGTGGAAACACTGGGGACTCTGACCTCAGCCCTTACTCCTCATCCAGAGCTGAGGACTGGAGGGGCCTAGCCATCCTCTAGTGTGGCTTCGAGATTAGGAGACACTCTGGTTTGGGGTCATTAGAGAAGAGGGACCACCAAAGACAGGCAGGGCTAGGCTCCTCAGCCAGGTGTCCAGTGGGGGCAAGCATAGAGGTGGGGGAGATCTGAGTGCTCTCTGTCCCTCCCTCCAGACTCTCATTAGTTCAAGTCTGTTGTGACTGTCCCCATTCCTCCTTATCTCTTCGTTCTTACTTTCCTCAGTGAAGGCAGATGGCTGAAGAGCCAGGGTCTTAGGGGTCTCTGAGCCCTATTTCATGGGGTAATTTTTGCCAAGTGCCATGGTTTCTTTGAATCCAACTTTGTGCAGCTGTATAATGTGGAGATAAAGGAACACTTTCATTTTGACTTGGAGAACCATCAGTGGATTACCCTTTTAGAGGAAAAGAGGATTACAAATAAACCAGCTAGAGTTCTGTTCAGGACTGTTTTCCACCTTCTTAGAATCAGGAGAGGGGGTGAAAGGAGGTATTGACTGGAAGAGGGAAGAAATCACTATAAGGAGACCTGTCAGGAGGGCTGAAAGATGGATGTGAATATGATAAAAGAAGAATCATGTAGTCAGAGTGGAGCATAAGGTGAATATAAGTTATCCGAGCACCATATTCTTTCCTTAGGATACTGCAGGCCAAGAAGCTCTCTTTTCTGGGTTTCAGGCCAATCTCAGGTAGGTCCAAGTGATCAAAGGCTTGGGTAACAGGTCAGAGAAGGGCTTAGTATTGGGTGGCACAGGCTGGGATTTGGGGGCATCAGGTATATGATAATTTTCCATTTTCACCCAAGGCAAGCCTCCAACACTAGGTCCCGGGATCTCATAGTCAGAGGACCCCAGCAGTGTTCTGAAAATCTGAATCCTGAGCTGAGATAGCCAAAGCCAGGTCTTGGTTTCTTGTCCCTGCCCAAGTACATGCAGGGTGCTGAGGAGATCTGATCTGACTTTCTTAGGAGTCTGAGATCAGCCCATCTCTCTCTGGGGCCCAGGCAGAGCTCTGGGTCAAAGAGAAGGACCTATCATCCCCCCCATTTCCTGCTGTCCCATTCTATTCCTAGGGGACCCTTCTCTCCCCTGACTGTCACCTCCTCCCTGTAATGATGTGAGGAGGTGAGGTCACAGCTTTTAAAAATATCCTGAATTCATTAACCCTGTGAGGGCTGCCAAGATAAGCCAGATTCTTCCTCGTCCCCTAATCATTACCTCTGTGTCTGCTTGGTTGGCAGCAGCAGGAGACAGTCGGGACCCAGCCATGAAGCACCCTGGAAGCGCTTAAACACAAGCATGCACACACATGCGCACTTATATTCACACTTACATTCATGCTCCACAAACACCCCAGGCCCCGAGGACTCAGGTTCTCAGTACCCCTTGGTCCCAATCCAAAGGAATTTGTTCTTTATGTATACTCAGATGGCCCTCATGCCTGCCTTCTCCAGAAGTCCAGCCTCTGAGCAGAGGCAGTTGGGGGTCCTTTCTCCCTTCTTGGGATTACTCAGAACAAATACCTCAAGGAAAAAATCCAGAGACTTGGGTTCTGGCCCCAGGTTGGACCTCAGTAGTAGGATATTGGACAAGTCCCTCCCTTGTCTCGGGACTTGGTTTCTTCACCCATGAAATGAAGGGATTTATCTAAGCCAGTGGTTCCTCCACTTGGCAGAACATAAGAACTGCCAGGGAGATTTCTCTAAATGCACCTGCTTTGTTTTCACCTCACACCTCTGAGTCAGCCTCTCTCTAGGGAAGGTGTGTTTTGGAAAACACATCCCAGGTAATTCTGATGCAGAACAAAGGTGGGGGGCATTAAGTGATTTCAACTGGACTTTCAGGATCCCAGTTCCCACTCACCTCTCTCCTCCTTCCCACCCACTGTCTGAGACTCTGAGATCCTAAGGGAAGAGGCTTAAAGGGCTAGAGAGACTTTTGTCCTCAGCTCCTGCCCCATGCTTGTGTTCTGCTTGCAATAAATGTGGTCTGGCAGTAACATCCCAAACTGAATGAGCCTCTGGGTAGGGGTGAGCTCCAGACTCTATCTCCCCAAGGATCTGGGACTGGGTGAGGTCCACTCCTGTTTCCCAGCCAGCTGCTCCCAAGCCTTGCCTGCCCACAGAAGCATTGAGGGGGTGACTCCTCCCCTAATCCCCAGAGCAGACAGAGATGAAGAAAGGTTAATTTTTGTTCCAGCTGCCTGACAGCTGGGGCTGACAGTGACAGAGTGGGCAGCCAGGAGACTGGGGACATGGAGGAGGGATGGTGGAGCAGGAGGCCCTGCCTGGAGTGAGGATCAGTTGGTGAGTCAGCCTGATCTCCAGCTTCAGAAAAGAACCTCAGAAGGCATTGAATTCAATGTCCATTGCCTCCCCTGTGCAGATAAGGAAACTGAGGAGCAGAGAGGAACAGGATTTGTTAGGGCCTCTGGTCCCTGGGTCAGTGCACTCCCAATGGCCACTGTGACTGGACAAGAGATGGGGCTGAGTCAGTCCCGCAGGACCTGTGGCCTGAGGGAGCCTCACCATCCTTGCGGTAGTAGAGGATGTCCACCTTGCACTCCTCGGTCCCCAGCAGGGCCTGTGCTAGGCGGGACATGGCACTGCGTGGTGTATTGGGTCCTGTGAGGAAGTCGCAGGTGCAGGGTCGCTGCATCACCTCCACTCGGGAGTAGCCGAAGAGTTCACAGAAGCCGTCATTGCAGTAAATGATGGCACAGTTCTCCATCTGCGCATTGGCTATCAGGAACTTCCGACCTGGAGTGGGATGTGGGAAAGCCCATGGCAACCGAGTCTGGGCAACAGAGGGTGGAAAGATCATAGGGATTCTTGGCAGTAGTGAGGGGGTGTCTAGATGGGAGAGCAGAGCAGTAACCAGAATGAGGGAGAAAAGTCAGGTCTGTTGGGGGTGGGAAGACCTAGGAGGCCAGAGTCATGGGGGATGGTCATGGGACTCCTGAAAGTAATGAGGGTGATGGTAAAGATGGGGGATCAGAACAGTAACCAGAGAAGTGGGGGAAGGGGAGTCAGGCCTTCCTAGTGGGAAGACCAGGGCAGTAATAGGGTCAGTGAAGGAAGAAAGAGGCCCAAGGCTTCCTGGAATCAGTGCAAGGAGTCAGGAAGAGGGAGCAGGCATATGAACAGATGGGGCCCAGGCCTGGTGAGAGCTCCTAGGAAAACTAGAGTGGCTAGGGTTGGGGGGGGGTGTGAAAAGGAGGGATCCAGGAAATCAACTGGGGGGGGGCGGGGGCCCTGCACTCTGCCTCTCTTGCTCCAGAGGAGAGTGTGGCATTTGAGGGAAGTGGGGCTCATTGGAACAGAAAATGTCCAGGGACATTAAAGGGAAGGATTTTGCATTCAACATCAATACCCCCCACCCTGCTCCATTCGAAGTAAGTAAAGGGGTCCCGGCACTCTTGCCACCGAACCAGGAGTTCAGATCAGCCCCAACCTCAACGCATACACTCACTCTGGCCCTCGAACTTGCGGATGATGGTGTCCAGGTACGTGTTTTGGGGCGCGACGTGGCCCCTGCGGACAGGCATCCTTCGGCAGCAACCTCCGCCCGGGAGCCACCAGTGCCCAGCTCCCGGCGTCTCCGCCTGTCCTCGGGCTCAGCGGTGTCTGGTTCCAGGTGGGCGCCGCCCCCGGAGAGGACCACGGGGCTCACTGCCCCTCCTGCCCGCTTGCACCTACGCTCTGCTGCCCTGCACGGCCCTCCCAGGCCCGCCCCTGCCGCGCCTCACTTCCCCCACGCCAGACCCGGAGCTGTCCGCGCCGCGGTGCTGAAAGAAGCCGCGCGGCGGCGGGGCGGGGTTCGCGGGGTGGGGGCAACCTCTCCCGGACCCGACGGGGCAGGGGCGGGGCCCTGACTCCTAAGGGGCGGAGCTTGGCAGAAGGGCCGCACCAGGGAATGGGTCAGCGCTCCTCTCCGGAGCTCCTTTCTGCTCCTTTCCCACTGGCCCGTGGCCACAGCCCCTCTCGGACCCTTTCCCACTACCGAAAGGCAGTCCATGCCTTGCCGGGCCGGGTCTTTTAGGTGGAGAGGGGAAGCAGTTGCTGGAGCCCTCAGGTGGTCTTTTGCTGACTGTTTGTTTCCCGGTTAAACAATCCTTAATCCGCCGCTGCTGCGAGCCCTCCAGCTGAATCTGAACTCTAAATGCAGAGTTCCTAAGCGGCAAGCTCAACATGGCCCTGGCCCTGGGAACATCGTTAGGAGTACATATGAAAGTGTACAGAAAATATACAATAAGGTACCTTCTTCAGAGGCCTGATAGCTGTTAGCATACAGGCACAGCTTGGAGGGGGGGATATGAGGGGGACAGATTTAAAGCCACCTATTAGCAAGTGACCACTGATAAGAGTCTGAGTACTGATTGAAAATGAATACACTAGCAGAACATCGCAAATCCGGATGGGGTGAGGTTTATTGAAAGAGGCTTCTTGGAGAGGGGGGAGAGAAGGGGATCCCCGCTCACTAAGCACCTCGGTGGCTGTTCTTGGAGCTTTGCAGAGGGTCCAATGAACAGTTTTGAGTCAGGCCTTGGAAGGCAGGCATTCAAATGTGGCATGCACCTTAGGCAAAGCCAATGGTGGAAGCAGTGCAAAGGAGCTCAGCTGGGGCATGGGAGAGGTGAGGTTTGGACAAAAGGGGAATTGATAAAGACCCTCAGATGCCATTTTGAACATCTAGATTTAATTGATGGACAATCAAGTTCTTAAGCAGTTAGACACGAAGGAAATATTCCAGTGAAAGAAACTTTACAATGGCGGGTGGGGGAGAGAGGATGGACAAGGAGGCTCAGTGAGGTTTTTGCTGGAGTCCAGATGAGAGGCTTGGAGTTCTGGGCTGGGTGTGCCTTTGCCACTCAGAGCCACAATGCCGGATGGGGGCCTGGTTGGCCACTGTGGCTGGGGAATAGGAGGGCTGCAAGTGTGGCCTCCTGAGGGGGCAGAGTTGTCCTGGCTGCCCCTTATTTGGGGCAGGCTGGCTGTCAAGGAAAAGTGGGGCTGTTTCTTGTGGGCTCAGTGCAGGATGCTGAGCTCTGAGGGGGGACTTGGGTAGTGGGATACTCATTCATTCACTTTCTCATTCAAACTTTTTCTAAGTCTCCACTATGTGCTATGGTGCTGGCTAAAGATATTATGCAGGGGCACACTCCTGATGGTTGTCCTGTCCTTACAGAGCTACCAGCTAGTAATGGGGACAAGTACAGACATTATAGTACACAAAGTAAGAGCAGTGACCGAAACATCAAACTAGAGTACTGTGGAGCCTGCAGTCAGAGCAGGGATTTCTTGGGTTCAGCTAGAACTCAGGAAGACTTCTTGAAATCTGAGGCAGAGTTAGGGTCCGTGGAGATCTCAGCCCAGTCCCTCTTGTTTCCTGAACCCTTGACTTCTGGATTCAGACCCTTAATCTAGACGGAGCCAGTCCCATCTTTTGACCATGCTCCCACCAACTCAACCGTGGCCCTACTGCCCTGTCTCTGTGTTTACTGGCTATGATGCTACTTGCCTCAAGACTCCCCTAATCTCTGAAAAGCACTGATTTTCAGTCTTGAGGCCTCAGTCCCAACTCAGAGAGCCTACATATATTGGATGGCATCCCTGTGGTGGGCAGACCCTGGCCAGAAAGGAAGGGCTGGAAGGGGAAGGAGCAGAGGACTTCTCTCTCTCTTCTCAAGCTTGTCCCTAGAGTATGCATTTCTCAAATGCCCTCCTACAGCTCTCCTCATCCCATTTCCCCTCCCCCATTGAGCCTGGAAAGGTGCTGTTTGCCCTGGGCTCCATCCCCAGGGCAACAGGCCAGGCAGCAGGTGTGTGTGTTGAACAAGGCCATCTCTGGAGCGGAGTGGCTGGAGATGAGCTTTGTTTAAATATTAAAGAAGTCAATCATTAATCAAGCCTGGCTTGGTGCCCAGCTACCCACTGTCTCCACTTGGGAGGGCCTGGACTGGGGCAGGGAGGGCCGTGGGGTAGTCTGTGAAGATCCTTGCCTCTCACACAGCTGACAAGCAGCTTTGGGGGCTGGATTATGGAGCCCAACACAGGACAGGACAGGGGATCAGCAGAAAGATGTGCTCGGTAGCACACAGAGCACAGTGCCCATGAACTGGGCACCAGTGATTTGTACAGAATGTCCAGTTCTACTTAAATACATTTTAAAAGGGGACTGAAGCAGTGTCCTGTTTCTAGCCAGAGAGGACATTCCTTGGGCACTGCAGTCTTGGCCCAGCCACACAGTGGGGCTCCTGAAGAAAGCTGCGTGAAGAACAGTTTGGAGAATGAATTGGGGTGGGGGCTGGATTGGAAGGACATAGTCACTGGGTCACTAAAACCATGGTTCCTGAGCCCTCCCTAGGGGAGGGAGGTTGGTCTGGCACCCAGAGCACACATGAAATCACACAGAGAGAGTAGCCTGCACACATACCTGAGTTCCAGACACACATACCCAGTTACAAACTCCCACGCACCCAGATCAGCCACAGGGGCACCCAACTGCAGCTGAACACTATGCATGCAAGCTGTCCCCTCCCAGCCTCCAGCCCTCTCTGCCCTGGCCACCCTCCTCTTGCCCTCCAGCCTCACCAGTCGTACTGGTGTCTAGTCCCAGCTCCACCATTCAGCTCTCATCCACGGAGGCTTCCTGTAGTGCTGTGTGAAAATCCAAATTGTCAGGCTGATTGAGCACAGCGTCAGGAGGAGGCAGAGGCCCAGCAGGATCCACTGTCTTTTGGCAACTAGGCGGGGCTCCATGGCTACGCCCAGGAAGTAGGCCTTGGGCTGTGTGTCACGGGCACCGGAGTCCCTTGAACCAGTGTTGTGGGCACTGGTGTCCCGGGACAGTGACCTTTTTTCCCGGGAGTACAACCTGCAGGCCAGCAGTAGGATCACCAGGAACATGACCAAGCTGAGGGCCAGCAGCACCCACTGCCCAAATTTGGCCTGGTCAGGGTCCAGCTCCAGACTCAGAAATGTCACCTTGTCTGTGTCTTTTTCTGTGAAAGACATGGGAGTCTTGTAGAGCAGGCAGGAGAAGGAAAGGAGCCCTGGGGGTGCCCCATGGAAATCAGAGTTCCTGACTGCCACTGGCCTCCCCCCTCAGCCTCAGGCACCTACCTTCCAAGCCATAGGTGAGGGCATTGCCCTGGAATGAGGGTGGGAAAGGGGAGTAGAAGGGAGAGGAGGAGGTGATGAGCATAGATAAGGATATGCCCCATGGTGCCCAGTGGTGGCTCCGTGCAAGGGTCAGGAGGCAAGAAGCCCACCCTGTGCTCAGATGCCCACCTGGCCCTCTGGCTGAACAGTATGCAAGGGGGCACCTGAGCCAGCGGCTGGACCGTGGGCTGCGGTCTTGGCCAATGCTACATCAGGTGCAGAGGGGTCACGTAGCAACAGGGCTGTTGCTTGCTCAAGCCAGGTTATAGAGGCTAGAGATTAAAGCTGGGTTGGGGTAGGGCCTGGCTCAGGGCAGACTAAGGGAGGGCTTGGGGCTGTACCAGAGCTAGCACCAGGGTCAGATGACCAAACCTTCAAAGCTACAGGTGAAGTCTGGCCAGCCCAGGATCTCCCCTTGCCGCACATTCTCGGTGACCAGCCAGTTCAGCAGGGGCTTGAAGTAGGTCATGAGGGCTTTTACGGACACTTCAGTCTGGCCGGTTATCTTCTGCAGGACTTCAGGCCAGGGCTTGCTCGAGCCCAGCTTTAGGATATCTCTGGAAGAGTGGATACAGCTGTGAGGCTGTGTGGGCGAATCAGGGGTGCTGCAGGGACCCTTCCACGTGCCCCACCCTGGCCTCGTGGCTCTGCTAGCCGGGCTCTTCCCATAGCGCTCAGCACTGTGGGTAAAATCACAAGCTCTGAAAAAGACCCACCTGCGTTTGAATCTTGTGGGGCTTTGGCCCAGAGACTTAACCTCTCTGAGTCTCAGGGTCTATACTCATATTCAAAAGTGGAGATAACAGTGCTATCTCCTAGGGTTGGCACAATGATTAAATCATAGTAGGCAGGCGATAAATGTTAGCTGCTTATTATTATTACCACCATGGTGATGAACATTATTCTCCTGGACTCAGAGAGGCATAAAGCCTTGAGACGCTGTTTCCCATGAGGTGCTCTGTGTCAGTGGGAGAGGGGACTTTCTGGTCTCACAGGGAGTGTTTGGGAGGGTAAGGGAGATGGCGAGTGTGGGATGTGCTCTGTATATTGCCGGAGGCGCTGCCCTAATGTCAGCTGTCACCAAGCACACCTGGTGTTTGGTGGCAAGGGGACCAGCCTGAGGCTTGGTGGGGGCACAGAAGGTGCAGAATACAGGGCTCTGGGCTTCTCCCCACAAGGGCCCCTCTGCAGAGGTGGGGGGGGGGCAAATGTTGATCCTTCTTAATCTGTGTCCCCATCTGACCAGGACAGAGATGGGCTCTAGAGGCCCACAAGTGAGGACTGTGGAGTCTAGACTAATAGGACCTACATTCAAGACTCAACAGTGATACTAATGGGCCATATAACCTCAGGCATATAACTCTTAGCCTCAGTTTTCCCATCAGGAAAATGGGTGCATTAATACCCACCTTTCATTGTGGTGCAGATTAAGCCACATGATAGTGGTGAAAGAGGGCTTTGTAGCATGTACACACTTGTATGCATGGTTTCATAAACAGCAGAGAAAGAATGAGGGGGAACTAAAGGTTAGTGGATCCTTGGTAGAAACCACTAGGGAAAAATGTAGTTAAGATCTGAGAGAAACACAGGAAAGAAGTCATCAAGATTAAAAGAAAAACAAAACAAAGCCCCACAACTAACTTTAGGTAAGAAGATTTTATCAGATGTAGGGTCCTGGGAGACGGGAAGGACCTGATGAAAGAAAAGTTTTCACCACTGAAAGTCCTTCAGGCTTGGTGGGACAAGAGATTTGACCCAAGCCCAGCTCCCAGCCAATGTGGCGGGCACACGAGACTCACAAAGGTCATAACTGGAACCCTCCAAGGTGGCAAGAAGGTGTCCCAGGGATAAGGTCAGGCCTACCACGGCTGAACAGATGAGCCAAGGGCTTTGGGAACTTGGATCAAATCCACTTCAACTCTCCATTCCCAGCAGAACCAATCCAGAGCAATCACATATAGGAAGATGAGTCAAATTCCAAGATATATTAAGTAAAAGAGCCGCCAAGAATCTTGCCCTCCCCCTTCTCCTCTGTAAGCACTCACCCCCACACACAACCTATATTCCACTCTGCTCTGTCTCATTTCTCCAAAGCTCAGGACATCCCCCGTTCTCAGAGCCCTCTCCTCTGCCCTCCACCCAGAAGAGAGCTTTCAAAGTCCTAAACCTGGAACTTGGGGTCTTCCCTGGCATCCAGGGGTCTGGATGGCGATGGGTGAGGATAGGTGAGCAATGAGCAGGTTGACTGGCAGGCCCTCCAAGTCAGATCCTGGGAGCGCTGGGTGCCCTGAGGGGGATGGTGGGAGAGGGGGCGGTGACAATGACTGAGGTCAAAGATCCCACCAATCACGTGGCGAAGGCTCAGAGTTAAAAGTGAGTTGATGCATAGAAAACAGATGTCTGCTACTTCTTGCACTTCTGCTTTTGGGGACAGAGATCCCTTCCTTGTTCCCCCACATGATCTCCTCTCCCTCTCTGCATGTTCACCAAAGCCCTTTTCTCCTGAACCAGCTGCTTTCTTGTAGTGTGGTTGTTGATTTAGGCTGTGCCTATTGCCCTCTGCTGGACGCTGGGGCGGCTGATTGGCACGTGCACAAGTAAATGTTTGCTGAATGAATAAATGATGGGAGGCCAGAGACAAGAATACAAAGAGCAGGGTGTCAGGGGACACCTGCGAGGTGTCAGCAAAGCCAAGGGGTCAGTCTTGCAACTCCATCTGGCCTAGTGGTTCCTGACAAACTCCATGGTGGTATCAGCAATATGAACACTAAATTCGCAAAGGATATTAAATTATGTGGCTATGTTAATCCTCTGGGAGACAGGAATAAAACTCAAGATGACCTTGACCAATCAGGGAAAGGGACCCCCTGAAAGGGGTTGAAAATTGGTGGAGAGGAGACCGTGTCAGTGGGCGGGCTCTGCATCTCAGTGGCGGGAGCATGGACTTGGGGCCAGCTGGCCGAGGTCTAACCTCACCAGACTGATCCCCTAATTGGCGGGAGCAACAGTGTGAAGGAGAATGCGTTCTAGAGTCAATTTGGGACTCAAAGCCTGATTTTGCCACTTGCTAGACGAGTGATGGGCAGTCGTATTCTCTCTTAGCTTTAGTTTCATTATTTATGAAATGTGGCTAATCATATCCACTCTGCAAGTTACGAGCCACTCATGTAAGACCTGCAAGAGTGCTCCTTAGAGAGCCCAGCCTCTACTAGTAAATGCTTCCCAGCATCGGGTCGGCGTCCCACCCCTCCAGGTTGGCTTCAGGGCACCTCTGCAGAGGCCCAAATGGAAAGGATGGCTAATTACCAACTGCTGGGAAAAAGACAATGTAGGGAGCCAAAGTGGACCACACGCTGAGCAGAGCATCCCGAAGGCTGGTGTGAAAGCAACCTGCATCAGCCCGGGAGCTGCATCCGGGCACCTCCAAGAAGGGGTGGGAAGAGCAGTGTGCACCCAAGTACACATCAAATGCTGCTGAGGGTAAGTGAGCACCTTGGGAGGAAGGGACGAAGGGGTTCAGATGGAAGTCTGGAGGATGAGGCCAGACTCCAGCATAACTTCCCATGGGGGACAGTTTGATTTACATGACACGTGGGCGACCATGAGCACGGGTGAGTGAGGGCGTGTGTAGTAGGGAGTGTGTGCAAGCTTGTGTGTGAGTGAGAATGTGCAAGTGTTGTGGGTGTGAGAAAAACTGTATGAGTGTGTGCGTGTGTGTGTGTGTGTGTGTGTGTGAGAGCAGGAGACACTAGAGAGTCTCTCTAACCATAAGAGGCTACACACGAGGAAATGCACTTTGATTATTGCAGGAGAGCCTGAAGTCTGACACAAGGAAGAACTTCCACTAAACCCTAAGGTCAGTGAGGCCTGCTCGAGGTGCCTGGGGTGGCCTGGTGAGGAGAGGGGGCTGGGCAAGAGTCCAGCCAGGGGCAGGGGAACCAAAAACAAACGAGGGAGGAGAGCACTCACTCCAGGAGCTTCCCAGCCACCTTGGAGTTAGAGATGTCACAGCGGTGCAGGGGGCCCAAGTGACCCGAGGCCTTGCACAGAGCTTCATGGAACTGGAACTGGAGCATGAGGCTGATGAAGTACCTGGGTAGAGGAACGGGAGGGCAGGCTGGGGAGCTGGTGTCAGGGGTGGGAAGCCCAGAGCCATCTGGAGCCTGGCAGCTCTGAAGGACAGGGACCCGAGGGCTCTGCTAGGCCCAGTCTTCTGGATGGAGGCTCCTTCGGCGAGGTCCGACCTCAGCCAGGGGTTCTCCTTCTTAGCCTTCTGAACCAATGCCTGCCTCCTTCTTTCCTGCCCTCCTCTTGGGGACAGCAGAGATCCTTTAGAATATTCCCAACAGGTCTGCCCTCCAAGAAGGATCTGATCTAAAGGCCCAAATTGTCCCAGGTGGGCTGTGCAACCCAACAGAGGAGATAGGTGGGTATGTGGGGGGAACATTTGGATCTAGAGCCTTCCTGGGAATCCTCAGCCTGGTTCCCAAGCCCCCCAACCCCCCACTCCCAGGGCTGCTTCTGCTGGCAGGCCCAGACCGTTACCGTATGTAGGGCATGCTGGCAGAGATGTGGAACTTGGCACCGGGATCAAAGTCATCCTCTGTCCGAGGGATGGGAGGGCACAGGCCCTGGTACTTCAACCTGCCAGGGAGAGTAGGGGCTGGTACCACCCAGATGGGTTCTCAGAGCCTTTTACCTTGGAAATACTTGCACAGTTACCAAGAGTGGACTTGGCCGATGCAGAACACTTCATGCATTTTTATAGATTAAAGAAATGAGTTGAAAACATATGGGATTGGGAATCAGAGTCAAATAGTAATAATAGTTAACACTGACTTCCTCTGTGGAGGAACCGGGCTGAGCTCTGCACACAGACCCACTCGACACTGTCATGGTCCTGGGGACCTGGGAGGGAACAGGCTTGGCAAGGTCTTACTTATAATCCTAATGATGGAGATGGTTAGAGACCGATCAACAAGGTCATTTCATCCGGCAAGAAGAGCCAAGAAAACAGAATAGCAACTCTGCTGCATAGCGCTGTTATCATTCCCAGTTTAGAGATGAGGAGGCCAAAGCTTAGAGGTCAGGGAACTGGTAGGAGGTCACAGAACTATTACTGGGCAGATCCCATTAACTTTCAGATCCCATTAACCCTCTATGCTGTGTGACTGTGGGAAAGTTACTGTCACCGAGCCTTCTTGCAGAATGTTGTCTGTAAGATGGGGGTAAACTGATCCATCTTTGGGATGAGACGTAGTCTATGAAAAGTTTTCATTGTTTGATTATTGGTTCACAGACAGTTGGGTGGTGTCTCTCCCAGTCAGCAGAGCCTTCCTTTGTTCAGGCCCAGGAACTTGCCACCTCTACCCCTTTGCCCCTGGTTTCCACCATTGCTGGTGGTGGGTTGACCTTGCTAGGGAAAGGGCCCCTGTAGGTAGCCCAGATGGCTGATGGGGGTTGCCCTTGGAGGAATACAAGGTCAAGACTCTGCCAACCTCACCAGTGAGGCTGGGGCCTGAATTTAGGGCAGGGGTAGGAGAATGAGTGGACAAAGAGAGCAGCACCCAGCTTTTCCACCCTGGGTTGTGACCGTGGACTGGCACATTCTTCTCTGTGAATGTGCCATGGGATGTTGCACAGGTTCAAAGAAACATAAGGGCTTCATGCAGAGTTGGCAGCCCGTTCACGGTCACCCCAAACCATGCTGTGGCTAGCAGACTTGAGTGGGTCAGAGTGAGGCCTGGTGGGGATGGAACGCTCTGGCCATGGGCACTCACTAGCCCATCAGACAGCCAGTGGGCAGTGAGGAGATGCACCATGGACGCCATTTGCTCAAGAGTGGTGTTGCCTGACTGCTGGCAGGCTTTTTTGGAAGCCAGTTCTGACCTTGGACATGTCTCAGGATGCTAAACCAGAGGTGTGTGTGTGTGTATGCGCATGTGTGCATATGTGTGTGTGCACACACATGTGTGTCGGGGCAGCAGGAAAAGGGGCAGTGGGCTTGCTTCTCTCCCATT
The DNA here is from genome assembly GCA_004023965.1 of Spilogale gracilis. Lineage (NCBI taxonomy): Eukaryota > Metazoa > Chordata > Mammalia > Carnivora > Mephitidae > Spilogale > Spilogale gracilis. Next base: position 171,904 of record PITA01001244.1, on the reverse strand, counting down.
TGGACTCTTTCCACAGAAGGGCAAGATCTCAGGCCACCAATACTCTTCTGCTAGCCCCGCTGGTGGGAACCAGAGGGAGAGGGGGAGCAGGTGGGTCTGCCCTGTGGTCAATGTTTTGTTCTTGGAGGAGCACAGTGGCACCCTATGTGAGCTTCCCAGCTACCCTGGAGCAGGCAGGACCACTGTCAGGGTCCCTAGAGAGGTTAAGAGGTCTGCTCAGTGTGGTACCAGATTCAGCATGCAGCTGATCCACTTTAGCAGGGATGCTTTCATCTGGAAATAGCAAACAGCCAACACTACCTCAGGGTCCCCTCCACGGCCCCCAGGTCACTAGCATGGCACACTTAACTCAGTCCTCTGACAAGAGGCAGCAGCATCCTCTGGCGATGGGCAGTGTCCTTTAGGCTGCCCCCAAAGCCCAGCCCACCAGGGGTGGAGGGGACAGAGAGCCCGGGGTAGCCATCCTCTTCCCACCTGAGGCTCCACCATTCCTGGTTGTAGACGTCCTTCCGGATGGTGCCATCAAAGACCTTCCAACGAAACAGGTCCATCAGGTAGGCGAAGGGGATGAAGGCGATCTTCTCCAGGGCAATGCCCATCAGGAAATTGACCTCCTCCTCTGGGGAAGAGGGTGCAGTCAGGAGGTGGCTCCTGGCTCTCCCTCCCTTTAGCTTGGCCCAGAGAGTCCCGGCAGCAGCCTCAGGCTCGCTGCCCTGCTACGGTCCTCTTGGTCTCCATCACCTGAGTCCTGGTGCTGGTGGCTGAGCAGGCCTCTGTTGAGCAGGTGTTTGTGGGAGGAGGCCGAGAGGGTGATCATCGACCCCACGGCCTCTTCAAAGGCTGGGTTGGCGCCTGCGCGGAAGATCACAGACAGGTTCTTGTACTGCAAGAAGTACTGGATATGGCCCATCTGGTGGAAGACGGAGAGCAGGTCTTCTATGGTCACCTCGGTGCACTTCTTTATCCTAGGGTTAAAGGGCAGGGGTCAAGGAGCATGGGGAAGCCCTGGGAGAAGGGGAGATCTCTGCATTCAGACTCCGTGGAGGGATTGGGGCGGTTGGGCTGGAGACCACCAGGGCCGTGGGTGCTGTTGCTTCTCACTCCGGGTCCCCCTCGCCCATGTTGCCGGCTCACATCCCCCTCCGCTGCCTGGCTCCAGCCCTGCTCACACACTTCCTTATGTACCTCCTAAGAGTGGCAGACAGAGGGGGAGTGGACTGAGGGGAGGAAGAGCCAGAGAAGGGCAGGGGGGTCGTGCAGGCGCAGGGTGAGACCTGAAGTCCTTGCCGTTGTAAAAGTCCCAGGCAGAGGCATGGCACTCCACCTCCCGCCCGTCGGCTGGCCTTTCCATCATGGATTTTTTCCAGAAGTTGGGAGGGGTAGAAAGCAGCCCCAGGGAAGTGAAAAACTTGTCCGCCTCTTCAAACATTTTGTAGGGTTTCCAGTGCTGTGGGGAAGAGAGGCTTTGTGGAGCCCTGCCTGGAGGAGGAGGGCAGGGGGGCCAGAGGGGGTGGGGCAGTGGGTGGTGCAGTGATGGCTGGGGCAGACAGAGGCCCAGGACTAACCTGGCTTTTCATGATCTTCGTGATATCCTCAGGGGGCTTCTTCGGGTAAGGCAGGACCAGGTCTAAGATGTTGACCCAGGACTGAGCCCACATGTTCCCTGGAAAGGGCATGCAGGGGCTCACAGGAGAGCTTCCCTCCCTTTGCGGGGTGCCAGCTAGGCCAGCTCCACCCACCCCACTCTGCTACCAGCTAAGGCTTTACCCAGCAGGTGGGCAGGGATGGGCCCCCTCGGGTTGATAAGCTCGGGCCCGTAGTGGCGGTGCAGGGCCCGGCGCACATAGGCGTGCAGGTTCAAGTAGAGCGGCTGCAGCTCCCAGTAGAGCTGCTCCAAGTCCTGTTCGAGTGTGTCAGACTCATACTTGGACCGCCACAAGGCCCCCATGTCTTTGTAACCTAGGACAGAGAGGGGGCTCAGAAGTTCTCCCCACCCACCCTTCCTTCAGCCCTGGCCTGGCAGGCAGGAAACCCAGGTGGAAGCCACTTGACCGCCCTCAGGGTCTTCATCTGCCAAATGGGAAATGTGCTTCCCAAGGTCCCAGTTCAGATTGGATGAGATCAGGGGTGGAAAAGCATTTGGCAAAGCACACACTCCGTGCTCTTGACTGTGCCTGGTTGGATAGGACCCAGATGAGGTCCTGGTCTTCATGTCCACCTCAAGCCCCTCCCATCCAAGCCCTCAGACCACCAAGCCCTCAGACCACCCTGGCTCCTCTCACATCCTCCCAAACACTGGCTTCTCCCATCTCTGGGCCTGGGAGGCTCTTTCACTTCTTGCTTGCCTTCTTTCAGGCCTTAGGAAAATGTCTCAAGGCCTTCCCTTCCCCTTCTCTCTTGGCACTTGTCCTGAGATTTGTGTTTTCATGAATCTTGTTTGCCCCCCAGACTGTAGGCCTTACCTAGGAGGGCAGGCACCTTCTCTGTCTCTTCACCCACAAATCCTTAGAACCCCTCCAGGCCCTGGCACACAGTAGGTGCTCAAGCAATGTCTATAGACCAATGGTGAATGAAACACCTTTGCTTCCCTGGGGATACAGGGCTCAGGGCCCCCATCTCCAGGTCCTACTACTGCCCTTACCATCTGCAGAGTGTGCTTTGCCCTTCCCACTGAGGCCTGCGCCCTGTGCCATCGGCACAGACTGGGCTGGCCGGGGTGGGGGGTGGGGCCTCACCATTGAGCTTTGCAACCTTGTTGCTGAGCTGCACATAGCGCTCAAAGGTGATACGGAGCTGACGGCCCACAGCATCCCGCCAGCCCTGCCAGGCCCACAGCAGCTCCTTCTGGTCCCGGGAGGTAGCCATGACTTCTTGGAGGTCTGTGCCCAGAAAAAGGAAACAAGGTGGAATCCGTCCACTCATGCCTGCCTCCGGTCCTCAACTGCCTTAGGCAGACTGCACCCCACCCCCCACCCTCCAACTAGTGAGTGCAGGTGGAGCAGGGAGGACAATGGGAGCTGGGGGTAGGCTTGTGGAAGGGGCCGATGCTGGAGACTCTGGGGTTGGATAGGGGCAGGGCTTGGGTGCTCACCAGGCTCCAGAGGCAGGCAGGGTCCTTCATTCAGGCACACCTGGGCCATGCTGTATGTCGTCTCCATATAGGCCAGAAGCTCGTTGTACTGGGGGGGCAGGTGTCACCTAGAGCAGGCCTGCACCCTTGGGCCCACCCCCAGCACTAGCCCCACCGGCTGGGAGGGGCAGGCCTGCCTGAGGCATCTTCCCACCAGCCTCTGTTTCTGTCCTCCGCCCCTGCCCCAAGAAGCTCAGCCCTGCCCACCCACCTACCCCTGCCCAGGCCATCTGGCTTCCCCCCCACCCTCCGCCCCCCGCCTGCCCACCCACCCCTGGGGTGGGGAGCATGTGCCTGGAGACCTGGGGGCTCCGTCCATCACCTCCCGGAGCTCGTCCTGGGGCAGGGCCGCCTTGTCTATGTTCTGCAGCTTACTCAGCATGCGCTTCACGGCCGGGTCCTGGAACCTGGAGGTCTTAAACAGGCGGGCCCGGGTGCCAAAATACAGCATGTGCTGGGACCTCTCTGAGTCCTTGTGCAGCTGGAATGAGGGTCACCATATTTATCAGGGGAAGTTGAGGGAGGGAGGAAGGGCCCCATATTGAACTCCAGGGTCACAGTCCTCCCAAAGCCTACTTAAAGGGGTCACGATCACTGGAAATTTGCTAAGAGGGAGAAAGGGAGGAGTCTGGGTCCTTAAAAGCAAGGATGTGATATTTACAAGGGGAAAGAAACAAGAGATTCTGGTCTAGGGAGCTTCTGGGGCGAGCAATAGGCTGAGACCCTGCAGCCTACTTTGACATGTACCTTGGGGATTCTCTCCTTCCTCTACCTCTGTACAGGGGGCAGAAGGTATGGTTCCCCCATTCCCCCCAGATCCCTGAGAAGAGCAAGGGGAGAAGGGGCTGGAGTTGAGGTGGTACCACACCATCTCCTCCTGATTTTTCTTGGTGATGTTGGTGACATAGTTCCACGTGGCCTCCATGAACTGGTTCCACACAATCTGGGCGGTATGTTCATAAAACTGCAGGAACGCCTTTGCCGCGGTCTCATTGTAGAACTTGTCTGCGGAGAAGGAGGTGGGCATCATGATGTCCTGGGAGGGGTCTGCCCCTGACTGGTCCCCTTGTCTGGTCCCAGGTTCCTTCAGGCCCCCGCCCCACCTAAGCTCTGATGACCCTCGGTCCTGAGCCAAAGCAAGAGCTGCCCATAACAGAAGAGCACAAATAGGGAAGGTCCATGGCAAGTCCATCTTGTGCCCATGGCCAAGAGAACAGCAGAGCTGGGTGAGTCTGTGGGCCAATCGCGGTCCAGCTCCATATTGTGACATCAGGGGCAGAAGGGTTAGCCATGGAATGTCAGAACTGGAAAACCCCCACCCACCTTCTGGTCCAACCCATTTTACAGGTGAGGAGACTGAGGTCAAGTCACATGACCTGGTTCACACAGGTAGTTAGTGGCAGAGCAAAGAAGAGAACCAGGACTCTTGATTTTTAGGCCAAAGCTTATTCTGGTCTACTTGTTCACTTTTCCTTGGCATTGGAACCACCCTTGGGCCTTGGCCAGGGATTGATGAGACCCTTACCTTCCATGGGCTGGCATCACCTTTGAGAAGGTGGGTAGGATGATGGATGAATGGATGGGTGGATGGATAGACATATGGAAGTGACATCTCTGGGTCTCTGGAATCTGGAAGCACAGTTGTCTCTTCCTGTTCTTTTGACTTAACCTTTTTTTTTTTTTTTTGAAGATTTTATTTATCTGACAGAGAGAAAGAGAGAGAGAGAGCACAAGCAGGGGAGCAGCAGAAGAGAGAGAAGCAGACTCCCTGCTGAGCAAGGAACCCCACGCAGGACTCAATCCCAGGACCCTGAGATCATGACCTGAGCCAAAGGCAGTCACTCAACCAACTGAGCCACCCAGGCATCCTTTGACTTAACCTCTTATATTCTCATTTTTGGCCTCCTTCTCTCTTACAGGATGTGTAATCATTCCTAGGGTGATACAGGACACTTTCTCCCTTCCCCTTGTCCTTATGTCTGTTTCCCCAGCATTAGCCTAATGCTTTGAGTTTGCAGTCAGGAGGAAGCACAGAGGGTAAAGGGCTGTGAGAGCTGTAGGGAATGTGTGGCTAGTACCTTCCACTCAAGATGCATGTCCCTGAGTACCTTGAACACCAGCTGATAGGATCCCAGCTCTCTGCTAGCTTTGGTGACTCCCCACTAGCCTGACATATTTAGTGTGGGGGAGATGAGCCCATCTATCTCACTTTGGGATTTCTTGTTCGATTTGCTTTCCTCCACATTCACATGCCCTCCACCGTATGTTCCTTTCACTCCCCCAGCCCAGTCCAAGTGCACCCTCGTCCTCCCTGACGCTTCACCTCTTCACCTGAGCTGACATCCCCCAGAAAAACTGACCAAATAACCCTCCAAATACGAAGCTATGATCAAAATTATTTCAAACACAAGGAAAGAAAAAAATCAGTGACAATTTCAGGTAAGCTGACTCACTGAATTCTGCTTCAAGCATATAGATGTGCTTGATAAAATACAGTATTTTGTTGTCGTTAACGGTAGTCATCATGCCATACCTTACTTTTCCCAGGACTTAATTTATCTTATAACTAGCGGTTTATGCCTTTTGCCCACCTTCACCCATTTTGACGACCTTCCCACCCCCACTTCTGGCAACCACTAATCTGTTCTCTGTGCCTGTGGGCTCAGTTTTTTTTACCACCTTTTTCATTCACCTGTCATTAGACACGTAGGTTGTTTCCATGTCTTGCTTATTACAAATTGTGTTGCAATGAACATGAGAGTGCAGATGCCTTTTGAAGACAGCGATTTCATTTTCTTTGTATAAATACCCAGAAGTGAAATTGCTGGGTCATCCAGTAGTTCTATCTTTGACTTTTTGAGGAACCTCTATACCGTTTTCTATAGTGGCTGCCGATTTATATTCCCACCAATAGTGCACAAGAGTTCCCTTTTCTCCAGGTCCTTGCCAGCCCCTGTAATTTCTTGTGTTTTTGATAACAGCCATTCTACCAGGCATGGAGTGCTATCTAATTGTGGTTTTGATTTGCATTTCCCTGATGTTTAGTGATCTTGAGCACCATTTCATGTACCTGTTGGCCATCGGTATGTTGTCTTTGGGAAAATGTCTAATTCCTCTGCTCATTTTTTAATTTTTTTGAGTTTTGAGTTGTAAGAGTTCTTTATATATTCTGGCTATTAATCCCCTATCAGATATGTAAGTTTGTTTGTTTTTTTACCAATATTTGTTCCTGCTCTGTAGGTTGCTTTTTCATTTTGTGGATGATTGACTTTGCTGTGTAAGAGTTTTTTAGTCTGATGTCATCCCACACATTGATTTTTACTTTTGTTGCCTCTGTTTTTGGTGTCAACTCCAAAATATCCTTGTCAAGACCAATGTCTAGGAGCTTACCACCTATGTTTTCGCCTAGGAGTTTTATGCTTTCTGGCCTTATGTTTGTGTTTTTAATTGATTTTCAGTCGATTCTTTTGTATGGTGTAAGATAGGGGTCCAGTTTCATTAGTTTGCATGTGGCTGTCCAGCTTCCCCAGCACCATTTATTTTAGAAACTATCCTTTCCCCATTGTATTTTCTTGGCTTTTTTTGTCATAAATATGTTGACCACATATAGTTGGATTTATTTTGGGGCTCTCTAATTCTGTTCCATTGATCTATGTGTCTGTTTTTATATTGACACCATACTGTTTTGAATACAATGACTTTGAAACATATTTTGAAGATAAGAAGTGTGATGCCTTCAGCTTTATTCTTCTTTCTCAAGATTGCTTTGGCTATTTGGGGTTTAAAAATAGTGCTTTTTAAAAAATATTTTATTCATTTATTTGAGAGAGAGAGAGAGAGAGAGAGAGAGAGAGCAAGCACAGAGCAAGCATGAGATGGAGAAGGAGACTCCCCAGTTAGCAGAGAGCCCAATGTGGGTCTCAATCCCAGGACCCCGATCACAACCTGAGCTGAGGGCAGATGCCTAACTGAGCCACCCAAGTGCCCCAAAGTAGTGCATTTTATTAAAATGCAAAATACAGAGCTGAAATGGAAAGCAAGAAAGGGAACTCTTCAGATGCTGGGGAGACAAAGAGGGTTCATGCAGCAGTGAGTGGGGGCCCATGTGGGAAATCAGAGTATGGCCATGCTCAAAGCACTGCAGCCTGGTGGCCTGAAGGGGGAGAACTGGTCTTCCACTGAGCTGTGAGCTGCCAGATGGCTTCCTTTCTAAGGGGGTCCTGCAAGAAGCAACCATGAAACTGACCCTAGAGACGTCCTCACATGCACGTGTCATGTGCATGGGACCCTGAAGAAGAATGTTCCCACTGAAAACGGTTCATAGACCAGGATGACCAAGTACAAGGGAAAGTGTAGTTGCCATGAGGGTCAGTAATGATCACCAATCCCCTATGAGCACTTTTCCAGGTGCTTGGGACGCTTTGAGAGCTTTTAGTATAGGAATCCTCATAAAAAACATACATACTGTGATCAACACTCCTACTTTATAGATGAGGAAATGGAGACACAGAGAGGTTGAGGAACTTGCTCACAGTCACACAGCTGGCAAATAGTGTAGGAGGGACTCAAATCCCCAGGCTCTGGCTCCAGAGTCTTTGTCAAATGACAGACACACTTGAGGAAGGACAGGTCTTGGAACAATCTGGAAGGGACCTAAAATACAGACCTTTACATCGTATGGAAAGATGAGATGAAACTAGATTAAAGACCCAAACATAAGACCTAAGATCATGAAACTCTTTGAAGAAGTCATATGGAAAGAGCGTCCTGACATTCGATGTGGCAGTGCTATCTTGGATAGGACACCAAAATCACAGACAACAATGACAATGAAAATCAAACTGGACTTCATCAACTTTAAAAACCTTTGCACATCAAAGGACACTAACAACAGAGCACAAAGGCAACCCACAGAAAGGGAGAAAGTGTTCATAAATCACACATCTGCTACGTGATTACTATCTGGAATATATAAAGAACTCCCAAACTCAACAATGAAAAAAAAAACAACTCAATTCAGAGGGGGGCAAAGCCCTTGAATAGACATGTCTCTAAAGAGGAGCTACAAACAGATAATAAGCACTTGAAAAGATAGTATCATTAATTATTAGGGAAATGCACATCAAAACCATGAGATACCGCTAGGATGATTATTACCAAACCACCCAGGAAACCTCATCTGTTGGCCAACACATGGAAAAACTGGAAGTCTTGTGCATTGCTGCTGGGAATATAAAATAGTGCAGTCACTGTGAAAAATAGTATGGTGGTTCCTCATAAAATTATAGGATTGCCATATGATTGAGCAATGCCGATTTGTGTGGGGCCTGTATTCAGAAGAGTTGGAAGCAGGGACTTGAACAGATATGGTGGTGATGGCTGCAGGACGATATGAATGTATTCAGTGCTACTGGCCTTCACACCTACAGATGGTTGAAATGGTATATTGTATGGTACATACATCTTACCATGACTTTAAAAAAATATAAATTTTAGAGTGACAAAAGGAAGAATAGAATCCATGAAGCAAGTATGGGCTTTTGTGAATACACAGGAGATTTGAGAGCTGTAAGAATGAAAAATAAAGTCATTAAATCGGGACAACCTAAATCCCTATGGGCAGGAGAAGCAGCAGACTGAAATGCAGAACTGGGGCCTGTGAAGTCACAACTGGGGAATCCCCTGGAACGCAGGACAGAGAGAACTGAACTGTGAGCAAGGATTCAGGAGACACAGAGGGCAAAGTAGAAAGCCCTGAGCAGCATCTGGTAGGAGTCCCCAAAGAGGAGCCTGGAGAGGAGGGGAAGAGTGACATTCGAAGAGATGATGCCCTCGTTTCCAGAACTGAAGCAAGCACGTCCCCAAGTGAACAAGCTCTTTGCACTCTGGGGGAAATCGATGGTGCAGAAACCACAAGAAATTTCCTAGAAAGTACCGGAGGGAAATGTGAGCACTCAGCTGTCTCTAGCACACTGCTCTGGACCTTTTCCTCCATCTGTCTAGCGAGGGGCTGATCTCTGCTTGACTTTCCGGCTCTCACAGCCTGTGACTGGGGGAGGTGATGCCTTCATTATCAAGAGAGGGAACTCTATACATGAAGTTGTGTATTATCTCACCTAATCTTTGCAGCCATCACAAGAGGGCTTTCAAGAATCGTTTCATAGGCTCAGAAAATGGAATTTTCTGTTAATGTAGGTGGCAAGTACAGAGGCAGGATTTGACTTGGGTGTGATCCAAAGCCACCAGACTCACTTATGTCAGACCCAAGGTGGGACGAGAAGGGGTTTGAGAGATCAGGGGAGCCGTCCAGCACCCACACCTACCTTCTTTGTCCTCGTAGGTAAGAACTGGTCACCAAGGAGTGATCAGCCATCAGACATTAGCAGGTACAATACGGAGAAGGGCTCAGACTTCAGTGCCACTAGTAGAAAGTGCCAGAATGGCCTCTCTTTCTGCTGTCACCCCCTCCCCTTCCTCTGCCTTCTTCCAGGTAGAGCCGAAGAGTCAGCAACGAGAGTCTAAGCAATTTTAATATTTCAAAAGGTCCAGGGGGTAAAGCGGGTCAGGCCGACCCTACTGTTAAGTGTGTCTTCAGTCTGTGGCTCAGGACTCTGGGTGTTGAATGCCGGTGTCCTCGGGTAGTTCAACCAGCTGTGATAGGCAGTAGGAAGCCCTGTGTTCACAAAGATAGGAAACCGGGGCTTGTGACAATGACCTTTGTCTGGCAGATAGGGAGCTTTTGAAACACCAAGCTGGGGAGGAGGGTAATTAAAGTCATTGGTGGTAGAAGGCTTGGGACTGTTTAGAGGATGTGTTTATAAATTCCATTGTCCTAAGTAATCATGAACTACTACCCACTTGCATATCCAAAATACTTCAGCTCCACATCCTGCTCCATGGAACAGGCCTATAAGACCTGGTCTGGGCCCTCCCCCCCCCCCACGGTGCGCATGTGCACAAATACACAAGCACAGAGGCACACATGGCAGCTGGATGGCTGGAGGTTGGGGGGTAAAAAAGACCTGTGGACTAAAGGCTATTGGGGGCCAGTTACTGGGGGCTCGGCCTGGCTAGGGTCAAGGCATCCCTAAAGCCACGGACAGGCTCTGGGCCCAGCATCCTGACAGGGAATCAGGTTTACAATGGGAGCCTCTGGCCCTGGAAAACTGCCAACTTCCCTTTGGCCAGGTTCTAGATTTGGCATTTAAATATCTGCAAAATAGATCGTATGTTAACTGGAAAAAAGATACACAACTGTCAATACACGATGATCTCACTTAAAATATATGCTGAGGAAAACCAGTGGAAAGTCAACTGTCAATGGTGCTTGTCTCTGGGTGTTCACATAAAGGGCTTTAGCCTTCTTTACAGTTTCCTCTATTTTCCACATTTTCTGTGATAAAGTTATTAAAGTGTCCCTCAGAATTCTGGGCCCTCAGGCCCATCTTGGCTTCCCGAGGGGAGGCTCAGGGTGAGAGCGGGTGCTCGGGGGAGGGCAGTGCAGCCTACGGCAGCCAGTCCCTGCTTGAGCAACTGCTCCTGCCAAGCTCCAGCATTTAGGGCCCCTCACCAGCCTGGTCCCAGGACCCCACAGGTGACACTCGACGAGCTCTGTCTTCCCACAAGCAGACTCGGAGCTGGCGCAGGCAGGAGCCTGAGGCGACCAATGGGAGCGGCATTGTGCCCTCAGTGAGCCAGACATGACCAAGGCTTTCCTCCCAGGGAACCGGAGGACAGCTGGGAGCCTTCCATCTTAAGGACCGGCCATGTTATGGGAACAGCTGCGGCGGGGCTCCCGAAGCACGTGGAATGGCAAGGCCAGAAGCCCAGAATGTCTGCTCCCCCTTTGCTTCCCAGAGTCCCCTTGGGTTGGTGCCAAGGCTGGCAGGGACAGGTTGCCACGGCAGGACATTGGCTGACTGCCTGGGCTGGAGGTGGGAGCTGGGGGCCAGAGCTCTGGGGCATTTTCCCAGGCTCTTCCTGGAGGAGGATGAAGACGCCCAGTGAAGTGACCCACTTGACTGCCAAGAGGTGGGAGAGCATCCCTGTGCCTGTCCCCGGCTTGCCCATGAGGGACACAGACTCAGATGGGGGAGGCAGGTCCTTTAATTGTATTCACAGAGAAACGGGGGGGAAGGGGCTCCATGTTAGGCGGCCTGCTGCCCGGGGACTTGGGGGCAGGGGCCGTGGGGGCTCGTGGTCTGGAGAACGGGTTGTCAGCACGGGATTTGAGGCACGGTGAGAGGGGGGGACAGGGTGAAAGGAGGAGGGCGGGCCGGGGTGAGCCATGAGGGGGGCTGTGGTCCTCTGCCCACGACCCCCGTGCCCCCAGTCTGGTCTCTCGGTGGTAGACGCTCCCCAGCAGGCCCAGCCCGACCCGGTCACCTCAGGAATGTCTCAGTTCCACCTCGGAGCCAAACTGGGGCCCGCGGTGGGGCCGGTGGAGGCTGTGGTGGCGGATGCTGAAGAGCCGCTGGGTGAGGCCCAGGGTGGCCAGCAGCAGGGCGACGCCCAGGAAGAGCAGCACCCACTGGCCTACGCGGGCCTGCTGCTCCTCCAGCTCCAGGCCCAGGAAGCTGACGCGGCCGGTGCCCGGGAAGGGGCCTTCTGAGCGAGCTGGGCAGGGGAAGCAAGGAGAGCAGGTGGTGGGCAGGCCGGCAGGTTAGGCTGGCCTCCCTGTCCCAGCTCGGGGGGCGGACGGCAACCGGCCCGGGCCACGGAGGGGGCCGGCCTGGGGCCGAGGGGCACCGGGAGCAGTACCGGAGTTCGGCGTCCAGTTGTACTGAGGCCAGCCCAGCTTCTCCCCGTGCCGCCCGTTCTCGGTGAGGAGCCAGTCCAGCAGCGGCTTGAAGTAGTTCATCATGGCGGACACGGACATGTTGGACTGACCTGTGATCAGCTTCATGGCTTCCGGCCACGGCTTACTGAAGCCCAGTTTCATGGCATCCCTGGGCGAGTCCCAAAGAAGGGAAACTGAGTCAGAAGGCCAAGCGGAGAGGCTCACTGCTCCTGCCCCCAGCCTAATTCTCATCCTCCATCCTCCCACCCCCCCCCCCAGCCTCAATCTTCTTCAAGATTGGGAGGGCCTGGGCGGGTCTGCGGGGTGGGGGTGGGAGTAGGGGAGGGATGACCGGGGCCCAGAGGGCTCTAGTTCCCTACTGGGATGGCACATTAAGGCTTGGCACAGCCTCCACCTGGGATCCCCAGCACAGGCACCCAGATGGCAGGTGGGCCACCCCCACTGGGCTCCTCAAACCTGAAGGGTCAGAGGGTGGAAAATGGTCAAAGGAAGCTGAGAACACTCACGCCAGACGCTTTCCTGCCTCCTTGGAGTGGTAGATGTCACACGTGTGCAAGGGGCCCTTGTGGCCGGCCGCCTGACACAGAGCCTCGTGGAACTGGAACTGAATGACAAAGCCAACGAAGTACCTGGCGTGGAGGGAAGCACGGCCTGGAGAGGGGTGGCAAGCGATCTGTGCCACTGAGCCCCGGCTGGCCCTCACCTTCCTCCACAGCCAGGTGGTCGGGGTGAGCACACCCTCTGGTCTGCAGGTCAGCAGGGCTCCCTAGTTCCATGCCTCCCACCAGCGAGGCTTCCTCCATGTCTCAGGAGGACTGTTCTGAGGAGCTCTGGGGATCACTCCTGGGTGAGGAGGGCAGAGCCCTTCAAAGTTTTGGCAGCTTGCTTCTAAGGCAGTGAGGTCTGGTTGGATGCCAGCAGAGGCCAGGTGTTGGCTCAAGGGTCACGGGCACCTGGCAGGGTGGTCTGGGCAAGGAAGCCAGCCCAAATGATCTCCTTTATCCCAGACATCAGGGATTCCCTGGTGGAAATCTGCCGGTCAAGGCCAGAGCAAACTCTCTGCACTTGGTTCAGAATGTCCCAAAACAGCAGTGTAGGCCTCCCGCTTTGAATGCTAGACACAAGCCATGTGCCACTGACTTTCCTGGCATTTCTTAAAAGTGCTTTGCCAAGGTTGTCGCCCACCCCTGCCTGAAGAATGATCTATGCTAAGCTCAGAAACTAACCACCACTTGGGCCTGGCTTCTATAGGAAAGCTAGTAGTAGCAGCCTGGAAGAAGGAAACTAGTGGAGAAGGCAGGTGGGGCCCCTCCTTACAGGTCCACCTCGTGCACTGTCCAGGTTGGGCCTATTCTGAAGTGCCCGTGGGTCCCCTTGGTCCCCTGCCCATGGTTGCTCTCTGGAACATCTGAGCAGGTTTTCTCTCCCTTCCTGGACTCTGGAAACACAACTCACATGCCCCGCACTTACGTATTAGGTCTTGACTATATGCAAACATCATGCCAGGTGCTAGGGTGGGATTGCAGGTAGGGAGGGCTAGAGGTGGCCACAGCCCTCCTGGGGCAGCCCTGACTGCCCACTGCCTTGCCTCACGGGTCATCTGCGCTTCCTGCAGCCCAGAGACATCTGGGCCCCTCCCTCTTGCAGTCTCTCTAGACCCTTCCCTCCCAGGGAGGGCCCCAGATCCAACTGGGTCTCTAACCCTGGTTTTAGTGTATAGAAGTTCTTCCAGGCACAACTCAAATTTTATCTCTGGAAATATGTTGAATATATAGTAAAGGAGTCACAATCTTGTTTAAAAAACAAAAGGTGCTTAGGTCACCATCTAGCCAAGGGCCTGGGTCATGGTTAATAATGTTAACTATCCAACCAAGGTCTTGTAACCATTAGCCAATTATAGCGGAGTTTCTGTTTTCAACTGCCTAGAGCGGAGAGGCTCTCATCACATCAAAAGTGTGAAACAACAGGGAGCCTTGGTCTCAGGTGAGTGACCTAGGCACAGCGTGTCACGCAGCCAGGCCCCCCAGGTCACCCAGACAGGTAGCTCCCCACAGGGCCGCAACACCCTTTAAATACTGAATGGTTTCTTCCCTTCCCCTTTACCTGATATAAGGCACACTTGAAGGAACGTGGAACTTGGCCCCTGGGTCAAAGTCTCCTCGAGACCGGGCCACTGGGGGGCAGAGGCCCTGGTACTTCAGCCTGTCAAGGGGAAAGGTATGTCGGAGGGAGGGTTGGGGAGAATCAAGTCAGGAAGAGTTGGTGTTTTTGAAGTGAAGAGAGATCGTTGGCCCTGGAGCTACACTGCAGATTCTGGTGTGCTGTACCCCTGTGCCCCTCATCACTTACACACACACACACACACACACACACACACACACACCCCTGCACAGGACAGACCCCGACGGAGACCCTCCTGCAACCCACGCTTTCACGGGAACATTCTAGAACCTGAGGTTCCACCACTCCTGGTTGTAGTTCTCCTTGGTGATGCTTCCATCAAATACCCTCCAGCGCCATTGGTCAACGAGGTAGCTGAAGGGGATAAAGGCGATCTTGTCGAGTGCCATCTTCATCAGAAAATTGATGTCTTGCTCTGCCAAGGGAAGGGAGCCTGGTCATCAGATCTCTGCCTGCCTCCCGCCATATCCCAGCAGCTCAGACAGGACGGGTGTGCGGTGGGTAGAGAGGGGAGGAGCGGGCTGTGCTTCTCTGGGTCTAGTGAACTTCCTGTTGGGCTGATATGAAGGTTCCATCCTCCTGGCTCACCGAGCTGGTGGCCTCCCTGTTCCCCATTGTTCTGTCCCAACTTCTGCCCTGTGAGCCATCAGGGGCCCTCTCCCAGCCTCCCAAGCTCAGTGGCCCTTCTCAGTCCCTCTGCCCAGCAGGACCTCCCATTTCTCTCTCACCATAGCCGCCGCTCCCACTACTCAGTAGGTTGATACTGTGTAGATGCTTGGGGGTAGACACGGAGAGGGCCAGCACATCTCCAATGGCCTCATGAAAGCCAGGGTTGGCACCCTCCCGGAAGGTCACAGGCAAGTCCTTGTACTGCATGAAATACTGTATGTGGCCCATTTCATGATGGGCCACCACCAGGTCCTCCATGTTCACCGTGGTGCACTGCTTGATCCTGGAACACGGGGAGTGGGGCAAAGGGACCTGCTGTCCTTACTGCATGCGAACCCCCTGCCCATCAGTGCTCTATGCAGGGAACTCAGCATTATGGGAAGGGAAACCAAAGGAGGCATGACAAAGAGGGAATCTGAGGGTTGGAAGCCCCTAAAGTATGCTCATTCAGGCCATCTCTCTGCCTCCAACTTCCCTGAATAACTCCAGCCCTCAGGGCCATGTGGCCTTCTCACTGTGCAAAGTACTTGCTCCAGAGGCATTGGGACACTTGGCCATGATTGTGTAGGACTTTCTAGAATGTGGGCTCTGTGATTTTTCATGCATACATTTTGTCTCTCCCAAGACTTAGGCTTCCGGAAGGGAACAACAGTTATTCTGAGCTATTCCACATCCCATGTGCCCAACACCAGCAAACACACTCACCCCAGGAGATCTCTGGCTAGGGTTGAAATGTCATTAGCAGAGCTGTCCATGCCAGAGGTCCCACCTCCCTTTTCATCTATCTTCAGTCTCTTTTGTGAACCAATGAAGTTCTCCTTTGGATCTAACCAGAGCCCTTCAGTTCAGTTGACCCCATTTTTCTGTTATTGTATTGGGAGGGAAGAGCTTCCCTGCACCCTGGCTACACTGAGGTTGGAGTCTGTCCACCTTCTCCTATGACCCCCATACAAGGGAGGAGCCCCTAGAAGGGCTCTCATGCTCTTGATTCTGTCTACATCCAGCCCTACAGCTGCAGTCCTCATGCCTTTGAAGGAGGGACCCAAGAACAGACAATCCAGTGAACCCTGGCTGCTTTGTTTTAGCCTCTCTGTGTCCACTCTTATAGGAAGACACTTCATCAATAATGGCAGATCATCTTTGCCACTTCTCCCAAGAGTTGGGGTCTTCTTTCCCTTCTCTGACTCTATATCGGCCCTGGGACTTGCTTTAGCTAATGAAGTGTGCCAGAAGTGACTTGGCCAGTTTTGGACTTAGCCTTTAAGAGACCTGGCTGTTTTTGCTTTCTTTCTGGGGGATGCCGACTTCCAGGTAGGAAATCTGACTGCCTGACTCTCATACTGGGAGAAAGCCCAAGCTAGCCTGGAGAGAGAGATGTCCCATCAACCCCCAGCTGCTCCAGTCATCCCAGTCCAGGGACCCAGCACGTGAGTAAAGAAGCCAACTTGAACTTTCCTGCCCCAGCATGTGCCACATGGAGAAAAACTGAGGAACCCGGCCAAGAGCCAGAATCAAGTCCCCACCCTGCCACCTCCAGCCATCAGAGCCACCGCAGCTGAGGTCTCCGTCACTGTACAGTGGGAGCAAGCCATGTCCATCGTGTGGTGCCTGCAGTCCTGACCGATAAAATGAAGAAATAAACAAATGGCTGTTTTCTACCACTAAGTTCTGGGGTGGTTTGTTAGGCAGCAATAGATAATAATCCTCTGCTGAAGACAGCTTCTGAGCCTCTGCCAATAGTGGGCCTGTGTGAAGGTTCCTCGGGACCCCTCTGTGTCAAGGCACACATAGCCAGGAAGATGGCCTGCTATATGCAGGCGCCACTGCAGAGTGAGGGAAGGCTGGGCAGCTCACACGGTGCTCACATCCAGGACTGGCCAGTGCCTGAGAAGACCCTCGCCTGGTAGACAAGCTTCTCCCACTGGAAGCCAATGGCCAAGCTGGGGTCAGACCCAGTGCTCTTGACCCCCATCCTAAGCTCTGGTCCCTGTGTTTGTTTCTGCTCACTCTGGCTGAGGGGACAATAGGAGAAGCTCTACTTGGCTCATCTCCTTGCCTACCAGGCTCAGGATATGGTCCCCTGGCTGCTACCTGGACACACCTGAAGTCCTTGCCATTGTAGAAGTCCCAGGCAGAGGCATGGCACACTACTTCCCGCCCATCGGTTGGCTTCTCCAGCATTGACTTGTTCCAGAACTCAAAAGGCACGGGCAACAGCCCCAGGGAGGTGAAGAAATTGTCCGCTTCTTCAAACATCCTTTTGGGAGTCCAGCCCTGCAAGCAGAGGGAGCTCTGTCCAAACTGGGGATGAAGGGGATGAGTGGGTGCTGTGGTCAGGGTGGGGGTTGGGAGAGGGCCAAGCCAGAGGGAATTCCTGAATCAGAGGGCCCGCTCCCATTGAGGCAGATGTCTCCCCTCCCCTGTGCCTGGGGGCTGCCCTGGAGGAGCAGAAGTATGATGGGGGGCCCAGTGTGCACCTGCTTTATCATGGCCTCTGTGGCATCTATCTTGGGAGCCGAAGGGAAGGGCACCACCAAGTCATAGATGTTGGACCAGGTCTGAGCCCACATGTTCCCTAGAGGCAGGTAGGGGAAGAGAAAGCAGAGAGAGAGGAGAGACTGATGCTATTTCTTAGACTCAGCCTCATTACCCATGGAAAGGGAATAAGATCCCACTCTTAGAATCTTAACGGAGTCTCTTGAGCACCTATTGTTTGCAAACGATGCTGGGCATTCAACACACATCTCTTCAGCCTGTACATCAGTGCATAAAGTCATTAGCTGCTGAGTGCCAAGGTCTAAGTTCAGAGCCCCAGCTCACCCCCCCCCCCCCGTTTCCTGGGGTCACTTGGGCATGGTGGCGTGGTGCCTCCCTTTGGGATCTGTTTCTCAGTCAACAAGCTGATGTCCCCTCCAATATTTTTGGTCTCACCAGAGCAGGTCAAGGATGGCTGAGCTCTTGGGCTACTAATTCCCCAAACCTGGACAAGCTTCCTGGGGTCTTCCTCATGATTGGCAAATGGTCTGTCTGGCCTCTCTGCTCACAGCAATAAGCTTCCCAAGGCTGTGTCCTCAGTGGCCCAGTGGGGACAGGAACCTGGGAGCCTCTGTTTTGCCCCCCTCCCTACCATCCCTCACTGTCTTCCAAGGCCTACATCCTGCCTTCAGGGCATTTGAGTTTACAAGTCCTGAAAATACCAGGGTTCAGAGGATCTACACTCGCCATATTGTCCTCTGTGCTGCTAACTCCCCTCAGCCTGAGCGTCGTGTCTGCCCTTGACCGCTACTTCTTCTACTTTTTCTATCTTTATCTCCTCTTCCAAGGCTCTGCTCACCCCCACCCCCCAGCATCAAGCTGCCTTTAGCTGGGAGGGGCCATAGGTTCTCCAGCAACCAGATTGTGAATCCTCCCGCTGTCCCATCCGGGTGATCTGTACCATAGGGCTCCGTAGCAAATGGGGTGCTTAAGACAAGCAGGGGGTTCATCTCCGCACACCCAGCTGCCACCCCACCCCAGCCCTGGCAACATTCCTAAAGCCTCAATTCCTCACTCTCGCCACCCCAGCCTCTCCGGCACTGGCCCCACCCTCCTTCACCCAAGCTCTGCTCCCGGCCCGCCCTCCTCATCTCCCTCCGCACTGGCCCCACCCTCCTTCGCCCGGGCTCTGCTCCCGGCTCGCCCCCCTCGCCCCACTCCGCACTGGCCCCACCCTCCTTCGCCCGGGCTCTGCTCCCGGCCCGCCCCCCTCGCCCCCCTCCGCACAGTACTCATCCT
>PITA01001244.1:0-153250 GCA_004023965.1 Spilogale gracilis | reverse complement strand
CATCTCATACATGGCTCTCCAGGAGTCCCCTGCATCTTCGTAGCCTGCAGAGGGGCACCCGACCGGTCCCTGAACACCCTCCACCCCGCCTCCTCTAGGGACCTCCCGCTCACCAAGTGCAGGAGGCTCAGAGCACCCTCCTGAGGGCCGCAGCGGGGCTGGGACCAGAGAGCCCGCGATACTGGCAGGAGGGACTCACCGTTAAGCCAGGCAGCCTTGTTGGCAAGTTCCACATACTTGGGGAAGAAAGGGAGGATGGCTCTCCCCACCTTGTCTCGCCAGCTTTTCCAGGCCCACAACAGATCTTCATATTTCCGGGATGTGGCCATGAGATTCGTCAGATCTGCGGGGAGGAGTTGAAGGGCTGGGACCTCCAGCCCTCAGCTCACCTCCCACCGTCCTATTAAAAGTGAACTCGGTCACAGGAGTTTGGAGCTGGGGTCAGGCTGGGGCGGTCCCCTGAAGCGGGCTGTCCAGGGAGCCAGTTTAGGGACATGGGAGAAAGGCTTGTGCAATTCCT
Source organism: Spilogale gracilis (assembly GCA_004023965.1). Classification (NCBI taxonomy): domain Eukaryota; kingdom Metazoa; phylum Chordata; class Mammalia; order Carnivora; family Mephitidae; genus Spilogale; species Spilogale gracilis. Next base: position 152,730 of record PITA01001244.1, on the reverse strand, counting down.
ACAGAGGCCGCTCTGGGTGGCCAGCCCAGGGCTCAGGGGGCTCGCATATCACCTCAAGGCTACAAGGCTACCCATGAAGGGTGCACTGGCTTTCACATGAGTGTGTTGGTGACATGGCCGGTCCCCCTAACCAGGAAGTGGCCCAGGCAGCCCCAAACCAAAGGCTGGGACTCCAGAGCTGCTGCTCCCCACAGATTTCCTGCTCACCCCCTTGGTGGGAGGGACAAATGGCTTAGAGGGCACAAGACCTGAGTTCCTGTCTAGTCTCCTACTGACCCCAAAATAACCTCGAAAGTCATGGGACCCTTCTTCCCCTATCTTTCAGATGGGGATAAGCCAACACTCATGGTGGGGGGTGTAAAAATCAAATGGGAGCACGAGGGCCCTGAGCGTGGAGGGTGCCTCATGGTCTCTGAGTCTTCACGGGGCCCAGGCCATCTTGCACAGACTGCTAGTGAACCAGACGGAATCAGGATGGCCACAGAGACAACGTACAGAGAGCCATCCCAGCGCCGGCAGGGAGCCCAGAGTCCTGGTCTGTGTCTCGTCAAAGGCACAGCGTGCGTGCAGCCTTTTCCACGTGGCTTGCGTGGAGCTGACACGCACCTGGCTGAGCTGGGACCAGGAGGGCCTGAGCTCACGTGTCACTTCTTGAGGCCCCCCCACACCTGGCCACTCGGCTGGAGTCCGAAGACAGTGGTTGCCCTTTGGGACCATCTGCACCTCACTATCTGACTTGTGCTCTCTCCCTCTTTCGGAATATGCTTCGTGATATCTACTTCTCCCCGAGAAAGTATATTCAAATGCATTGTTAGGGGGGAAAGATGTATTGTGAGAATTTTCCCTCTGCCCTCTGCTGATGTGAGTATTCTAATTGTGGGTGCTTCTTCATTTTACTAATGGCACTGATCTGATGGCCCAGGCCTGGATTAAGAGGCTAATTGACGGGGGGCAGCGGGGAGAGGAGGAAGGCTACATTCTTCCGCATACATGTGCACGCACACACATGCACAGGCACGCATACGCCCCCACCACACTGTGCGTGCCTCCCTGTGTATACAGACCATAGGCCAAGCCCTGTCTCAGGAAAACTGTCTCTCTCTCCTGTTTATTTTCCATTTCCCTTTCTATTTGTCATTGTTCTAATGGGGGAATTGGGCAGAAGGCCAGGAAGAGACGGTTTCTGGGTAGCAATTCCTTGAAGGAATATTTATGGCTCTAGCTCCCAACCCTTGGGAGGGTGGGGTCAGGACGGACGACGGAACATGTCTGGGTGCAGTACTCAAAGGCGGAGAAGCTAAGAAGGACCAGCCACTGTGGAGAGAAAAAGGGGTCGAGCAAGAGCCGGGGCATTCCTTCGAGTACGAAGGAGGTTCCATGAGCCGTGGCTTCAATGTGGGGGATGGGGGACAAGGAGGAGGCCAGAGAAAGTGAGAAAGACATGGGTAGGGTGAGGAAAGGAAGGCACCTAAAGTTCCTATCCCTAGTTGGGAGTCTAAGAACTCAGCAGACAAATCTGAGGTACCCCCGACTCTGAGGGGCAGAGTGCAGAGAGGAAAAGAGAGGAGTCCAGGGGGGACCCGGAGGGAGCAAAAGCATGGATCCACAGAGAGCCATGATCAGAGCAGAGATGAAGTGGGTGCCCATCCTCAGTGGTGGCAGAGAAGGCCCCGCTGGTGGAAAACAGGGGAGTGAATCTCCTGGGCATGCTGACCCCACGAGTCAGGAACCCCAGACACTCCTCCGTGGGCCAGCACCCCTAACACTGCCCACGCCAGCCTCCCCTGCCATTCCCCACATGCGCTCACCGGGTTCCAGCTGCAGACAAGTGCCGTTGGTGTGGCACACAGAGGCCACGCTGTAGGTGGTTTCCATGTCCAGCAGGATCTGGTTGTACTGCAGGAGGAAGGAGAGAGACGGCAAGCTGCACCCCTTTGCTATCTGCTCTGCCCAAGCACCATCATGGGCAGAGGGGGACCCGTGGAGCTGGGGGAGCATGTTCTCAGGAGTTCCACAGGTGATGTCAACATGGCAGACGTCACCACAGAGGAAGAGGAAGCAGCAGGAAGGCCAGACCCTCTACTGGGCTCAGTCCCCCAAGCTGAGTACCTGGTCTTGACCCTGGACCTTCCATTCCCTGCTCCCCACAAGCCACAGACCTCCTCCAGCTCCTTAGCAGGCAGCGCTGCCCGGTCTAGGTCCTGAATCTTCTTTATCATCCGCTTGATGCTGGCGTTCTGGAAATTGGTCACATCGAACTGCTTGGCCCAGGTGCCGAACTTGAAAGTGTGATTTGTCATCTGTAGGTTCTTCTGCAGCTGAGGGCACAGGGAGAGACATGCCATGAGGTCCGGGAGCTTTGGAGAGGCTTCTGAAGCAGATGGGCCACAGGCGGAGTGGAAGGGACTGGGGTCATCATGGGAGGGGACAGTTTTATCAAGTTGTTGCCTCTGCCCTTCAACCTGGACCGTCTATAATGTCTCAGATGCCTCTCAAGAGGTACCCAGTGTCACTCGAGACATTCCTGGTAAACAGAGGGGGAAGCACCCCGTGTATCTTGTTAGGATGGGGACAGGTTGGTATTAGTTCTGTGACCTCTCTGAGCTTCAGGGTCCCATCTGTAAAATGGGAACAAGAGCACTGGTTCGGCAAATGCTTTTGAGGAATAAAGGAAGCAACAGCTGTATCTCTCACAGTGGCCTTCAAGAAATGTTGGTTCTCTGGGGCTCAGCTCCTCTAACTTGTGTGCACCATACAGGCAGGGAAGGGGTGAGGGGTGTGAGTCTACTGTGGCGGCAAACGGGCTTTCTACCTAAAAACCCAGCTTTAGTCTCACCTGTGTCTGTGCAAATCATTCTACTACGAACAACAGATTGCTCGCTAAAGAAAGACAACTTTTTTAGGCATTGAGTATATGCTTGCACAAATCTGAAGTTGAGTATTATTTTACATATTCCATCTGGATTTTTTACAAATTCTGACAGCACCCTCCCACCCCCTACCCTGCCCAGAGGGAGGGAGGGGGCAGCTTGCTCTGCTCTGTCTTGGGTTTGAGGCCCGGTCCCTGTGGGGAGGAGCACGCGTGTGTGCACACCTGTGCGTATGTGCGTGTGTGTGTGTGTGTGTGTGTGTGCACGGGCGAGGGTGGGGCATGGGCAGGGCCCCTACCAGAATCTTGCTGGCCTCCGTGGTGATGTTGATGTTATAGTTCCAATTAGCCTCGGCAAATTCGTTCCATACCACCTGGGATCTCTGGTCATATTCCTCCACAAACCTTTCGGCCTCAACCTCATCAGTCACCAGGCCTGTGGAACAGTGTGGAGGAAAACAGACAGGCCTGCCCTCGGCCTCTGCTGCGGGTTTGCCTGAGACAGCCGCTGCCCCAGCGTCCTGCTCCCCCCCAGCCCCTCCCCGGCCCTGCCCCGCCCCCCAGCCAGTCCCACTTGGGCTCCGGGGTGTCTGGCTGCCGGTTGTGGCCTGGCTGGTTGTTGTCTGGCTGCCGGTTGTGGCCTGGCTGGTTGTCACCTGGCTGGTTGTCGCCTGGGGGGTGGCCTCCTGGCTGGGGACCAGCACGGGGTGCCCACAGCAGAGCAGGAGGAGGAAGAGGCTGGGCAGTCCTGGGGCAGCCCAACCTCGGCCCATGGCCGCAGCAGAGCAGAGCCCTGGCGACACAGCCCCCCGGCCAATAAGAGTGGAGCCTGCGATGTGACCTCATAGAGCAGTGTGCCCACCAGCCTGCCCCAGGGGGGGCTCAGATCTGGGCACGCCCTTCCTGGAATGCTGAGGAAAAGACATGCCCATTCCTACCCCAGAGCCCTGTGATCGGTTACAGGTGCATGGTCCTTCAGGGCAGGGCGCCAGGGCCCAGCAGGGGGCAGCTGACCAGGAACCAGGAATCAGAGGTCCTGGGTCCAGAGCCCGGAGCCAAGAACTTACGTTGGCACCCACCCCACCCTCACTCCGGGCTTTACCGATATCCTGTGGGTAATTGTTGGGCATGGGCGGCTGCCACTGGTACTCAGGCCACCCCAGCACCTCCCCGTGGCGCTCGTTCTGCTCCCGCAGCCACTGGTAGACTGGCTGGAAGTAGTCGAGCAGCGGCTGAGCATCCAGCTTGTCCGTGCCGATCGTCTCCTTCAGCACCTCCTGCCAGGGCCGCGAGGAGCCTGCCCGCAGCACCTCCCTGTCGGTGGGCACAGGCGGCTCAGGGTAGCGTCCGATACCGGCCCCTGGGCCACCTCTGTGCTCCCTGGCCTGTCAGAGCAGCCATATTAAGACTCTGGGGACTAGGAGCTCTGGCAAGGGGGTGGGGACATCATCCTGTCCCACCCGTGCCCACCTGAAGGCTTACTCCATAAATCCTTGAGGACAGAAAGGAGGTGGGAGGGAAGGAAGGCGCTCTCCCGCAGAAGGGCCTTGTGGTTTTCCCATGGGCACCCAGTTGCCCTCCAGACACGTCTTCCTCCCCACCTCTCCCCTGCCCTCCCGCTTGCCCTCCTGCTCCGCAGACACACCGGAGCTTGGCCCCCGCCTGGGTGGACTGGTAGATGTCACACTTGTGCAGTGGGTGCTCTTGGCCAGCCTCCTTGCACAGGGCTTGATGCAACTGGAACTGCAGGACAAAGCTCACGAAGTACCTGCGGGCAGCAGGGCGGGCATTAGGGTGGACGGTGGGAGAGCCTTCCCCCGGGCACCACCCAGCCCCTCACAGGGCAGAGGCCGGACCACACGGGCTGCCTTGGGGGAGAAGAGAGAACCAAGCCTGGTTCAAGAAAGAGGTCCATGTAAACCCCAGGGTCTTGGGGGGGGGGAAGAAGAGTGTGGGGACCAGCCCTGAGAAGGGGGAGGGGGACAAACAGTGTGACCAACCTGCGGGGGGAGGGGGACTGGTACCTGATGTATGGTGTCACATGTGGGACATGAAACTTAGCTCCGGCATCAAAGTGAGTTTCATTTCGGGCAACTGGAGGACATATCCCCTGATACTTGGTTCTAGAAAAGGATGGTTAAATTGCCTTAGGACATAAAGTTGCTCACAGGCTGACTTAGCCTTTGCAGAAATGCTGTGAAGCAGGCATTCCCATCAGGCCGTCTCGTCCCCTTTGGTGAATTGTGGAAGACTTCCTGAAGGAGGGAGTTTTAGGTAGGAAAGAATGGGTAGGGAAAAGGGTAGAGACAACATTAGAGAGGAGGGGACCTGACTGATAGAGGCAGGAGGCTCCTGGGGGCCGAAGAGAGGGAGCAGGGTCACTTGGGGTTAGGCCCTTCCTGATTTCTCTTTACTCACCGAAGATACCACCAGTCAAAGTTGTAGCGTGAAGGGGGGGTACGCCCACTAAAGACCCCCCAACGCCATTGGTCTACCATGTAGCCAAAGGGAAGGAAGGCGATTTTTTCCAGTGCCATCTTCAGCAGGAAATTGATGTCACTTTCTGTTGGAAGAGGAGATGAAAAGAGAGAGGTCGGAGAGAGATAGGGGTCCAGCTAGGACAGGGTAGGCCTGGGCAGGAGCCAGCAGGAGGTGGGGTGGCAGAGGCAGAGAAGGGAAGGCCGGCCCTCACGACCACAGAGCCCTGCTCGGAAGAGGGCCCTTGGGCAGTGCTCAGTTGGGACATGGGGTGAGCTGTGAGGCTCCAGGTAGATGCCCCAACCTGCTGATCTGGGGCAGAGAGGCAGAATCAGGAAGGGCAGGTGGGAGGGTGGGCAAGTGTCCCACTGTGGGATGGAATGGGGGCCGGGTGGGGCCGGGCTGGGACCTCTCCACCCCCCATACCCATGTCATTGCTGACATTGTCCAGCAGGCCAATTTTGTACAGATGTGCAGGAGTGGAGACGGAGAGCGCTAGCACATCCCCGATGGCCTCGTGGAAGCCAGGGTTGGCCCCTTGGCGCAGGGAGACAGGCAGCTCCTTGTACTGCAGATAGTACTGCACGTGGCCCATCTCGTGGTGCACCGTGGACAGCTGGTCCATAGTGACCCGCGTGCACTGCTTGATCCTGGGGCAGGGAGATGGCAAGGGTGAGGGCGAAGGACCAGGCAGGGCAAGGACCAGAGCACGGGGAGGCTGGCGCCTAAGGGAAAGGAGCCAGCTGGGCACTGCCCCGGGCCTCGAAGGAGCTGGTGGAAACATACGAACCCTCCTACCTGCCCCAGCCCATTCAGGGCCTTCTGCCTCCATTCCACTGTGCAGAGTTGTTGCCTGTCAAAGTCGCCCAAGGAAGGTGGCCTAAGGGGTCTCATACGCCCAACAGTCTTGGCATAGACCCAGCCCCTCGCAGTAGTGTTGGGCTAGGGGTAGAGTGGTTCTGGGGACTGGCTTCTCTGTGCCCGGTCTGCCCACCCTTCCCAGAGCTGCAGCCCCCCTTCTCCCTCCCGTGTCTAGACCTGAAGTCTTTCCTGTTGTAGAAGTCCCAGGCAGATGCATGGCACACCACCTCACGCCCGTCGGTCGGCTTCTCCAGCATGGACTCTGCCCAAAACTCAGGAGGCATGGGCGAGAGCCCCAGGGAGGTGAAGAACTCCTCCGCCACCCGGAACATGTGTGTAGTGTTCCAACCCTGGGGCGGTGGGGGAGCAGGGACCAGTCAGGGACCAGCTGTGGGAGCTCACTATGGCTCCCACCTAGCTTCGCTCCTTGCCCATGAAGGGAGTCTCTGCCCTTGGGGCCTCCCTTCCCAGAGGCAGGACCCCCACTAACCCCAGTGGATAAACACAGTCGATGGCTGCCTATGCCCCCCTGTGGGGTCCTGGAGGGAGGGATTGGCACCTGACCCCGGACCCCAGCTCACTACTGGCATGCACACTCCAGGCTGGTGCTCTGTAGAAAGCAAGGGACCCATCTCCCTCTGGTGACTTCTTCCTGCCCCTCCCCCCATGTCTAATGACTTTGTGTTGCCCCCCACCCCCGCCCAAGCCGCTTACCTTCTGCACCATAGTACTGGTAACATCGAGACTCGGCTTGTCAGGGAAAGGCACCACCATGTCATAGAGGTTGTCCCAGCTCTGGGCCCACATGTCCCCTAGACAGAGAAGGGCAGCCAGTCAGTTTATCTCCCTGCCTGGCCAGCCTCCTCCCTGCCTGCTACCCCGTGTGTGTCCCTGAACAACCCTCTGGGTCCCTGACACCCAGACTCTGGGCACTCAAGGGTAGTAGCCTGCTTGGCACTTTAGGCTCGCTCATGCTCCCGAATGCTCTAGGTTCCACGGGGTCAAGACCCTGACACCAGCAGGAAGGACCCTTGGGTCACCTGGGCTCACACTGCCAACCCCAGGCTTGCTTCCTGGGACATAATCTAAGATGATTATGCCTTCCTCACTGGACACAGAGCCAAAGTCTGCAGTGTGACTCCTAGCTCCACCTTTCACCAGTTTCTGTCCTCTGCCTCCGCCAAGTCTACGCGCCTCAAGCCTCTGGGTTGCCCTCTGAAAAGCAGGAACAGTCGTGATGACTGCGAGGGGCCACCTGCCTTACCGGGTTGCAGAGTGAGCCACGTGGGCTCGTGCGTGGGAAAGTGCACAGGATGGTGCTCTACAACGGGAGACACGAGGGGGACGATCGGTGGGACATGCGTGGAGGCCAGGCAGTGTCCTTACCCAGCAGGTGCGCGGGGATGGGCCCCCTGAGGTTGACGTATCTGTCTCCGTATCGGCGGTGCAGTGCGCGGCGGACGTAGGCATGGAGGTTCAGGTAGAGCGGCTCTACTTGATGGTACAGGTGTTCCAGATCCTCCACGAGGGTGGGTGACTCATACCAGGATCGCCAGTAGGCCCCTGTGTCTGAGAAGCCTGGGAAGGAGGTGTTGGGGTGCAGCTCAGACCCAAAGTTCTGGCACCTCCGTGGCCAGCTCCTGCTTTCCCATCCTCTGGCCTCGGGGCCTATGTATCTGCCAGCTAGCTGGAAAAGATGGCTGGAACCACTGCCCTATGATTTTCCAACTAGGGGTTGCTCAAACTCCAGCTGCATAGATCCTGGAGCGGCAAAAATGAGTGCTAGGGCTCTGACGTGTGCCAGGAGGGACAGCAGTGCTGAGGAAGGCAGATGCGGCTCGAGCCTGTCCCACCATCCACTAGCTGGGCGACCTCGATCGGGTATATGGTGGCAGCTGCTCTGCTGCCTCCGGGGTCGGGCTCTGTGGGGACCGTGGATGGGAGAGTACCTGGCAAGCTGGGAAGGGCAGTGCTGACTCACACCATGGGCGCGGTGGGTCCACTCACCATCCTTCTGGTAAGCCTCGTTGCTGAGGGCAGTGAAGTTCTGGTATAGGGGCTTCAGCGGGGGGCCCACAGCGTTGTGCCAGCCCTCCCAGGCATAGAGCAGCAGGGCATAGTTTCTTGAGATGGCCATGATGTGGGTGAGCTCTGAGACACAGGTAAGCGGGGTCAGTTGCTTCCATGGAAGACAGCAGCTGTCTTCACTAGAGCTCCCATGCCAGTCCTCACCATCTCTACCTGCTTCCTTAACATCATGAAACCCCCCAAGCCAAGGGATGCTTGCAGGCTGGGTGGGACGGGGCTAGGAGCTATATAAGATGGACCGTTGTCCCTAGGGAAGTGAGGCTCTAAGGTGGTAGACACAAAGAGGCCCTGCAGAGGCCAAAACCCAGACAGACACTTCATGGTTCATTGGTTGGAGTGGCTAACCTCAGGCTGCCTCGTGGATGGGGGTGTCGGTGTGGCAGGAGAGGCAGAAGTTTAGGCAGAAGTGACAAGAGGTCTAAGTCCTGGGGAAGCTCTTGGGAGACAGAGAGGACTCACGAAAGGGAAAAACCAGGCAGCCAAGAGGAAGGCTAGTAGGGATGGGAGAGGCCAAAGCACCCTTGGGGTTAGGGGTGGGTGGGGTAGGAGCTGGAGACTAGAGGTATCAGAAATCAGTGTGCCAGGAGAAGAGGGGGTGTGGGAGCATTTGACAGTCTAGCCCCAACTGGAGACCAAAGCCTTTGGGTTTACCCACTCAATCTGTGGGCCCTCCCATTAAACACACCTCTTCCTGGGCCCAGCAGGGCCATGGGGAAGGGCTTGGAAGCCCCAGCAGAGAGAGACAAGTAGAGGCAGAGCCATACCTGGGTCCAGGGACCAGCAGATGGCAGTCTTGTTGGGATAGAAGCAGACCTTGGCCGTGGAGTAGATCCTGTTCATATTGCTCAGCAGAGAGTTGTACTGGGGAGTCAGAGTGGAGAAAATGTTAGTATGGAAAGATCCCCCACAGATCATCAGGCTGCCCCATCCTCTTTTTGCTGGGATGAAAAGGAGGCCTGGAGAGGGGATGTGACTTGGGCAAGCCCCCTCATGGCACTCAGGACACTTCTGATCACTAATATACTGATTCTCTTTCTGGTGGAGGCAGCCTGCGGAGGTGGAAAGAAGTGTCCTTAGAATTTGGGATGGGGCTCCAGTCCAAGCTCTGTCATCACCTTGCAGTGAAGGCAAATCCCTCTCACTTTCTGGCCTCCATATCCTCTCAGTTCTCAATCTTTCAGAAGCCCAGAAACCATACTGGACTATGGAAAAATTTTGAAAACCCCCTTTTCATCTGTTTTCTTGAATTTTGCTTTCCAGACCCCATCTCCAGGGCAAATCAATGTTTTAGGTAGCCATTCTGTGCTTACAGAGGCTTCCAGTCGGGGTGCATACAGATCCCAGAGTCCCTTCCAGCTAGGCTGCCCCTCCCCCCCAGCACAGGGCGGCCCTGGGAGGCATGCTGGCTGCGTCAGGGTCCACCCGCCCACCTGCTGCCGCTTTTCCACAGGCAGGTTGGCAGGGCCCAGGATGCGCACACCGCAGAGGACCCTTCGCAGGATCGGGTCGCTGAAGTTCTGCCAGATGGGGTCGTACAGCTCCTTGGCCTTCTGGCCCCAGACTTCAGCAAACTCCTGGTTGAGCAAGGCCGCTTCCTCCTGTGGGCACCGGAGGGGACACAAGAGAGGCCATGGCGCTGGGAAAGGGGAGGAAGGCCAAGGGCTCCTGGACACTGGGGCTTGCGGGAGCACTGTGCCCTCCTCCTGGGGGTCAGGAGCTGGGGTAATCTGCCTCATGGACGGTGGAGCAGAAACTGGGTCCAGAAGAGAGGCGGGGGGGGAGGGGGGAGGAGAGAGTAGTGATGAGCAGTGACAAGAATACTGAGAGAGGGGTAGGTTGTGGCTACGGAGGATGAGGGCCCAGAGCCGCGAAGACTGCCTCTGACCCAGCCCGATGTCATCCCAGGGCGCTGCCACCTGGGGTGACTCGAGGTCAGACGAGCCAGCCTTATCCATTTTGGTTCTTGGATTGGGCACGGCCCATGCACTCAGCACCGTGCTGGGACACCCACAGCCGGCCTGATGGGGTGCAGCACGGTCGGCGGCGCCCGAGGGTCCCACGGGGTCCTCGGGGCTCGCGGGCCGGGGGCGCGCGCCCGGCCTTGACTCCCCGCCCCCCAGCGCCCCACCGCAGGCCTGTGATTGGGCGTTCGGGCCCCGCCCCCGCCCTGGGCCCGCGCGCCCACCTGGCGCCGCGCGTTCTCCTCCGTGATGTTGGTGTCATACGCCCAGCTGGCGACCGTGCTCTGGTACATCACCAGCTCGGCACTGGAGTTGAAGCTCTCCACGAAGAGCTGCGCTCCGGCCTCGTCGGCGGCAAAGTTTCCGGGCTGCAGGTCGGGCTGGAGCGCCAGGGCGGCGGGCGGTAGCGGCAGCAGCAGCGGTAGCAGCAGGAGAAGCAGCAGCGGCGGCGGCGGCGGCGGCGGCCCGCGCCCGGGACGGCCGGACGCTGCCCCCATGGCGCGGTGCGCGGTGCACGGCGCGGCGCTGCCCCTTCTCCGGCTCCGCGCCTGCCCTGCGGATTATAAAACCCCGCCACCGCCTTCCGACACACCCCCACCTCCCCGCCCCGCCGCGCTTCCTCCCCGACTCCAAAGTCCCCCGGCTGCGGGCCTAACCGAGCGGGGCGGGGACCGACGCTTCCTGGCCCGCTTGGGCAGGGGTGCCTGCCCGGGGAGGGGCCAAGGCGGCCCCCCGCGAGCTGCCGCCCGGGGGGTGGCGGATGGGCCTCAGGTCAGGCTGTCACAGAGGAGGCTGGAAGGGGAGACCCTCCCGGCACACACAGACCTCCGAGGCTGAGGCAGCCCGCATTTTGCCGGAACATCCAAGTCTGCACACCGTGCGCTCTCCTTGCCATCGTCCAGCCTCGGCGCAGGCACCGCGGGGCTCAGTCCCCCGGCCTAACCGCCCCAGGCCTCTCTGGGCTCCGGAGCGACAAAGTGGGGGAGCCGTCCGCGGTGCCACCAGTGCAGCACAGATGGGGTTAACGATCAGTCACCAGGTCCAGCTTTTTCTCCGGGCCTTGGGGGGAGGGGGTGTGGCCTGCACCGGCCGGGGAAAGTTTCGGCTTTGGAGGTGCTTGGGGGAGGTGCTGCCGCGAGGCTCACCTAGGGACTAGCTGGGGGACTACCCGGAGAGGGGCGGGGGGAGAACCGAGGGGCTGTGCTGGGAGGGTTTATCCAGAGGCACAGGAGCGCTGGCACGCATGCCCCCTTCCCCCTGGGGACACAGCTGTCACTGGCTTACGCAGAAGCAACCACACAGATTCGCAGCCTTTGCGAGCAAGATGAGCCTCCAGATGAGAATTATCTCATTATGACAGATGAAGAAATTAAGACTCAGGTTTGGGTGGCTTGCTCCGAGTCCCCTCAGGTCTCCACACTCCCCACCATTCTTTTCCTGTGTCATCCTGGTCTCCTCTTTGGGGGACAAGCACAGGGAGGGAAGAGAGTGCCATCTGCTTAAGGTGCTTGTGGCAGCTGAGGGTGGTCCCCTAACTCCTCAGCACCAAGGTGTCTGTCCCCAAAGGTGGGAGGACCCTAGATGCTAGCAGGCCGGACAAGCAAGTGGGAGGCCTGATGGAAGGAGCAAGAGGAAGCAGGAAAGGGACCAACTTGGGTGGTTCCCCAACCCATTCGGCTGCTCCAGGCTGTTGGAAATGCCAATACCTGTGTGTGGAGGGTTCCTGAGGCTCCGGGGGACACATGGGCTCCCCTTGTGGTACTGAGTGTGCGCAGGAGGCTGTGAATGAAGTGCCCCTGAGATGACTTATCAGGTGACACGGTCCCAGGGAAAGGTGAGTGAAAGAGGATGGGGTGGAGGGGGGGGACAGGCAGGAGAAGAGGGTGGATAGCTGAGGGCCCTCTAGCTTTCTCTCATGCCAAGGGATGCTGGTGCATCTCAGGGCTGGCTAGGTGAACCCCTGTGACCGCCCTGGCAAGGGGGAGGGCCCAGGCGGAGGGTGAAGCGCTGGGCCTGGGCTCTCCTTCTCTGAGCCATGTGGCTCTTGGGTGGTCCAAGTCTTCTGGGAGGGAGGAATCTCCGTTGGTGGCTGGCGGTGGTGCTGGTGGGGGGGCGGTGTGGAGTCTCACCCTCCTTCAGGCCCTGAGGGAAGGGTCGGGGTAGGGGAGGAGGGGGAGAGTGGAAGAAGAGCCTGAGGCTTAGCTTGTAACTAGGGAGTCTTTCTCTGTCGTCAGACAAGAAACCCAAGGAAAGCAGGATGGATGTAGGCTTCAGCAGGGACTACCCTCTGAGACCCAATCTAGGAGGACCGTAGAGCAGGCTGGTCCACTCAGGTCTGTGTGGCGTTGTGAGCATGCCTATAGAACATTTGGGTTAGGGACTGGGTTCAGCGTGGGACAGCTTCGATCTCATTGAAAAATAATGGAAGCAAAGGTAGATGGGTTGGAAGATAATCTCATCCCCATGGTTTACGTGGAGCTGGGCTGATTACCAGGGCTGGTTGGAGGCGTGACTCGCCATCTCCCTAATGGCCACATCCACTCTAGTAGGCTGCTTCCCCACCACACCATCAGTGCCAGGAGAAGAGACTGGGTCTGCCTTGGCCTCTGGTTTTCCCAGAGCTCAAGCACAGCACCTCGCACAAAGTAAGTCATCATTTAAGGAAGGGGGGCTTGTGGATAAAAGGAATAAACATTCATACTTGCTTGCCAGGTGGCAGGCTCCCAGCCTCCTGCAGGAATAACAGGAAGGGCCAAAGCTCACTAATCTGGAATCTGCAATAATATTGATGCTGTAACCTTGATCCCAATGAATAAAAGTTAAAAATAACTTCTCGAGCTCCTAGGTGGCTCAGTGGATTAAAGCCTCTGCCTTCGGCTCAGGTGATGATCTCAGGGTCCTGGGATCGAGGCCCGTGTCAGGCTCGCTGCTCCGCAGGGAGCCTGCTTCCTCCTCTCTCTCTGCCTGCCTCGCTGCGTACTTGTGATCTCTGTCAAATAAATAAATAAAATCTTAAAAAAAAAAAAGACCCAGAATCTCTTTTTATAAATAAATAAATAAATAAATAAATAAATAAATAAATAAATAACTTCTCTGTCTCTCTTTAAGGTCTTTTTCCTGAGGGAGAGGTATAATAAGAACACATATTACATTTGGGTAGCACTTTAGACCTAAATTGTTCTCGGGGAATTATCTAATTTGATACTACTAGTAATAACCTTGAGAGGTAGGAAAGAGATAAGGTCCTTTAGTCAGTCAGTTACCTCTCAGATGCCATCAAACCAATGGTGGGTGTTCTGATTCCTCTAGGAGGAGGCCATGATGGTTAGGCCAGTGCGAGGGCTGTGGCTGCCCCACCCAACAAAGGAAATGCAGTCCCCTTGGGAGATTACTATCTCCTCCTCTCTTCCAGGGAAGGAGGAATCACCAGCTATCACAGTTTGAGAAAAAAAAAATCCCTTAGGAAATATGCTCCAAGGGGCGCCGGTTGGCTCAGTCGTTGAACATCTGCCTTCGGCTCAGGTCATGATCCTGCAGTTCCCGGCTCCAGCCCCACACTGGGCTCCCTGCTAGGTGGGAAGCCTGCTTCTCCCTCTCTCACTCCCCCTGCTTGTGTTCCCTCTCTAGCTGTGTTTCTCTCTGTCAAATAAATAAATAAAATCTTAAAAAAAAAAAAAAAGAAAGAAAATATGCTCCAAAATGGAAAAAAATTGACAGTCCATAAATAAACCCTTACATCATGTTTAATTGATTTTCTGATCAGGGTGCTCAGACAAATGGGGTAGAGGGAAAGGGTTCCAGGACAACTGGATTTCCACCTGCCAGAGGATAAAGTTGGATCCCCATCTTATACCATTTACCAAATTAACCGAAAATGGATCATAGACAATGGAAGGGCTAGAATCATAAAAATCTTAGAAAAAAATATAGATATAAATCTTTGTGACCTTGAATTAGGCAATTGTTTCTTAGATGTGACACCAAGAGCACAAGTGACAAAAGAAAAATTAGGTAAATTAGATTTTGCCCAATTAAAAACTTTGGAGCTTCAAAGGACACCATCAAGGAAACGAAAGGACAAGACATGAAATGGGTGAAAATACTTGCAAAGCATGCATGAGAAGGGACTTTTGTCTAGAATATATAAAGAACTCTTCCAACTCAACAAAAAGACAAATAACTCAATTTAAAAATGGGCAGAGGATTTGAATAGGCATTTTCCAAAGAGATACACAATGACCCATAAGCACATGAAAAGATGCTCAACTTCACTGACCATCAGGGAAATGCAAATCAAACCACATAATGGGCTACCACCTCACACCCACTAAGATGCCTAACATAAAAAAGAGAGGGCACCTGGCTGGCTGATTCAGAAGTGCATGTGACTCTTGATGTCTGGCTTGTGAGTTCATGCCCCGTGTTGAGTGTAGAGATTGCTTAAAAAAAAATAAAAAAAATTTAGGGGTGCTTGGGTAGCTCAGTCAGTTAAGCAGCTGCCTTTGGCTAAGGTCATGATCCCAGGGCCCTGGGATGGAGCCCTGCATCGGGCTCCCTACTCCATGGAGAGCCTGCTTCTCCCTCTCCCTCTGCCTGCTGCTCTGCCTGCTTATGGTCTCTGTACCTCTCCGTCAAATAAATGAAATAAAATAAAATAATTTTTTTTAAATAGACAATAACAAATGCTGTTGAGAATGTGGAGAAATCGGAACCCTTGTACATTGCTAGTGGGTTTGTAAAATGGTGCAGCCACTTTGGGAGACATATTGGCAGTTCCTCAAATTGTTGACTGTAAAGTTACCATGTGACCCTGCGACTCCATTCCAAGGTATGTACACGAGAGTACTGAAGACGTGTCCACACAACAATTTTTACACAAATGCTCAAAGCAGCCTGTTATTGTTCCTAATAGCCAAAAATGGGAAATGACCCAAATATCCCATCAACTGATGGACAGATAAAACAAAAGGTAGTCTATCGATACAAGGGAATATTATTCTGCCATAAAACGAAATGAAGTACTGATTATACACTATAAATATTGAGGCTCTTACATGCTATAACATGGGTGAAACTTGAAAACATTATGCTAAGTGACAGAAGCTGGTCACAAAAGGCCATGTATTTTATAAATCCATTTATAGGAAATTTCTAGACTAGGCAAATCCATAGGGACAGAGAGTAGATTAGTGGGTGCCAGGGGTGTGGGGAGGGGAATTGGGAGTGACTGCCAGTGGTATGGAGTTTCTTTTTTTTCTTTTTTCTTTTTTAAATTTTATTTATTTGACAGAGAGAAACACAGTCAGAGAGCGGACACAAACACGGGGAGTGAGAGAGGGAGAAGCAGGCTTCCTGCTAAGCAGAGAGCCCGATGTGGGGCTCAGTCCCAGTACCCCGGGATCATGACCTGAGCCAAAGGGGATGCCTAATGACTGAGCTACACAGGTGCCCTGGTATGGAGTTTCTTTATGGGATGATGAAAATGTTCTGAAATTAGCAGGGATGTTGGTATAACTGTGAGCATGCCGAAAGCCACTGAACTGTACACTTCGAAAGAGGGGATTTTATAGCATATGAATTAGATCTCAAGGAAACTGTTTATTAAAAAATATGCCCAGGGCACCTGGGTGGCTCAGTGGGTTAAGCTTCTGCCTTCGGCTCAGGCCACGATCTCAGGGTCCTGGGATCGAAGCCCGCATGGGGCTCTCGGCTCGGCAGGGAGCCTGCTTCCTCCTCTCTCTCTGCCTGCCTCTCTGCCTACTTGTAATTGCTTTCTGTCAAATAAATAAATAAAATCTTTAAAAAAGATGCCCAAATGTTTACTTCTCTCATTCTATGTTCTCAAGAAATCTCCTGATTATTGAGAGGTTTTCAGAGAATCTGTAGTTCTCTGACTGAATACCCACCTAAGGCTTACATAGCTAAAACCCACCCATCTCTCAAAGCCCAGCCCCTAAATAGCTCTAGTTTCATTAATCCCTGCTAATCTCTCTTTCCCATATTTATTCACATTAATTTATACAGGCACCCAAACCAAAGTGTAGGGGAAATAGCCCTGGACTAGAAACCAGAAAAATCTGGGCCACCCTTTTGCAAGTCATACGGTCTGAGCAAAATAACCTCTCTGAACCTCAGTTTCATCCTGTGTAAAAGGGCTGTAGACCCTTTACCCATCCTCCCCTGAGGGGTTGTGAGAAAATGAAGACAGATCCCTTGTCAGGTGTCACACAAAAACAAGACATTATGAGTATTTAAAAAACAAATCCGCTCCCATTCATTATATGCAAGGGACTGGGTAAAAGAAAAGTACAAGATTGTTGCCTTTAATGTAAAAAATGGGGTGAAGAGAAGATTAGGTCCGTGAGGCCACATGCTGAAGGTTGGTATCAGCAGAAGGTGCCAAGGAATTGGGAGGAAGAAGGCTCCAGCAGGCTGGAGGGGATAGGCAAGATAGCTTCCTTGGGAGGAAGGCAGACTCTGAGAGAGGGGGGCCCCCAGGAAGAAAGCAGGAGCCCAGTATGGGAGGGGAGTAACAAGGATGCTGGGACGCTGGCGTGAGCCCTATTTGTTTACACTCAACTAGCCGTGTCCAGTGGAACTTTCTTGTGCTGGTGGAAATGTCTGTCCGACAGAAATATAATGAGAACTGCATATAGAGTTGTATAATTTCTGGTAATCACATTTAAAAAGATAAAAAAGATGTAAAATTCATTTTAATACTATGATATAACAATAATTTAATATTTTATTTAAACAGATATATCCAAAATATTATCATTTCAACATGCAATCATTATAAAAACTAATAAGGTATTTTACATTTGGGTGTGTGCTACATCTTAAAAATCTGGTGTGCGTTTTACATATTGTAATCTGGATGCTAAATTTTCAAGTTACAGTGAAAGGTAATCCTACTAAAGCAATAGAATTGTGTTCAATGGAAAAACATTGTGTACTGCTTCTGTTTTTAAACTAAAATTAATGAAAGGAAATTAAAATCCAGTTCCACTGGCCACATTCCGGGTGTTCAATGGCCACATGGGACCAGTGGTTTTCCTGCTGGTCAGTGCAGCCCCAGAGATAAGCTTATGAGGGTAGATTGTGGGATGGAAGCTGGAGACAGCTTCTAAATCCACACCTCCAGCCCAACCTCTCTGGGCTCTAGGCTCGTGCTCCAGTGCTTTCCAGAATTATCTGTGTCTGGATTATGATGGTAATGACCATATGACCCCTTCCCCCCTGAGGCCACGCCACCTTGGAAACCTGGAATCCTCCCTTTAAGTACTTTAGTACTTAAGGCTCATACTTTAAGGCTCATCTAGCCCAGTCCCTCCAAATAGGACCCTAGACCTCTAGGGATCCTTGAAGGTGCTCATGAGGGTCAGATAAGCCCTTCCAGCTGAAATCCCATGTTTCCCTGAGGAACACCACTTTCTGCCTGTTGCCGGGTCCCTGGCGGCACACCACTTTCTGCCTTCAGTGAACACACAGCAGCTCAGTGGGCTAACTCCAACAGTCTCCATCTGATCACAAGCTTGGCTTGCTTTATTTCATTCTGTAAGCATTTACTGAGATCCTGTTCCCAGCAGGCACCTCTGCGTGCTGGGGTCTCAGTAGAGAGCGAAACAGAGTCCAGCTGCCCGTGTGTCTGGGGGGGGGGGAGGACAACGCTATGTGGCAAAGCAAATGAGGCTGGGGTTGGGTACAGAGAGGCAGACAGCCAGACATGCTGTCCCACCCAAGTCCTCAGGGAAGAAAGGCCCTGAAGAGAGCCAACCAGCAGCCTGGACATCTGGGGAGGGGCTCTTGTGGGCCTGCGGGAGCAGCGCCCCACCTCTGAGGCACAGGCAGCGAGAGGGCCAGGGTAGGTGGCGAACAGAGGGCCCTGAAGAGTTAAGAGCACACAGCTGGCTAGAGTGTGTAATCTTGTGCGCTGGAAGGGGGGACCTGGTTGTCGTGACGTGAGAACCTGATGGAATTAGGGTATTGTAGGTAGCCTTTTGTTTTTAAGAGTCTTCTTTTTATATAATATTAAGAGTCTTCTTTTTATGTAATATAGATACAGTATAAATACTAGAAATACGTATGTAGACATGATAGCTAATGTATGTTATGAAGCATAATAAAATGAACACCATACACTCCGCTACATCATTCTCATCTAGCTGAGACCCATCTTTCCCTCTCCCATCTTCTGGTCCCCCGTGTACCCCCGATTGACTCCCCTAAATGTGTTTTATTACTGTCTTCATTTTTAAAGATTTTTTTTTTTGAGAGAGCGAGCGAGCACATGAGCGGGAGGGGCAGAGGGAGAGGGGTAGGGAGTCCCAAGCCAACTCTGCCCTGAGCGGAGAGCTCAATGCAAGGACTCGATCCCAGGACCCTGAGATCATTGCCTGAGCTGAAACCCACAGTCTGTCATTCAACTGACTGGGCCATTCAGGCACCCCGACGCTCTTCACTTTTAAAGAATAGTTTCAGTCCTTTGTATTTCTAAACATAGCTTTGTGTCGCTGTGCTTGTTTAAGAATTTTATAAAAACAGGGTCACCTAGGAAGGTACCCAAGAGAAATGAAAATACATGGCCGTGCAGGCTTGCGTGCAAAGCAGTGTTAGTCAAAGCAGCCGAAAAGTGCAAAGGAGCCAGATGCCCATCAGCTTGTGAATGGGCGAGCAACACGTGGTGCACCCACATCCTGGAATATTATTGGACATTAAAAAGGAATAAAGAGGAATGACACGGGCTCAGCAGGGAGTCTGCTGGAGATTCTCTGTCTCCCTCTGCCTCTTCACCCTACGGCATGCCTGCTCTCTAAAATAAATAAATCTTTAAAAAAAAGAAAAAAGAAATAAATTATACTTTGATAAAGCTTTTTTCAAAAAGGCATATTCGAGTCTTCTGAGGCTTGTTTATTCTCTCACAGTTATGTTGCTGAGACTTTACTGGTGCTGCTGTATAAAGTTGTAGTTCATTTATTTTCACAGCTGTGTGAATGTCCATCATGATCATATCACGATTTATTCCTCCGGTCTCTAATTCTGTCACTGGGCACATGAGTTCCCTCGTTTTTTGCTATTGCGAAACAATGTGCCAGTAGTGCTTGTACGGTCTCGGCGGTATACGTAAGTGTATGTATTTGGACTGAATGATAACATATCAGGGCTTGTAGGTTGTATGTCTTTTTTTTTTCACTTCATTTTTAAGAAATTCATTTTTATTGTAATTTAAAAAACGATCATTTCTCTAGCATATTGAAAAGTAAAACAAACAAAACTGGTCCTCACTGAGAAATATTGCTCTGGGGAATACACTGGGAGCACAATTGCTGGGTCAAGGGTATACAGATGTTCGAAGACGTGGAGAAGTTCAAGGGTGTCTAAATATCAAACTGCTTTCTAAAATACTTGTACCGGGGGCGCCTACTGGCTCAGTTGGTGGAAAGTGCAACTCTTGATCTCAGGGTCATGGGTTCCCACGTTGGGCATGGAGCCTACTTAGAATAAAACCAAGTAAAAGACAAAACAAAACAAAATACTCGTACTGATCTGCACTCCTGCGAGCCGTGGATGAGAGCTCCTATGCAGCTTCCCATCTTCACCAACACTTATTCTTGTCCAATTTTTAAGTTTGGGCCAGTTCTGTGTGTGAGACACGTTTACGATCCCTCGCTGCGGATGAGGTTGACCTTCTCGAGTGTCCAGGGGGCATTGGCGCTTCCTCTTCTATGCTGTTGCTATTTTGTTCCTTTGCCCATGTCTTTTCTTCTTCTTCTTGATTCATACAGGTCTTCAAATATCTTGGCCAACAGTCCCTTGTCATTTCAATGTGCTACAGATAGAATTCCCAGCTTGTGACTTGTTTGCATTTCCTTGCGGAATCTCAATCACAGGTCTTAGTTTTAAAGTAGCTGGGTTTTATCTTTTGGGCTGGCTCCTCTTTACTCACTGTAGATCTTGCCCCCTGGAGATCATGATCAAAGCCCCTACGGAATGGAAAGGCTCAGAGCAGAGCACCGACAGCCCCTTTGAATCTGCACCCTCCTGCCCCCCAGCCTCATATCAGCCCCACTGTATACTCAGCTGTTTGTTCCGGAACTTTTTTTCCCACCCAAGTCTTTTCCCTGCCCCTCGGACCCGCCTGTCGGCTTGCAGAACCCTAAGTTAAATCCCAGCTCTGGCACAAGCTCCTTTTGAAAAAACTGGTCCAGAGGTCTTTTATTTATTTATTTGTTTACTCACTAACCTATTTTTACAGGTATTAAGCCATGAATTCTTAGACAACAGGTTCCAGAGGCTCAGGCTCCTGTCCACCCATTCTCCCCAAGTGTGGGCCTCCGGGCAGAGCAGGTCGGTGCTTCTGTGGAGCCCAGATAACTTTTCCTTCGGCTTCTTTTTCTCATCATTTTCCTTCCCACGTTTCAGGAAGCCTTCTTGGCTCTTGGAGTGCTTAATGTGCTCAGAACGTACGTTAATTCTCTTGGCAAGGAACTTGCCCCTAACTTTTGTTTGTTTACAACGATGCCAGCGGCATGCTGGGTAACACGGAGGGCTCTTCCAATTTTGCCATGGTAACATTTGTGGGATAGTCCTTTTTGAACAGTGCCCGTTCCCTTGATGTCGACAATTTCACCTTTCTTGAAGATTCCCATGTATGTGGCCAAAGGAGAGACTCCGTGTTTTCTAAAAGTCTGGCCTAGAGCGCGCACAGTGCTGCCTCTCTTCTTTCCCTTTGGGCCGGAGGTTTGGGCACCTTGCTGGAAGACAGGGCTCTGACCGAAACGCACAACTCCTCCTTTTAGAAGCATTTCCAGCCCCCTCGGCTAAGTCACTTCTAGTCAGTGGGCTTAGCCTGCCTAAGCGCCCGATGATTGACAGGAGACAGGTGCTTGACTATTAAAATGGGATACTTTTTCCTAATAGAGTCGGTATTTCAAAACATGGGATTCCTTAACACTGGAATGTTTGGGAGGAGAAAAATGGTTGGGAACTCTTAGCAGTGACGCCTATAGTAGCCTTGACACTGCCCTGCCTCCACTTGAATGTTTCCAGGGACGGGAAGCTCACTACCCTGGTGGGCTGGACTGTTCCAGTTGTTAGAAACTGTTTCTTATGCCAACTGTGTCTCCTGCCTCATTCTTTATACTTGGCTGTTTTTCCCTCTGCTCCCTAGAGAAACACCTAGTGAGTCTTTTCTCTGACACAACCCTCCAGCATGAGAGGTAGGCAGCATCCAGGTCTCTCTGTCTCCTTTTCTCCAGGAGAAATTCATCACCTTCAGTGATTCCTGGGAAGAGACGGTTTCCAGACTTCTCTGCACTCAGTCACCCTCTGGTGAACACACTGCTGATTTTCTGCATCCCTTGTAAACTGTATACCCGTTTGAGGGAAGTGTCGGGGCTGGTATAACTGGTGGAGGGGGGGCTGGTCTGTTGGTGCAGCTGCAGAGGCAGGTGGCCTTTCCCACAGCCTTGTCAGCCCACCTGGCACCCCGCACCTGATGAAAACCACTTTGTGCGCGCTGTCTCCATGCGGAGAATCTGGCCTCGGCACTCCTCTCTTTCGAGAAAGTTTTCTTAACTTTCGTATCTCCTTTCAAGTCTCCCCACAGCTTCATGTCAAGTACAGATGAAATAAGCAAGACATTGTTTTCAAAAACTGCTGGCATTCCACAGACAATGCCCCGTGGCAGCTAGGTATCCTTGGATTCTGCCTTTGGGGTGTCAGGCCCCCGGTTCCCAGAAAGCAGGGCCAAAGGGGGGCACTTCTTCACTCCCGGCCTAGGCAGAAGCCCAGCTTTGCCACTGCTGTGGACAGTGACATCCCATCTCCGCCTCCCAGGCCAGGAACCTCTGAGTAATCTTTGACTCATAGCTGTCTTGTCTCCTATTGCTTAATTTCGCCTGGTCTTCATTAAAAATGTCTCCCTGCTTGTTCTCTCCCTCGCTCCTTTGAACATCTCTCCCGAGACCACTGTGTTTATGCCAGAGATGGTCTCACCAACACAGATTACCGGATGTTTAACAAGCAATTCCCGAAGACGTGAAGGCCCTTGAGTCCCCGCGAGGAGTGTTGCTGGGCTGAGCCCTGAGAGAAGGGGTAGGAGTTGATCTGATCAGGCCAATTGTTGGAAGACACATGTCAAACAGAGGAAAGAGAAATTTATGCTGCCTAGCACTGGGATGTGAGCAGAGGCTGGAAAAGCAAAGCCAAAGTAGGTGGTCAGACTTTGTCCTAAGGAAGACTTCAGGTTGGGCAGTGCCCTGACCACATTTATATTTTAGGGCCATCAGGGGAGGGGTGATTAGCAAACTGAGAGGGCCTGGAGGTGGTAGGAAATGACAGTGGGCTAGGGTCCCCCAGAATCTGAGCGAAGTGACAGATTGGGGGGTGTGCCAAGGGAGGTGGCACCAAAAGGAGGCAGGAGCTGGCTGGTTGGGGGGAAGGGTGGAGGAGTTGGGGGGTGGTAACAATGTTTGAAAGACATGTACCTGGGAGAGGAATATTCTAGAAGCAGGTTTGGGTGGTGGTGGGGGAAAGGAGACGAAGACTCAGTGTTGGTGGGTGCTGGTCCTTTGAAGCGAGGACGTTGATGAGTAAGGAGCCCTCTCTTCTCACTTCCACAGCTGCGATGGGTCCTCTGGTCCACATGCCTTCCCGGGATCCTTTGTGTCTTTTCTCTGCCTGCCTTCTGCCTGTTGAGATGCTGTTGGACCCCAGAGAACATCCATCTCAGAGAACCTTCAGGAGGTGTTTTGTCCCTCCTCCTCCCCAAGCCCACCATATTTTCCATCTCAATCCCTGTCAGTCAATGTGGAGAGACAGGTGAGGGCTGCCTGCAGAGGACTGAGGAGAATTCAAAGTCCTGTTCTAGACCCTTGTCCTTCCATAAACCCAGGCCTGGCATTTGCCCCAGTCATCTCTCCTTATCCATTCCACCACCATTAATGGTCCCTCCTATGCTGTGGGTGCTGGAGATACAACAATGGAATAATATTAGGCCATGTACATAGAGTCAGGCATCTAAGTGCTTTATAGATCTTAATTCATGTCAATCCCCTAGCAACCCTATGAGTTAACAGCTATTTGATTCTCATTTTACAGAGGAGAAAACTAAGGCACAAAAACGTTAATAAGTTGATTAAGGTCACCGAAGTGGTGGAGCCCAAATGCAAAGTCAGTTAAATGCCCACACTGTGAGCCCCTGCACTCTTCCTGCCTGGTCTCTCCTCCAGAATTCTGTCTCCATCTAGTTTCACGGGATATGTCAAGTGCCATCCTCTTTAGAGTCAGGAAGTTCTTATTTTTAATCCCAAATCTTGAAACCCCCTGGGTTTGCTCCAGGTGAGGTGACCTCTGCTGCGGTCCTGCATGAACTTGGACAGACATGACACCTTCCTCTTCTGGCTCTCTGTGGCTTCTCTCCGCCACCTGCTCACGGCAGCGCCCAGCCCCTCTCCCGGTCCCACTGCCACTGTCCCCACCTACAGACCCTCTCCATCTCTCATAGGCACCTCCTCTGCTCTCCCCCTCCGTCTCTCTCCCTGAGGGCCATTCTCATGGGCAGCCTGGGAATGGATGCTTGTCCTGAAGCACAAACCTGAAAGTGGCATCGGTTGGCAAAACGCTCCCCTCATCATCTGAGGGATGAAATCCGCACTCCTCAGCATGAAGTCCAAAGTCCTCCGTGGGGTGGCCCTTGCCTCCTTCACGTCCCTGGTCCCGCCTTCCCTCCACAGGTCCCTGTGTCAGGGCTCCCGGAGGCCCGTCGCTGGTGGCTCTGGCCTTGATAAAGGCTTTGAGAGTCAGCAAGAAAGGGAGCAAAACAAGAATAGTCAGATATAAGAAGTCAATCAGCATATAGCAGCCAAGTGACCAGCTGTCCTTTCTTGGTCACAATATCTTTTATCCCAAGTATCCTATTTTTTTTTTTTTTTTGTACTTAAAATACTCCTTTCATAAAGTGGTGGCGTGAGAAACGACAAGTTTTTTTTAACTGTCTTTATTTGGCAAACTAAAAAGGGTTTGTGACTCCAGTCAGACTCCATCTTTTTCCTGATGACTCAGTGGTCTCCGGAAGCTGCCCCACCGGCGCGTCAGGTGGACCCGAGCTCCCGGGTCCTTCCTGCCTCTTCCCTCCTTCTGCCTGGAGCGCCCCCCTCCTCCTGCTGCCTGGTCCTCAGGGCTCCCTCCAGGCCTGCCCTATCCTTTCTTTCCCCAGCGAGCGCTCCGCACGGCATTCAGTGAGTAGGACCGCGGGCACTGGCGCGCTCGTCTGCCCGTGGGGGCCCTGGAGACCCGGCGTGCGCAGGCTCACCCCTGCAGAGCCTGCTGCACCTGCGGCGGCCCGGGTACTCCGCAGCTCTGCTGAGATCCCGGCTGGGACGAGTCGGTTCTAAGCCGCCTTGCAGCAGGCCCCGCTGTAGCAGTGGTGAGGGGCTGTGGGGGTGCCCGGCCTCACTGGCTGCAGCGGGTGGGCTCTGGAGGGGCCCTGAGGGGAGCTCAGGGGCTTGGGGGCTCAGGCTTCTGTTCCCAAAGCACAACGTGGGCCTTCCTGTGGCTGGGAGTAGCTGGGCCAGGGTTCTCAGAGGGGGACCGGGAAATAGCCCACATTCTGAGGTGCAGGAGATTATCATCAGCTTCCTGGTGGCCCAGGGAAGCTCAGGTCACACAGGGAGACAGGGAGGGAGGGAAGGAAGAGAGCTCAGAGAGAAGCTGAGAAAGAGAGGCTGACAGGAGTGAAACCAGGCCCAGGGTGGCAGCAGAGACAGAAACCTGGGGGACCCACAGAGCAGCGAGGAGGGGCCGCTGCCATCAGAGGCTCGTGGGGTGGGAGCCTAGAGCTGGGGGGGTCCGGCTCGCCTCCTGCTGGGCTGGAGGAGAGGCACCTGCCTGTTGGCTGTAACGCAGACTCCACTGTGGTACCCGGGGCACAGGAGGCAAATTCATATTGGGGGTCCACCCCCTACTAGTCAACGTCCAGAGCCCTGGCAAAGTCCTCTGACTGCTTGGGGCCCATGAGCGCCCGCTAGCCCTGCTGTCAACCAAGGCAGCACCCGAACCCTGCCTGGCCTCCTCACCTTTTCCCTGAGGACCTTTCAATAAACTCCCTGAAGGTATCAAAGATGGGTCAGTGGAGGGAGTCCTAGGGAAGAAAATGACATTTTTCATTACTTTGTAGTTGTCTGTTTTAGGCAGAACCTCTCGAGAGGACATTTTAAGCAGCTGTCAGACAGAAAGTCCCGCGTTGAGGGGAAGGTGGCAGCGGATGCCTGTGGTTAGACCAAGGCCAGCTAATGTCACCCACCTTGAGTGCGAGGCAGGTTGACCAACATGCATAGGAGGAGGAGAGAATGTGAGCTGAGACCCTCCTACCTCCGCAGACCTCCTCTGATGTCAGCTGGCCAGAAGGACGCTGGGGTTTCTGGGGAGAAGCCTCTCCGTGGAGGAAACTGTGTGGGGCCCGGCTCTGTGGTGGCCTGGTCATCTAGGGGATGGCTGAGCGCTGGGGATGCGACGGGGGGTGCTAAGCAGAGCAATGGGCCACCACAGAGCTCAGGAGCTGGCTCCCTACCACGGGGGCCCCCACATGTACTTGTGTACAACTGCCCAGGCAAGCAGGTGTGGCTGGGTCTTGACTTCATGGTGAGGTGAAGCCAGGACTGAACTCTTGGCTAAAACAAGGCCTGGGGATCCTCGAATTTATCAAGTGAGGAGAGGCCCTTGGAAGGAGAAAAACACACGAGATAGATGAGTGTGCTTCAACTCCCATCAATATCAGGAGGTGACACTGCCCCTGCCCTTCAAGCTGTAAAGGGCTATCACTTCACAGGGGAGAATGGGATGTTGGGATGGATGACTTACTAAAGCCTCCAAGTAGTGCCTTTGCCTTCCAAAGATACCGTCTTAGGCTCTGGAACCTAAAAGCCAGCCCTTAGGCAACATTCTTGGGCCCTGGAACTTTAGGGTGAGACTTGGAAGCAAGCCCACCCAGGAGACCTGAGCCACCGGCTGCTGCCAGAGCAGGAGGCCCCAGGTCCAGCCCTGCTCCAGAACGGGCCCCTCGGATGCGTGCTAGAGCAGGGGGCATGACTGGCTCACGGTGCGTGATGAGGCAAGACACAAGGATCACTCCAGACTAGGGGCCTAGCTGAGAGGGGTGTGATTCCCCCTGGTTGCTGCCTCCTTGTTAGCATCTCCCAGTGACCGGCTGGGAGGGATCAAAGGAGGAGTGTGGCTTCTTGTGTAAGGGAGGTTTGGAGCTAAGGTTAAGGTGACTTCAAATCTAATCTGCTCTCAAAAAGGACCAGCTGGCCTGATCAGAGAGCACTCAAAGTAGGAGGTGATGGCCAAGGTCAAGAGAGTGTGAAGGATGGAGGTGGGAGGGGTGGAGTCGGGTTAAGTGAAATCTCTGACTCAGGACAGGTGTGCTGCTAACTTGTTATAACCTTGGAAGAGTCACCAGCCTTAATGCACTCATCAGAGACAGTGTCTTATACGAGTGCCCCCTTTTTTCTGCTCTTCTGGTTTCAGCTGAGGTCTGACTTGGAGTGGGATGCCATAAAGCCACCCCTGGGGAGTGCTGCCTATGCCTCTGGGGGCACCCTCTGGGCTATGGCTTGGGTACTCCTCACTTTTGGCTCAGTGTGGCCACCACACTTTTGCTGCACTCCTGTCCTGAGAAGGTTGGCCACAAACCAAGGGGTATGAGCTGCTGTGGTTGTCAGAGTCAAGATGAGAAAACAGACCCGTCACAGGCTTCGAACAAAGTACAAGAGTCCCAGCCCTGCGGTTTATAGCTCGCTTGTGGAGTTGATTAGGTGGCTGCCATTATCAGCAAGATCTCCTCTCCCTCCCCAAGTCCCTGCTGACAACACATAAGGCTCTGGTCACCCTTCACCCCAGGCCTCATGCCCTCGCTCTCCACAGTGAACGCCCCTAGCACTCACACAGCAGCCCTTCAATGTTTGTTGATTGACTGACCCACTGATCTGCCCAAGGAGAAAGGTGGGAAGGTCTGGATGGAGGATACCACCAGGATACAAATCTCTTTGAGTTTTCTTCCTGGAGGGGAGCGCTGGCCCAGGGGAGTGAGGTCCCAGAGCTGGGCTCCAAAGCCTCCTGCTCAGGCCATGCTGGAACAAAGGGAGCTTGGTGGTGTCCTAGCGACTGTGACCCTCCATCCCGATTCTCCATTGTGTGAAGGATGTGCTCAGTAATCAGATACAGCTAGGGGGCCTGTGGATACTTCTTAGATGCCCTGGGAACCACTGCTGAGTCCTTCAGACACACCTCACATCTTCAACCTCTGCCCTCCCCCAAGGACCTGGTTGCATTATTGCCACCTTCTTCTTCTTCTTCTTTTTAAAAAGATTTTATTTATTTATTTGACAGAAACACAGTGAGAGAGGGAGCACAAGCAGGGGGAGTGGGAGAGAGGGAGAAGCAGGCCTCCTGTCGAGCAGAGAGCCCAATGTGGGGCTTGATCCCGGGACTCCGGGATCATGACCTGAGCCGAAGGCAGTCATTTAACCAGCCCAGCCACCCAGGCACCCCTATTGCCACCTTCTGTATACAGCATCTCCCCTGCTGGGGGAAGAGGAGTGTAAGAGGGCAGGGCAGGGTGGAGTTGACCATGCACATTCCTGCCTCAGGGTCTTTGCCCTTCCTCCATCTTCCTTCTGCTGGACTTACCTTTCCTCCATCTTCACAGGGCCTGTATTTCTCTCTCCTCAGAGAGGCTTCTTCCTGTGACAATCCAGCCCTTCCCCTGCTTCATTTTCTTCACAACACTAGCTGTTACACGCAATTAGGTTTCTGTGTGTGTGCAAACATGCATGTCTGTGCGAATGGGTCGTTAGAAACAGCCTGGGAGGCTGGAAAGCCCACCCTTTCAGGGCCTCCCACCTTGTGCACCCAGGGCCTCACGCCCGCTCTTGCTCTAGGCTGGTCCTCACCGTTTATCTAACCCACATCTGGTTCCCTCAGAGCCGGCAGAGGGAAAAGCTGGCCTGACTCGGCTGATTCTCATCATTTCTTCAGCCGTCCCGCAGCGTTAATCCGTGTGTTTGTCTGAGTCTTGTCTTCCCAGACTGGGCCAGCTTTGGGGACGGCTGGGGACCCGCAGCCTGTGATGGCCCGCAGCCCAAAGCCCTGGAATTCTGGAGGTCCCTGCTGACTGACTGTGCTCATCTGCCCCCCCCCCCCCCGCCCATCACAGCTTCCCCATCGCTGCTCCTCACCTGGACGCTGGCTGCTCCTGCTGGGGCCACCCCGGAAACTGAGAGAGCAGGGCTTCTCCCTGAGCGCTTCCAGTCCCATCTTCAGCTCATCAAAGTGGCCAGGTACTTTCAGAATCAGACTTGTTCTCTTTTCAAGGAAGCTGGAACAAGTTCCTCAGGGAGGGGGCCTGATGGTGTGAGCCGGAGCCCTAGGTGGCTCCTGCCTCTGCAGACAGGTGAGGGTATGTGTCTCTCATCGATCTGCCATCCCAGGTAGGGCCCAGCTCCCAGCGCCAGCGCAGGCTTCGGGTCTGGCTTGTGGATTCTGGTGGTGGTGGCCTGGGAGCCCCGAGGCGGTACGGGTCAGGCCATGTTCACCTTCCTGCATGATGCTCTAGCTGCTCTAGCTGTCCTTTCGGCCAGGATACTCCTGCCCTCTCCCTACGGTCCCTCTGCCAGCTGAACCCCTGCTTGTCCCATAGCTCTCTGAGTCTATGTCACAGGCTCCAGAAAGCCTTCCCTGACTCTCACATCAGGGTTGCCTTTCTCTGAGCTGAGGCCAGAGAGAGAGCAGGGCTGTGCCTGTCACGTTCACTGATACTGCCTAGGGGTCGCCCAACGCCAGGCACACAGAAGAACTCATTAAGTCACTGCTATGCAGTATGAGTGAATTCTGTGTGTGCGTGTCTTACAGAGCCTTGGGCCTGGGGAGCCCTGTCTCCTATGCCTTTTTCATTCTCTGTACCCCAACGTGAAGGCCTTAGCTGCATCCCGAGCTGAAGAGGAATGTGCGTTGGATGCACCTTGACCTGACCCTGAACAGGAGTCAGCGGAGTGTTTCAGCCTGTTGGAGGTGCAGAAGCTTTGCGGGGAGGGGCTAGAATGGCTAGGAGGTTCCTCTCCTGTCCTCCCCACACAGGAGCAAGATAGGCTTGCCAGGTAAATACAGAATATCCAGCTACATTTGAACGTCAAATAAATGGCAAATACATTTTTAGTATATTACACATAGTAAGTGGAGCACGTGGATGCCAAAAAAATACTAAATTTGAATTTAACTGGGAATCCATCTTTGTCAGTCTGGGAACCCTAGTCAGGGCAGCCCTGATCAGCCTGGTTCTCCAGGGGGATCTGAGACCCAACTCATGAAGTACATTCTGCTCATTCTCTTGGTTCTTCCTATTCTTTAAATGCTTTTGGCCAAAGAACCGGGTGAGAGCCAGGTGTGGTTTCCCAGAGCCGTCATGACCACAGTTAATGCAAAGTTTCTCCCTACGTCTCAACCTCAGACTCAGCCACTGGACTGGATGGTTAGGGAAGGCCTGTCTCAGGAGTTGAGATCTGAAGGAAGAGCCAAGCGATAATCAGGGCATTCCAAAAGAGAGGTGGGAGTGAATTAGGTGAACCTAGTGTGGCTTTATGAGTACGGGAAGGGAGGGGATTGCATGGAAAATGTCCTGGACCATAACCTCCATCAAGAAGGTGCCTCGGTGCTGTTCTACTAGCCTGCTCTTATCTATCTCTGCCCCCAGCTGTAGGTTGGAGGATTCTCTAGCTTCTGTGGCAGGAGTCTCAGCAGCAGGGAGTGGGGAGGGAGTGGGAGTGTCTGCCATCCTGGGTTGGGGATTCTGGAGCTTGACGGCAATTTAGTTGGATCACCTGCTCTTTAAAATGTTTGAGTGGAGCTCTGAGTCCTTAGAGCTAAGTCCCTGTGTGGCTGGTCCCCAGGGAGGCACCTTACCTCCATCAGAGCACCACCTCTATCCCCTCCCCACTGTAAGCTGGCAAGGTATTCTCTCCCTTTTAAGAGGAAAATGCTAGCTGCCCAAGCCATAGGACCATGGGGGCAGGGAGAAGAAGGACCCAAGGGGCCCCATCCTGCCTCAGCAGGCATCTCTCCCAGCTTTGGAAGGGGCTGAAAGCCCTATACTGGGAAGCTCAGCACTCAAATCACAGAGTTCCCAGGAGGCTCTGCTCCTCTGTGTCACTCTGCCCACTCCTGTCCTCCACAGGCCAAACAATGGGAAATGGCTCAGTTCCACATTTAATACACAGAGCATTTGTTGCCTGCTGTGCCTGCTGGCATGCTAAGGAAGCTGTTTCTTAATTTAAAATGTCCATTAACTCCCTCCAACTGGAAAGAGACTCCAACGAATTTACGCTGTGGCAGGTTTAAGCTTGGTTACTCTGAGGGGTGGGCTTTGCTGTGTTTGCCCCCTTAGAAGATGTGCCCAGGGCAGTGGGTACCCTTGGGTGTCTTGCCATAGGCTTGAGAGTATGTTCTCTGTCCCAAGGGCCCCCTTTGCTAGGGTCCTTCAGGAGCTGTTGGCCACTGCCCATGGGAAGCCCACAGTGTGGGAGGTAGGGGGAGGGGGAGTGACACTCTGGGGGAGGGGTGTCTTTTTTTACAACTCCAGGGGAGGAAACCCCATTTCCCTCCTACCCTCAGGCTCTTGGTGAGCTTTGCCAGGGATCTGACAGGAAAGAACCTTTTGTTCTGAGCTTGTAAGAAGTCTGGGCTGTACTTGTTATCTACCAACAGCATTTCCTGGATAGGGGGGCTGCGCTAGGGGCTGGCCCCCAGCCTTGGCCTGGGCATCTTCTTCTCAGCTGTTGGGACAGGGGAGGCTGCTGTTGGCAAGGTCTAGGCCTTCAGGGGTGGCTGGTGAGAACTGGTATTTATTCTTAGGCTGGTTTGCCCGTGGGGTAGTTAGTCTCAAAGGCCCTTGAGAAAGGGGTGCAAAAAAAGTCACCTAGTGTGTGTGTGTCGGGGAGGGGGTACTGGGGAGGGGGTGAGTCTAGCCTTCCCCACCAGTGACATTTCCCTCGGGGCCAGGAGGGAGGGGGTGTGTCCCCCAGGGCTGCGGGAGCTGCGCTTGGGCCCAGGCTCGGGCCGTGTCTGACCCCTAGTGGCCACCTGAGCCCGGGGCGGGGCGAGGGGGAGCGGGAAGAAGGTGGGAGGGAAACCGGGGAGGGCGTGCAGGAACCGGGAAGCGCGGAGCCCATGCCCAGTCTCAGGCCCAGGCCCCGCGGCCGCTCTCCCGGCCAGGAGCCCCGCCCCGCGGCGCCCGGGCTCCGCCCCGTGCCGGTCCTGGGTCCGGGTCCCCGCCCCGCAGCCCATCCCCCCCAGCAGCGCCCGCGGCCTCCGCGTCGGGCCTGGGCAGGAGGGCCCCACACCCACGGGGTCGCAGACCCCCTCGCGTCCCTGAACTTGCCCCGGCTCGCGAGGCCCGGGTTTCGAAGATTACCCGAGCTCGGGTCCAGAAAGTCGGGGTCGCGGTGGCCGCGGCTATCGCCCCTCAGCGCCCGCGCCGCAGCCCTAGTCGCGCGGCGTTGAGGTCTAGGCCCGGGATCCGGCGGGAGCGGGGTTACCAGTGGGCGCCGGGCACTGCCCCAAGGGCCGGGGCGCGCGGGGGGCACTTCCGGCGCCCCCTGCCCTCCGCGTGACCCTCGCCGCGCCGCGCGCCTCGCGCCCCGCCCGCGGCCGCCGCCCTGTCGTCATGGCGACGCCGTAGCCCGGCTCGGGGCGCGGCTGGCGGAACCTGCCGAGCAGCAGGGGCGCGGCGCGGGGAGCTCGCCGGCCGGTGCGCGGTGAGGCGCTGCGCAGCGGGGACGAGCTCCGGGCCCGGCGCCCAGCCAGGTAGGCGGCCCGGGCGGGTGGGAGCGAGCCGAGCCCCCGCGGGGAGCCGGGAAGGGGCCCAGGTGTGCCGGCTCCCGAGCCGTCGCGAGGCTTTCTCCAGCCCCTCACGTGCCACCACCCCTGCCCCTCGCCTCACCTGCTGCCGAGCTCCGCGGAGCAGGGCTGGGGGTGAGAGAGCAGGCCGTGCGCCCTGCGGCGATTGTTAATCTCGGGCCCTGGGTCAGCCAGTCTGCGGAAACGAAGCCGGAGCGCCAGGTGACCTCACGTTTATCTAGGGGCTCACGCCTCCTAGTTTGCCATGTTCTAGAAACAAGGTAGGGTAGTTGTGGATCAGCCAACACTTGTACGACTGTTCTTTTGAAACCTGAAACCGAGACTGGCCGAACTGCTTGGCTAGTGGCGGGTCTCACTCAGCCTGCCTCTCAACTCTTGGTGAAAATTAGCCAGGAGAGCCTTTCCTTGTTCTGGAACATCTGCAGCTTCTTGGTGTGAGGGTAGGAGTTCCTCGTTTGGGAAGCCCTGGCTCCTCTTGGCCCTGCTGGGCCCTGAGCTGTGGGCACAGCAGGGGCAGAACTGAGCCAAAGGAGGGGTGCGCTGCTGCCTTTGACTCCTGGGTCATGACAGGGCTGCATGCACTTGGCCTGCGCTTTCCCTCGTGGATCCCGCTAGACCCTCCCTCCAGCCTTTCTCCTTGAGGTTGCCCCCCTCCCCTCATACACCCCTACTTGGCAGTCTTTGCGGAATTTCTAAGTTCTCATTAAATGAAGCTTCGTCTGGATTCTGTTCCTTTGTTTTCATAGTAAACAAAGAAATGCCAAAGCTTTGCCACCTTCTCATAGGGCTCTTGATTTCTCTTGTGACATTGGATTTGAGGCACAAAATACAGAAAGAAAACTTGTAAATGCCAAGGTGAGACCCACACAGAGAAAGGGTGTTGCAAACCACCACCCCCACCATCCCCTCTCCCCTCCTCCATGCAGGTGGAGCCTCAGGGACTGGGAAGTGGAACCGCTCCTGCCTGTCCCACAGCTTCCCAGCTCTGGCCACTTGCCTTGGCTGGCATAACTTGGCTTCTGCCAATATGGACTGGGACTACAGCATCAGAGGCACTGGTGGAGGAATCCGCCCCAGATCCAGGGGTTTCTGCCCGGTGTAGATGAGAATAGACAGAAGGGGAGTGTGGATTTATGAGAGGGGGTCATGCTTTCCGCTGCCTTTTGGCTCTCTGTGGCCTCAAACTTCTATGTCCACAACTTCTGATGTGTGACTCTTCCCAAGGTGCTATTAGAATCAGATTTATTCTTATTAAATTGTTATCTGAAGACCTACCATGTGGCAGGCACTTTGCTCCCGTCCATAGTTGTCCCTCTTAATTTTGGCTAGGCCAGTGAGTAGTAAGGTGGGACTCAATATGCCCTATCTTGTGGATGAGGAAGCAGGCTCAGAGAGGGGACTTGGCTTGATCCGGAACACAGAGTCATAAACAGTAGGGCTGGCTTTAAAATCACATCTGTCTGACCAGAGCTGCATTCATGGATCCCAGGCCCATTTGCCTTGCTGGGACCCTTCTTCCATTAAAAATAGTCGGGGTGCCTGGGCGGCTCAGTTGGTTAAGCGACTGCCTTCAGCTCAGGTCATGATCCCAGAGACCCGGGATCGAGCCCCACATGGGGCTCCCTGCTCCGGGGGAAGCCTGCTTCTCCCTCTCTCACTCCCCCTGCTTGTGTTCCCTCTCTGGCTGTGTTTCTCTCTGTCAAATAAATAAAATCTTAAAAAAAAAATAGTAACAAAAAACTCCTCCAAACCTATATTTTACAACTGTGTTGGTATAAAGACAGATATAACCCAGGCTAGATTAAAAATTAAAACATTTTCTTCAACACTGAATTTGTTTTTCCTCCCGAGTTTAGCAGAAATCATAACTATTTTTGTGGGTCCCTACAAGTATTAGGAACCCTGGCCCCAAGCCCTCTGTACCTAATGGAGAACCAGGCTCAGTGTCTGACTTCAAGCTTTGCTTTCTTCCCGCAGGCTTCCCCGGGACCCGCCTGACAGCTCACCCTTCATTTTGCTTTCTATTCCATCACATTCTAGACATTCTAAGGCAATTGAGTTGTCCCCTCCTCCCAGCACTCACCCATGGAGAAAAGCTCTAACCTCCATCCCCAGTATAATCTTCTCTAACCCAATTGTGAAACCCCGCTGTGGACAAGGAGGGCTGTGGCCAGGCCAGGCTGCCTGCTTCAGGCTCTAGGACAGGGACAGTGTCTGGTCCCCATAATGAGATTATGCCTGGTGGCCTTTTAATGAAACCGTGGACACGGGAAAGAGAGAGTGATTCTCAGCACATCGAAGCCCTGCGGGTAGCTTCTGTCCCTGTTTGATTGCATTACGCGGATCGGCCTGCAAGTGTGTGTGGGAGGGGCGGGGCTGGAGGGTGGTGTGAGACTGTCTCAGCCCTGAGTTCCAGAAGCTGTGCTCTGGCAGGAAGGCGGGTGGCTGTGAAGGGGCTGTAAGAGCCTTGTCTGCTTCTAAGACTCTGGTCTGCTGGGTGGAGACCTTTGGGGTAGAGAATGGCTGCTTCCAGGCCCTGGGTGTAGCTACTTCTGCTCCAGGGACAAAGAGGCCCAGGACCCACTGGCGCTGTGGTGGGGAACGATTGGGAAGGCAGAGGGAGTGTTGTCACTGTCTGGACTGAGAACCAAAGGAGCATGATTCAAAGGCATCTGCTTCCTAGGGAGTGACTCGCGACTGATTTCCAGGTCTGCACATGCAAAATGTGTTTTGGGTGGGTCGGATTCCAACCAGAGTCAGTAAAATGTGTTCTCTCTCCAGCTTTGGAAGCAGGCCCTCCTTGCACAAAGATAGGTTGTGTATGATGTTGAACTGAATAAGCTGTTGTTCAAGGAATCTTTCAGTTCCTGTTCTGTAAAGCACAGAACCGCTCACTGCTTTGTCTTTTTTGTGAATCTGGATTTTTCACCCTTGGGCTTATTGCCTGTGAGATGCACCTGGAGGCAAGACACAGGCCTACCTGAGCAGGATAGTCTTGCTTGGTGTGTTTTCCTGCATCCCTCTTGGTTGGACTTAAATCACTGTCAAATTGGAAGAAGAGTGGAGGAGACAGCGTGGGCCTTCCTAGTTCCAAAGGTCATTTTTAATCGAGGGCTTCCTCCTGGAAGCCTCATCACCCAGATGCCTAGTTCCCCACACAGACGGGGCCGGTGAGCTTCCTCTGGAGCAGTTGATGCGAAAATCACATGGATCGGCTGGTTTGCCCTCCTGTCACCCCTTCGCTCTTAACTGCCTGTTCCTATCCTGCCTTCTTTTCTCCTGGGAGAGCCCACAGGGGACGCCGGTGCTTGATGCCCGGAAGGGGGTGCCCTGCCTTAGGAACCTGGTTTCCTGAGAGGTGAGGGACACAGGGGGACTGGCATGGGACGGTGAGAGACTTCTTGGTGCTCTGGTTCAAAGTGACTTCTTTGGCAAGTACACATTCAGCTCGCTGATTGCCTTTAGCTCCACCCTCCATGCAGGGCGAAGCCATGCCTCCACCTGACAACCGACTGCTCCGGGGCCGCACTGCCTCCCTGCATTAAAGCAGGTGGAAACTGTCTTCGGTGTGGATGGTGGCAAGTGCCGTGGAGGCCTGAGTTGAGCTTGCGGCTTGAAGTCTTACTACCCTTTACTAAAAAACATCCGCATCTGCTCTGGGACTTGTCTACATGCTTCTAGAAGGTGGGGATGACGTCTTACCTTTGTAGCTCCATCATCTCCCAGTCTGGCCGGCATACAGCAGGTGCTCAATGAACAAATGCATTGAGCAGCTATTGCGGCTGAGAATTTGGGACATGTCACATATCCTCTTTGAACCCCAATTTCCTCACTCCCGCTCCACCGTGGTGGGGTGCAGACAGCATTAGGGTTCTGACTTCCTGGGGAATTCGCTAGTCCAAAGTGTGGTTCCTCTTCATCGTCACCAACCACTTCTCCAGTTCTCCGTGGACAGTGACTGGGCGTCCCGCAAGGTAACTCAGTCCCA
This sequence comes from Spilogale gracilis, assembly GCA_004023965.1. Classification (NCBI taxonomy): domain Eukaryota; kingdom Metazoa; phylum Chordata; class Mammalia; order Carnivora; family Mephitidae; genus Spilogale; species Spilogale gracilis. Next base: position 116,573 of record PITA01001244.1, on the reverse strand, counting down.
ACACTGTTTACCTGGAGACTGCGTCAGAGCCCGCTGGCTAAGGGCTCAGCCCGACCGGACTGCCCCCCACTTCGGACGTCAGTCTCAGATCCAGGCTGGCCCTTGTGGGACCCGCTGTAGATGAGAAGCTCCCCGGCCTTCTCCTCAAGTCCAGTGGACTTCCTAGAGCAACTCACAGAACTCAGTGCCACATTTTCCTTCACTTATTAGATCTGTTATAAAAGGATATGACTCAGGAGCTGCCTGACGGAAGAGGAACGTTAGGGCAAGGTCCCAAAGGGTCCTAAACGTAGGAGCTTCTATCCCCAGGGAACTAGGGTAGCCGTCCTCCCAGAAGCTCCTTTTGGATTTTACTGGAGGCTTCATTACTTGAACAGGCTTGACTAGATCATTGGCCATTGGTGATGGAAATCAAATCTCCAGCCCCTCTCACCTCCCTAGAGGTTGAGAGATGGAATGGAGGGTTCCAGCCGTCAATCACGTGGTTGGCTCCCCTGGCAACCAGCCCCCACCCACAGGTTATCTACAGGCTCATTAAGGAAAGCTGGCTTTCTGGCTTGCTTGGGAAATTCCAAGGGTTTTAGGAGCTCCATCCTATGTACTTCTTATAAGTCACAGCCTCACAGCTCTGTAGAGAACCGCTTTGATTTCTGCCTGTCTCAGTAGGAGACTGGCGGGCCTGGCTGCGGAGTGGCTCCAAGATCCGGGAGCGACGGTTCCTTTGCTGCCCTGAGCTTCCACTGCTGGCCTTGGTCATTGGCTGGCGGAAGCTGTGGCTGGTCTACCCGCCGCAGAGCACGTTCCTTCTGTTCTTTCTCATTCAGAGCTAATCAGGTTCTGACTCTGCCCCGGGCATTGTGGGGATGAATCTAATAAAGGGGAGGAGGACTGAGAACAAGTGACCAGAGGACAACAGCTGTTTGGTAGATCTTTCCTGTTAGAGTCGGTGCAAGGCAGCAGATCCCCCCTGAAGGAAGAGCGGGACGCCCCCCTTGCCTTGCACGGGCTCCCAGAGCAGGTGAGCAGAGGAGCGCGGGCGAGCTTCTCGGGAGGCAGACCGATGATGCCGGGGGTATGGTGAGCTCGGCTGTGCAGAGGAGGGAACGGAGATGAAGGAAGAAGGCCGGGTTCAGGCTGTGGGCCAACGGATGGAGGGGAGAAGGGGTGGAGGAGGTGGGGGGGTGCAAGTGGCGGGGAGCAGGGGGCGAGGCCCGGGAAGTGTGAGGCAGAGGATGGAGTGAGACTCTGAGTGGATTTGGTGAGAAAACCTGGGGTGCAGATGGAAACTGAGTTCGGGTCTGTTACAGAAGTGGCATGTCACCAGCAGGCCGGGGCCCTGTCAGGAGTTGGGGAGCTGGCCTCGCCCCTGACCCTGGTGGGGCCGGCAGATTGAAGGGGGCTCAGAGATTGGGGCATAAGCTCCATGCCCCGGCTGGGGTGGTGGCAAGGAAGATGGCCAGGACGGAAGTGAGGGCAGGGGGGCCAGGGGCCATCCTCTAGGATTCGGTGGCCCGTCTCTACTGACGGCTGACCGCTCTACAATCGTCCGTGCGAATACCAGGAAGGCAGCCACGATGTCGGTAGATGTGTGTGGTGGATGGTTAGAAACGGGGTTTGTATTTGGGGGGGAGCACAGACTGGGCCCTAGATCTAGGCATTACCTGTGTAAAGTGACAGATACAGACAGACAAGAGTCTCAGACGTAGAGGACTGTTGTCTGCTGGGCCTTCCGGAAACAGGTGTTGTTCCCTGCTGTGGGAGTGTGTTGGGAAGAGGATTTGATAAAATGTCAAAAAAACCTCTGTTTCTCCAGTCAGGAGTGAGTTAGACACATGTGCAAAGATGATCACATAGCACGGTTTATTTAGTGAAAAACGGAGAGCTACCTAAATGTTGAACAGGGGCTGAGGCGTGGTTAAGCACAAAGGAGCCGTATTGTGTCATCCTGTGACGTCATTGAAACGATGGCGTAGATGGATTTTCTTTGACAGGAAAGATGTGCAAGGCCTACTATGAAGTTAAAACAGGTTAGAAATCAGTAGGATTCTGTTTCTATAAAATACTGTTTATGTTTCTAAGAAAAAGGGATATAAGGACACACATGAAAATGCTGATTATTTATAATTTTTTCCTTCTTTTGGCTAATCTGTATTTTATTGTACGGAGTATAATAGTAACACTGCCCACTTCCCCTGACTTTTTTTTAATGGTGAAGTTGCCAACATTTGTTGGATATGGCAGAGAGAATTGGGGGGCTAACCCCCCCAATACTAGTAGAAGACCAGGCTGACTGGACACAAATTCTTGTGCAGTGCAGGGTAGAGAACGAGCGTGTGCTGGCTGTGAGCAGGGCCCCAGAAGCCTGTTAAGCATGGCTCTGCTCAGCTGGCATTCCCTGGGATGTGTCCATTAATGCTAGGAGAGGCCAGGACTGGGGAGGGAGGGGCAGAGCACCTTTCTGTGTGCTCAGGGCACCCCAGCACCAAGGCAAGGCGGATGGAGGCCATCTTTGTTCATGCCCAGGCGGCCTCTCTGTCCCGGGTGTCTGGGCCAGAGCTGGGCTCTGGGTCAGGAGAACCAACCGATTCCCGGTGAAGAGCTGGCACAAAGGCCGTCCTAACCCTGGGGAGGCTGCCAGGGGCATGGACAGGGCAGAGGAGCAGGGAATGTACTCACTGCCCCCCCCACCCCCCGAACTGCCATTTTCTTATCTGTAGCTTGGGTCCCGTAACTCCTGGCTTTATGGCCTCACACAGGCTCACCGGGAGCTGAGTGATGTGTATGGAACGCGCCATGAGCCCTGAAAGGCGAGGGGCTATTCCTTGTAGCTCTCTCATTCCTGGTGACTTTAGTTTCAGAGGCCTTACGGCAGTAGGAGTGCAGATTGGCTGGTCCTGACCGTCCAGGTAGGGGAGGGGGTGGGAGAGGAAGCCGTAGGGGGAGCAGGCTGCTTAGCTGCTCCTGTTTCCCACCTGTGTCAGGCAAAGTGGGGTCCGAGCACATCCCTTCTACCAGCAGGGGGGCCCCCCTGTGGGAGGGCAGGGCTCCTCTTCATCCTGGCCCCAGGCTTGCACACTGCGTGCAGAGGGAAGGAGGCTTTCTCCTCACCGGATGTCCTTAGGACCCATCTGGGCGACAAACCTTGAGGAACCCTCTTCCTTCAAGGGATTTCCTTACTTCTCTGTACCTCATCTGTGAAGCCCCACTAGAAAACCCAGAGCCTTGGGAAACAACAATGGAAAGCCAGGCGTGGGTCCCCTGCTCCCACCCGAATCTGGGGGACCTTCACTTGCACCCTCATTGCCTCTCAGCCAAGTGTCTGGCCTGTCTCTGGGAAAGCTGGGCACCTCTGCCAAAGGCACTGGAGACTTGGGGTGACCGGCTTTAGCCCAGGGGCTGGGGGAGGGGGACGGAGAGCGTAGGGGGTTGGGGTTGGCCTCAAGAGGCCAGGGAGGCCAGGGGGCTGCTCTGAGCTGTCTGTCTTTCCTCCAGCAGCTGCCTCAGCATGGAGAGTCGGGCCAGCCTGGGAGCCACACCCGGAGCACTGCCTTACTACGTGGCTTTCTCCCAGCTGCTGGGCCTGACCGTGGTGGCCACGACGGGGGCTTGGCTCGGTCTGTACAGGGGCGGCATCGCCTGGGAGGGCACCCTGCAGTTTAACGTGCATCCCCTCTGCATGGTCATAGGCCTGATCTTCCTGCAGGGAGATGGTGAGTTCTGCGTGTGCATCTGGAGCCACTCCTGAGAGAGGCCGTTTGCACAAACACTCTTGTCCCCAAGGTCATTCCAGAAAAGACAGGAAGGAAGCTGGCTTGGAGCCTGGGAACACCAGGCATCCAATCCAGGGGCCTGAGGTGGCAACTCCTTTCCTACTTGTCCTGGGCTTTCCATGAGGAGCCTCCAAGCCTCCTAGACCTGAGCAGGAAGCCCAGGGTCTGGGCTCTGTGCTGGGGTGGGCTTCTATCGGGATGGGTTGATGGTGGAAGAAAAGAGGGGAGGGGGTGGTGTATATGTGTGTGTGTGTGTGTGTGTGTGTGCGCGCGCGTGTGTGTTTGCATGTGCGTGCGTGTGTACGTGTGTGTGCGTGCACGTGTGTGTACGCGGGTGTGCATGCATGTGTGCATGCGTGCGCGTGTGCGTGCGTGCGTGTGTGTGTTGAGGGTGGGTGTTGGACTTGGCAGAGCCGCAGCCCCTTTCTGAGGTAGGAGTGAGGCCATGCTCAGCCCCCACCTGCCTTCTGCGGCCTTCTCCACTGATGAGACATCTGGATCTCGACCTGTTTGACCCGTTCTTCCTAGAGGTGGTCCTGGTGACAGCCGCCCCTCCAGCAGCAGCCACTCCTCGGCGCCATTCCCCGCGCCACCCGCCACCCGGGGCTCTGTCTGGCTCAGCACAGTGGCGGAGGTGGGGGAGGTTAGCTTGAGATTGAGGGGCTCCCTGTCTAGGGAGCGTGCTTGCTGAAGGTAGAGGATATCTGCTCAGGCTTCCATACTGGACTGTTTGAGGATCATCATAGCTAAGAGGTGAACTCAGGAGCTTGGTGACACCTCAGCGTGACAGCACGATGAACCTACAACACAGCCTGAAATGCACAGGACACTTGACAAGGAAGTGCTGGTGGTGGGAGTGCAAGGGCACACACACCCCAAGACTCCTGCTGGGCCCCACGGAGCCTTGTCTTCTCTCCCATTGGCTGTGGCTGGGGGACCTTAACAAGTCCGTCATTCAGATCACCTCCCCCAGCCAAGGGGGGTCCCCTTGGTGCCAGTGCCAGGCCGGCCTCACGATTCGTTTCTTGCTCCCCACCCCCATAGCCCTGCTAGTTTACCGGGTCTTCAGGAATGAGACCAAACGTACCACCAAAGTCCTGCATGGGCTGCTGCACATCTCCGCGCTCATCATTGCCCTGGCGGGTGAGTTCCCGGGCACGGCCTCCCCCTTTCCCCACTCTGCTCTGGACTTGGGGAGTTGGCTGCTTGATACGTCTGGTCTCCACTCTAGTCCTGTTACGGTCCCCTCCCTGTCCCTCCTCCCGGCTCCAGGCTTCCCCGGCTGGGACGCTGGGTGCTGGCCACCACTGAGCCGGGACCAGGTCCCAGAAGTCCCAGCGAGTTGGGTTTCCCTTCGGTCCCCTTCCCAGCTCCCCTCCCCGCAGCCCTGTCCTCATGTGGCCCCTCTGTCCGGCCCAGGCTTGGTGGCGGTGTTCGACTACCATGGGAAGATGGGCTACGCGGATCTGTACAGCCTGCACAGTTGGTGTGGCCTCCTCGTGTGCCTGCTCTACTTCGTGCAGGTGAAGCTTTGGCCCCACGGCAACGGTGATAGGGGTGGGGGGGACACAGGTGCCCCACCCAGGCCCATTTTCCAGGCCGTGTGCCGGAAAGTGATGGAGTGCTTTAGCACCTCTGGAGGCTGCTTCCAGACCCTGAAATGGGTGCAAAAGCCCGGATTTCCCAGGCAAGGGTGCCTCAGAGGCAGGCCCCCTCCCAGCTGACCAGCGCGTGTGGCCACAGGCCGGGGCTTCAAGCACACAAGCCTGCTGAACTGAGCCCAGGCCGCGGGCACCGGGGCCTTTCCCCTGCGTGCCTCCGGCTTCCCTGCGCCGAGCTCTCGGGATCGAGGGGTTCCGGGACTGCGTGTGGACGCCGCCTGCCTGGCGTGTCGTCGGCTTGGACGGACGGATGGCCAGCTCGGTCTCTGGCAGCCCCTCGCCTTTCCTTGCAGTGGCTCGTGGGCTTCAGCTTCTTCCTCTTCCCCGGAGCTTCGTTTTCCCTGCGGAGCCGCTACCGCCCACAGCACGTCTTCTTCGGCGCCACCCTCTTCCTCCTGTCCGTGGGCACAGCCCTGCTGGGCCTGAAGGAGGCGCTGCTCTTTAAACTTGGGTGAGTGCTCTCTGCCATGGTGGCGTCGCAGATGGAGCCCTGCCCTCTGCTTCTCCAGACCTCTGCTTTTGGTAGAGTGAGTGCCGCGGTGGTCGTCCTCCCTGCGAGGGGCCGGGGGTGGGGGCCGGGCGGGCAATACCAGGCCAGCTTTCTGGTATTCCTGGGTGAGAGGGGCATTCGGCCTGATGGGGACCCCTTGGGTGGTGTTGCCCTTCACCCGGACCCCGCAGGGCCACGTACAGCACGTTCAAGGCCGAGGGGGTCCTGGCCAACGTGCTGGGCTTGCTGCTGGTCGGCTTCAGCGTGACGGTTCTCTACATCTTGACCCGCTCGGACTGGAAGCGGCCACCGCAGGCGGAAGAACAGGCTCTCTCCATGGACTTCAAGACGCTGACGGAAGGCGACAGCCCCGGCTCCCAGTGACGGCCCGCAGGGAGGGCTGGCTGCGGCTGGCCTCCTCAGTTCTGGGGGGTCTGGAGAGGCGTCTTTCCCACGCTCTGTTGAGGCTGCCTTCAGCCTCAGCGGCTCCTGGGGAGGGCTGGGCGGTGTGGGTGGGGAGCATGGGGGCAGCGTTCCCCTTGGAGCCCTCCATTCTGGGGTGTAGGGCTTGGCTTCCTCTGCTTTTCCTCCTTTTGCTGCTTTAGAGTCCTGTTAGTCATGCACAGACCCCTGCCCCTGTTGTCACCGTCACCCCCTCTCACTGAGCAGCTTTGGTAGGGTTTTGGGTGGTCAGTCCTGGTTACAAAAGCACAGATCCTTCAAGAAGACGTAGAGTGGCTCTCCTCTAGAGGCAGTGGATGCTGGGCCAAGTCCAGGGGCTGCAAAGAGCACAAAGCTGTGGGAGAAACTGGGGCTTAGTGACAGGCCTGGCAAGGCCGAGACCTGCTTTGTGTAACACTGAATTCAAGTGAAGAGTCTCGCTGGCCTGAATAACACGTAGTGAGAATGGGCCCCGGCTTTGGCAGCGGAGCAAGTGATATTACGTGTAAACTATGTTGGTGTTCAGAGCGAGGTTCCCCAGGAGAGGGGAGGGACTGGCCCCTGGGAAGCTGTGGAGCTGTGGCTTCGGCCCAGCTGCGCTCTCAGCCTTCCCGCTCTCCAGTCCTCAGCCCCAGGACGGCTCTGCCAGGAAAGGGTTGGGGCCTAGGCTGGAGACAGACTGTCCTTGGCGGCTGAGGGCCACAGAGAGAGGAGGCCGAGACGGACCCCCGTGCAGGTGCACTGGACGGTGGCGAGTCCGGGGCTGCTGATGCTGGGGCTGGGCTCCCCACAGGGCCGGGGTCTGCTGACCTCAGCCAGGCTGCCCGCCCTCACCGCCGGCTTGGGCGCTGCTCTTGCTCTGACCTCAGGCCTGGGACTCCACTCCCCTTTTTTTTAAGCAGAAAGCTGCTGCTGTTGCCCTGTTCCCTTTCAGCGGGGGAGGCAAGGCCCCCTGCCTCTCTGCAGGAGGAGAGCCTCCTCCTCCTCCCCCTCCTCCTCGAGCCCATCTTTGCAGGCCCTTGGGGCTGAGCTCGAATCAGATGGACCGTCCTATGGAAGTGTGCTGTGTGCTGCCTGAGTCACTCTTTGGCTTCAGCCTGGAAGTAACGTGATTAGAGCGTTGACCTTGGGCTTCTTGGACTTGGTGAATGCTCTCTCCTGGTTTCCCTTGTGTTCCGGGCTTTAAGGAACATGACACAGTCTGAGACAGATTCTGTTTACGTAAATGAGGAAATGCAGGAGCTTTCCAAACCCGACCAGTGTTGTTTTGATGGTTGCCTTTTTCTCACCTCTGCTGCCTTAGGGAAAGGGGCCAGCCTCCTCTTGTGCTCTGATTTCTAACACTCAACTTTGGCCTTGGGCCCTGCCTCCGGTGATGCCACTTCTGTGAGCAGGTGGCTGTGGTCCCAGGCCCTCCCCAGTAGGGTGGCCCAGTCCCCAACAAGCCTCCCCCCCCTCCGCTGCAGCTGGCTGGCAGGCTGGGGTGTTCGTTGGTGGCACTGCCCTCTCTGCCAGTGCCAGGCTCCGTCCGCTCTTTCACCGCCGGGCACACGCTGTATAGCCAGACATTTACACGTGGAGGAACGCCCCCTTGGACAAACTACCCAAGTACAATTGTGTCTCTCCCTTGCCAGGACGCCACAGAGAGATGGAACCTTAGCTTTGCAGTAAAAACCTATAAACTGGTGTGTTCGCCCACGTGTCTGTTGGATGATTCTGGAGGCCCCCTGAAAGCTGACCCACAGTGGTTTATTTTACTTGGCCTGCGGCCACTCTTCTGTGAAGTACAGTGTAGCTTGGTGCAATAGATAGTTCAATAAATATCTGCAGCAGATCTCGAGCCTGCTGGCCTCACTTACTGTAGTGACAGAGGGGTCAGGGCTTCTATCGGAGTCGGATGCGAGGTCAGCTCTCCGGGCTTGACGGATGGGACATCCCCCGATGGGGCACAGAAGGGAAAGTGTCGTGTACGGTCATGACACAGGCTCAGAGGTGCCCTGGAGCCCGTTGGGTCTCTGAACCCAGTGGGCGAGAGACTCTCGCAGAGGGGCTTCAGGGTGGAGCCCAATAAGGGCCCTGGCAAGAAGTTCTACCCAGTAACTTTTTACCTTTAAAAAATATGTCTCTTTATTCCTTAAGAGGAGGAGCAAAACTTTGAGGACAAGTGGGTATTCTGCTTGAGAGCCGTTCCTGAGGTTCAGGCAGGAGGTGCATTTACGGTGAAGTCGGTGGGGTCTCACAGGGACGCTCTGTGTGCTCCAGAGAAGCAGGGCCACTGGAGACACTAACGGGGCCCCACAGCAAGTCCCCTGACACATGATCCTTGGGGAGCATGACCCTTCCTGATGTTTATTCTCCGTATCCTTGAGCGGTCTTTGCTTTCTGTACCTGTAGAGCCTTTCTCCTGAATCAGGGCTTCCATGTGAAGCTTCTTTGCTTAAAAGCACGCAAAGCACACGGCTTGGTACATGTCACGTGCTAGTGGCTCAGCCAAGATCATGGCTGGCCCTCGATGTGAGGGCAGAAGCCCCTGGACCCCACAAGTGGCCCACCTCACCTCTGACTTCTGTGCTTGCCCCTGGACCAAGGGTCTTCATGTTTGGAAATACTCAAATGATCCCAGACACTAAGGGAATGCCTCCCCTTTCCTTCTCCGGCTTAGGATGTCCCTCATCTGCCTGGGTTTGGAACCCCTTGAGGTCTCGGAGTTTTCCGACCAAGCAGGTGGTTCCTTCCAGAGTCCTTCCCTCTCTTCTTTGAAGGTATCTCTGGCATCCAGGCTGGGCTGACCGCGTGCCTGGGGTTTCCCTGCTTCCCCGGCTCTGGCTGTTTTAGGGACATGGAGAGGGATGTTTGGGCAGCACAGTGCGGTGTTCGGAGGAAGCATTCTCCTCCTTGCTTGTCCCTGCAGTGGACAGAGAGGTACCAACGAGGCAGGAGAGGCTGCAGGCTCCGTGCTGGCCACTTTCTAGAAAAAGGTCTCGAGAGTCTCCAGCCAGTTTCAGGAACCCTGCAGCTTCCCCACTTTAGGGGCAGCTTCCTAGCTCTCTAGCTGGGAAGGAGGGGACATTCTGGCCAGATTGCTGAAGAGAAAATAAGCCACTAGAAGCAGTGGGCTTCCAGCTCCGACCCAGTTCGCTTCGGGAATTCTAGCTGGGGCTGTCCCCTCCCCTCCCCTCGGGCCGCAGCCTCAGCTACTAAAATGAAACAAGACTAGTTCAGTGCCCCCTTGATTTGGCAGGAGAGGAACTCACTGAGGAAAAAGCTTCCCGCCCTCAGCAGGCCTTCAGGCCTTCACTGACAGGCCCACAGAACTGTTTTTCCTGAGCCACAGCGCTCTCGAGTGCCTGCCGTGCTGCCCCGGCTCCGAGGGGGTGCTCAGTCACCTCACTGAATGAATACGAGCTTGAAGGGGTGACTGTGTGTGTTCCACAGGAGACCAACCAGATCACCGGGAATTGGCCTCTGCCTTAACCTACCGCAGGGGTCCCTGGGGGAGGCCTCAGCGAGGCGACACTGCGGGCCGGGCCGGGGCGGGCCGGGCCGGGGCGGGCCGGGCCTGGAGGGGAGGGGAGGGGAGGGGAGGGGAGGGCAAGCTCCAGGCAGCTCCCCGGAGGGGCACGGTATGGGAAGGAGAAAGCACCACAACACCCTGTTTTTTCCAAGTGTTACCCTTTATAAATAAGTACATTTGCTTTCATACATATAGTTCATTGTACGGATGGCGATCTGTACACATGGGCAGGAAAATGCATTCGTTTAACTTTTCACATCTATCTCACACAGCTCACATGTACAGACAATACAACTGCTCAAGCAAGTACAGCAAAGGAAAATGTCTTTCCTTGTACACAGGGGGCTAGATGCCTCTGTTGGGTGTGGGACATCCCCACTGCACGAGTTCACAACTGTGTGGTGTTCAATATATCGGGAGAGAACAAACATGCATTGGATAATATACTGTACAGAGAAAGTCCTTTACATCTGAGTCATAGAAAACCTAAAGGAAAACTAAGTGCATTAAAGCTTTTTCCAGCAAGTGTCTTGAAAGGACAGCAAAGAGGAGGAGGAATCAAAATCATATTAGTACAAATCACTCTGTAATTGTAGACTGTACATGTCTGTACTAATTAAAATCTTGGATTTGGAGGAGACAGAACAGAGATGGAGATGCTGCGCTAAATGGAAAGGAGGCCACGCCTGAGAATGGCACCTGCCCTGAGCCTGATGAGGAACCGGCCCCACTCAGCAGGAATCAGCCAAAGGAAAAAACAAAAACAAACTGGAAACAGGAAGTGTAACTTACAGGATTTCCAAAATAACCTGTGAATGAAGGAGAGATCTGGAGCCGGCATTTCTAACTCTTTTTTTCCAGTGAGCTGGTACACAATAAGGCAGGTACATTCAAGTACTGAATTTCCAGAATTAACGGTCTGTCTGGTCCTGGGGACCGAAGGGATGGAGCGGAGTCCCCCTAACCAGGTGTCCTGGTTAATGATTAGGCAAAAGAAAAATCCAGCCAATAAGTGCTACAAAAACAAAGCAGCTAGGCTCCTTCCTTCCCACAGAATAGGTCTGTCTGAAAAACGAGTGATGCTGGCCTGCATCTGTATGCGTTCAGCCAAAACCGGGCAGGCCAGCTTCGTGGAGAGTATGAGTCAGCAGGAAGAAGTGAGATGATATGGGTGAGGAAACATGAAAGTAACACTTGATTTTTGGTGTCCAATTACGCATTCATTTGGTACTGACTTTCAAAGCTCTGACCGTGGCCATCGCGTGGCCACAAGCATCGCAGGGCGGCTCAGCAGCTGTGAGGCATTGGACACAAATGCAGGTTACCAACACTTCAGCCCTTCAGTGGTCTGTGTTATAAACGGAGTTGATGAAGACCCAGTGATTATTCAAGTAGCTCTGCACAGTGGCTCTACCATTCCCGTTGTGCTTGTGTCCAGGCCCCCAGCCAGCCACCTTTTCTGGGGAGCAGCCAGAGCTGAGTTCAAGGCATTGCATGGTGAAGGTTTCCATGACACGTCTTTGTAGGTAGCTCTTACCCCTAAGCCCTTTGTTCATTGTTGTTAGTCATGGTAGATGGCCGGTCTGGAATTCCTAGAGGAAAAGGAGAAAAAGCCACACTTCCTGACGTGCACGCACCCGGCAGCACGGGCCTCGGTGTGGAAGCAGCGACAGGCTGCCTTTTCAACTTGGCTTCTTGAGAAGTGGGCAGCCCAAGGACAGACAGACGGGGTGGGAGAGGCCGGGACAGGGAGGGGGGAACATCCTGCCCCCCCGCCCCCTGGGAGCCTGTTCCATTTTGTGGCAAAGATTCAGTGAGCAACTGGTTTTGTCCAAGGCATTTCTGCAGTAGAAAAATAAGGATTTTTGAATCAAACCAGCCAACTGTGACATCTCTGGAGTTATAAAAGTTGGAGGCCAAGAGGAACTGAGAGGGACGCTCATGGGGAGTGAAGGAGGCTTCCTCATACCCACCCATCCACCAGAGCAAGGGAGTTCTAAGTCAATTCTCCCGGCCTCTGCCTGGCTGAAGGTCCAAAGCGGGTAGTGTTCAAAGAGCTTATCTTGCCACAATGGGCACAGATACATGAAGACCCCTCTGCAGGCCTCTCCCCTCCTTCCTGAACCCTCTGGGCCTGTCTGCCGGGGAGCGGTCCTCCAGGGGAACATGCTGCCGTTCTTTGCCACCAGACAAGCCTGGTGCAGAGCCACAGTGACACCTAGTGATAGAGTATGGTTGAAGCAAGGTGATGTCCACATAACCCACTGTATAGGACTAAAATCTAAGGAAAATACGTATGGATATTAAATTAGATACTGGTTATTTTTTCTATTGGGTACATCTCTGGAATATAAAAATACCAATATTTAGAGAGGATTTCATAAACTACTATACAATATAAGGACCGAGAATACCTTTCTCTAGGCTGATCTGTTTACAATAATTTAGGAAAAGTGTCTAATAATCCAGACTTAACTAAATTAGCAAACTTGTATCTCTGGACAACGACCTGGGGTACTGTACATGATTCTAATTAGTGGAATTTTCCTGAGCCTTCGAGTTTAAGTTAAACACATCTAGAAAGAGGGGCACATGGGAGAGGAACGAGAAGGGTTTGTGCTCTATTAACTTGGGGTTTTAATAGTGCACGTCTGCAACCCGGACGAGATACAACAGCAGATACAAAATGGTCTCCATTTTGTCCATGCCAAATTCTCATGTTACACAGGTTTTCCCTTTACTTTGTAAATAAACATTAATTTTTAATTGTTAATTGTGTGCCTTACTGATCCAGTAAATAAAGTAACCATGTCTCAGGAGTCCCTAAGAAAATTGCTGGAAAAGCACTTTAAAATCACTGCAAATATTTTTTGTATTTAAAAATTCTTAATCTTTTTGATGCTTATATACAACAGTTATTTCTTGTGCTATAAATGTTGTGATCCACTGCTTGATTTCTTTCCTTTTTTTCCTTTGAAAGATACACTAAAAGACAAGAGCGGTTTTGCTATTTTCTAATGAAGACATTACGCACACTTAAATATCCAGTATTTATCAGAGTTACAAATTCAAACAGTAAAGTGCACCCATTTATAGACATGATGTGATGGGAACCCATTAGTGCAAGAATTCTGGGTGAACGAAACGTACAATCTGGTGAGAAACCTGGGGGCTGAGGTTTGTTACCACCGTCTCCATTGCAGGGTGATGTGAATTGGGTGAGTGGAACTTACCAGGGCCATCTGAAAAACTTCCCCCACCGGAAGCCAGACATTGATTCAGCAAGTGTTGCCGGGGGAGAGGGCATCTCGGAGACGCGGTACTATGAGCAGCCGCCCACGGCAGTGAAGTAGCGCAACAGGGCACAGGCAGTCTGCCTGCAAGGAGCAACGGTCTCCTGGCCCCAGGAAGGTCCAGTTGGCGTTTTCTAGTCAAACTCAACTGGCGCCTAGTAGTGATATTCACTCCCTCTTACGATAGCTAACAAACAGTTGCATTTTGACTGTTTTAAGTGTTTTGCCCAATAAGGCATAGAACCTAAATCTCCGGTTTGTCCAGGAAAACCGAGAGAGACCTGGGGACAAGCGGCATCAGGGGCATGTTTGTGAAATGCAGAACCCACTCGCTCACCGGGAGAGCGGAGTACGGGTTGCATGCGTGGCATTCCGAATCAGCAGGGGCACTTTTCTGAGAGATGCTGACGTTATTCAGAATGTTGCAGCAGCTCCTGGGTGAGAGATACTTAGGAAGGGAGAAGAAGCAAAGAGCCCCGTAGGGCTGAGACCCGGACAGAGCAGGAGCTGGGCTCCTGGCTGTAGGCTGGCGCCACAGCTGGACATTTCATCTTCTCAGTGAGAGAAAGAGAGGGAAATGGGAAGGGACAAGACGCCGGTGCCCACCCTGGGCGAGCTGAGTAGGACACAGTCCACGGGCATCAGAGAGAGTGGAAAGAGTCTGGGTCTTGAGCTGGCCCAGCTGTCTGCTTCTAGCACAGAGACAAGTCCTGGCTTGTTTCAGGCTTGGGGGCCGAGTGGCCCAATTATTTGGCAGAACCTAAATTAGCAGAGAAATGTTTCTGATCTCAGCTTCATGCTCCCCATGTCTTAGTGATACTTTCGGACACTTAACTTTTACAAACAGGTCTGGTCACATCTGGATCTTTGTTCAGGAAACTGCCCTTCCAATAGCCCTTTACTAACAAGAGCAGAATGATTCCTAATAACAAAGAACGAATTCTCTTTTGCTTCAGTTTCTTAAGTTTTCAGAGCCGACATGCTGTCAGCACCAGGCCTGTGCTAGGGCTTTGGTTCTTGCCATCCATCATATGCCAGCCTCCGTCACACAAAGGAGAGGTCAGCAAAAGACCTCAAGACACAGAAGAAGGGTGCAGGCTACCCGGGCGAGAAGACCTGCTGTCTCATGTGCGCCCACCCAGAGCTGAGAGGGGTCTGTGTTCTCCCGGAAACACTTTACAAGTTTCTGGTTATCAAAGATCATTCCCCACCACTTCTACCTTGGAAAAAGAAAAGAAGAAACGATTCCTAAAGTAATAGGTAATGGGACTACAGATCTCAAAATGGAATCAGACGACACATCTGGTGCAGGGTGCAATGGCCCTGGGTGCAAACTTCAGGAACAAAGTCTAATGGTCCCGAGAGAATTCACTTTGCTTCCCAGAGAACCAATCTCTTCACTATACCACGTGGGCTGAAAAGAGGAGGGCTGGTGGAACACAGTGTGGTTCTGGGTGAAGACCCCACTAACAGGATTCGGGGACCAGTCAAACCTCAGCAAGAATTTGCTTTTGTGGACTATGATGCTCTGCGGCATCTCAGGACCTAAAAAGCGGACTTCTCCAAGACAAAGATTTTCTCTAGCCTTTCACTGAGAATCCAGAACAGTCTTTCTTCCTCTCTCTTTCTATATATTTATGTATTTTCCCCACCTTTGCCACCACTCATGGACGAGTAGATTTTTAATAGTTAATGGTTGGCTAAAAACCTAGAGAATACCTCTCAGTGGATTATTTAATAATATCCACGATTCTCATCCTATTTCCTTGGCTGAGTGAAGTATTTAAAGGGCTGGTTGTTTTCTAAATATTCATAACATGTTTCTCAGAAAATCAATGTAGTGACATTTCATATAAATATTTTGGGTTTTTTTTCTTCCTATTTAATAGACCTGTTTCTTCTCTTTCTCCTTGATCCTTTTGCCCTCATAGGAAGACCAGCAGTAACCTAAATGAACATTCTAGACCTTATGACTGCAGGGAGCTGGCAGTCCAGGGGAGGAGACCATAGCACAAGAATGCACTGGGGCTGGCTATTTGGATAATACCGGATAAGAATGCAAAGGCAAAGGGGCGTCATATTCTTTCTAAAGTTCCTAGAAGAAAACAAATGAGAACACCTTATTTTTGTAAAAAAGGAGAAAGACATTCACACAACAAGAACATCAGTGAAAGCGATTGTCTCCTGGAAAAAGCTGACCAGTGTGATCTCCCTGGGTTAAAGCACACGGCACAGCAATCTCCTCGGCATCGGAAGAGAGGGAGAGAGCATGTGGCTGGGGCATGGACGAGAGAAACTGAAGTCCGGGCTCACTGGAGGCCAGCCTCCCGGTCGGCTGCATGCAAAGAACTCCAGCATGTGGGCTGCCATCTCTGAACACCACACAGAAACTACATGAGAAATTAAGCCAGAGAACTACCTCAAAAGTGGAAACCAAGCCGGAAAATGTGCAGTGAAAACATATGGGCCTCACTCCAACAAACGTCTTTTAAACATTAGACTCCACAAATGGTCTCTTTGGTTTGATAGGGGATGTCTGCCCTTGTCGCGAGTCCCGGGACAACTGCCTGTACAGGTTGTCCTGGTATGCCTGAGCCACAGGGAGGGTCCGTGCCACCTTCACATCGGGGTATGAGGAAGCCGGGCCGACTCTCTCCAAGAGGTCTCCGCGGGACCCGTTAGCCAGCATGCCGTGGGGGCTGTAATAATCGTCCTCCAGCAAATGGCCATTCTGTGCATTGTTGGTTTTGTTATAAAAGGCAATGTTGCTGATGGATGAGGGCGGACTGAAGGACTCAGGCTGAGGCAGGCTGCCTGGAGACGTGGGACTGAGAACAGTGTCCACGGATGACACGGCCCAGGTCCGATTCTGCTGGTGAAGGTGTGGGTACTGCTGAGTCCGGGCTGTTTTATCTATGATCCCCATGAATGGTGTGGTCCTGGAGCGGGTGGGCTCACTGGGGTAGCCTCCCTGAGTGGGAGACACTGGTGACAGCTCGTCACATGACCTATCATATGCCGGTTTCAGTGGGATCTCCATTTGTTGAATGGAGGAAGACGGCCGGAAGGTAGGAGTGAGGTTCGAAGCTGATGAGATACTATTGCTAGATGGAGAGAAGCGGAGGCCCACACTCTGGGAGTGCAGCAGTGGCCTGGGGGTTGGTGGGTGGGGTTTGATTTCGTTGGGGTTGACACTAATAGGTCTTCTGATTAAATGCGACACATCAGGGGAACCTAGCTGGCTGGAGGAACGCTCCAGATCTAGTTTTGAGTGACAGACTGGGTAGTAGGATGCGGACTGGCTACGTCCAATCTGTGGCGTCTGGCTGTATCTCATACCACCTCGATACGCCGAGGAAGGTCGCTGGGGAAGGTCTTCCTTGGCCAACCCTCCATGTTGGCAGATGGCACCCGCACTCAGGCTAGCCTGGACGTGCTGCACGGGTCTCCCATCCCCTACGATCCCCCCAATTGACCCTTGATAAACCAAACGGCTCTGACTTACTCCCATGTCTCCCTGTGAAGACTGGTATTTACTAGCCATCGAGTGGGCTACTTGGCCATAGGCCCCCGTGGAGATGACGGTGCTGGAATGAACTGCTGAGCTGGGCTGGTTGCTTCTCACGATCTGGGCCTTGGCAGGCTGTAGCCTGAGCCCTTGCTGGGGAACTGCCACGGGAAGCTGAGGCATCTGGTAGGGCCGCTGGGCCATTTTGGATAATGGAGATTTTGGTCTGCCAGGAAGCTGACTCACATTTGTTTCTTGCTGATAGCGCACGGGTGAGCCCGACTGGGATCTATATACACTCATGCTTTCGGCTGGAGGGCTGGCTCGATACTGAGGGCCTCTACGGAGAGGGGAAGGGGGCGGGCTTGGGTATTCCTTGCCCTGTCCTCCCACGGGCGGGGGGCTGAAGCGGTAAGACCCACTCTGGTGGGCTGGGGAAGTGTGTGGCGGACTAGGCCTGTAGTGAGAGTTCTGGTGAGTTGGAGAAAGTGCGGGTGAGGTGGACTGATAGCCCTGTCTGGTGGGAGAACCTACGGAACTACTGGAACGGAAGTCAAAAACCTGGTGCGAGCCGAGTGGTGAGCTAGAGATGTAGGCTGAGTCCCGATGGGCTGGGGAGGAGGGCGGGCTCTGGATAATCGGGAGCCCCTGACTGGGCCGAGCCTCGGTCTGGAGGCCAATGGAAACGTTCTCCACATCCTGTTCCAGGTACTCCTCCTCGAATATATCCTGTACAGAGTACAGATCTTCGTGCTGCGGTTCGGGCTCCGTCTCCTCCGGGAGCGGCGGCTGCGGCGGCTGCGGCGGCGGCGGCTGCACCTGGCGGCACTCCTCCTCCACTCGCAGCAGGAGTCTCTGGATCTCACGGTTGTTTGGACAGAGCTTGATGGCCTCGCTCAGATCCTCTAAGGCTGCTGCAAACTGTCTGCTTGACAAAATGTAAACACAGGGACTGGAGTTATTCTGAATCAACAGGAACCACCAAGAAATGAGAACGTGGTCACTGCTGCAGAGAACTGGGGGGCAGCATCTGTGGGAGTCGGGGGGGTGGATTTCATTTCATTTGTAAGGGAGGCAACAGGTAGGCTGTCATTCTAGAAGAGCCCAGAATGCTTCCTTAGCCTGTTCAGCCTCCGTCTTCCTTCTGGCCTCTCTGGGATTAGCAGAGAAGTGGCCCCATTTTGTCAGTCCCGCCAGGCCCTTCAGGAAGATTCTCTTAGTGCCCAAAGGCACACCAGGCAGTATGAGGGTTGGGTGGGGTTGTCATTTACAGGGTCACTGTCAATTAGCTTAGGAACAAAACAGTAACTACAATATTTAAAAATCTTGCTGATCCAGCATAATTTTTTCTTTATATTCTCAATATTTTGGCCCCAAATTTCAGGGCTGTTCCATCCTAGGCAAGAAGCCCGACTTCGGCCCTTTTCTCCCCTTCGCCCCACAGCACTGTCGCTCCTCTGTGTGGCTACGTCAGAGCTGGGTAGGTATCAGGCTTACTGACTAGGCAGCTCAGATTCTAATACACAGATGAGGACATGAACTCTCGGAGACAGTCCCATCCTATTAATAATCACCCAGGAAAGGGGCAACTGGCCTTGTGGGGAAGGAATTCTCTGGGGAAAAAGAATTTGACAGTTAAGCTTCTATAAGGACTTTCTTACCCCAGCTAGTTAAGACTAATGTTACTGCCCCTGTCATCACTAGACTTAACCTGGGTTTGGCTTTCTAGGACCATATCCCCCCTGGCCACAACACTGGATGCGAAGCAGTTCTTTCCCGGGGAAGAGTTTGGGAGAAGGCTGGGACACTGGGCAGGAGGCATCAAGGACAGCGACAAGTTATCCAGAGATCAGCGATGGCAGGTTCTAGGTCTTTCTGGAGCCTTTCCTGCCCATTTGGCCAAGCCACAGCAGATGGACACGAGGGATGGAGTCTCTCTTGCGCTCCCTCAGTCCTGGCGGCAGGGACCTCCTGTCTCTGTGACGGTGCGGTAGTAATGGTGGTGACTTAGGTGAGGAGGAGGTCTGATGCCACCAGACCTGAGGAGAGCTCCAGAAGGAAGACTAATCATCCGGGGACTCCTCAAATGCCTACTTGGAAAAGAGGAGCCCGTGGTATCAGTGACTCATCCTACTTTTCTTTCTATAAGGGCCAGGAGGATGTTTTGCTTAAGTGACCTCTTCTTAAGTCACCGGTGTCTCTTTATGCTATCTGCTCTAGGGGTTAAAAAGTGACTGAAAGATGGCAGAGGCTTCTTGGAAGAAGGTGCCATTCTCCAGTGATGCAAAGGCATTTTTCTCCCAAAGCAAAATGTCCTAGATCTCCATAGCCCTGAAGATTTGCCAGTCTCCAGCAGAGTTCTGTGCTATGGGAGCCATCCCCAAAGCGTGTCCCTAAAAGTCCTTAGGGTCACACATTTGGGTACATATGCCCCAGGATGGCCTACATTGCCTTGGCCAGATGTCTGGAAGAGAGCCCTCGTGCTCGTCGCCCTCTCTCTCCTCACCTGCTGCTGCGCTTTGCCCTTGCTCTTGCATAGTGAGCTTCATAAGATCTCGGTCTCAGCTCCAAGGCCTTAGTAGCGAATTCCTCCGCCATTCCAAAATCCTGTCATTACAATAGGTGTGCAAGTGAGTCATTGAAGAGGTATGAAAAATAGACACTTTGGGAATAAGACAGATTATATGTACATTTCTTTGGCATTTATGGATGGAACACCTGGGATGCTCAATATGCCCGGCATGGCTCTAGCCATGTGGCCCAGCCTGGGAGTTGCTTCTGCCTTTGCCTTGAGTGGCCTTGCAACAACCCCTGGGAATTTAGCTCTCCAGAGCATGAAAATATTTTTAATTGTGCCTTTCTTCTGCTTTTCTAACAAAGTTCCTTCTAGCCCAGAAGCCAAATGTGAACCCAATGAAGCTCCTGAGGTTGGAGACCTGACCCCTTGTTACACGTGTGTGTATGAGGCAAACGCAGCCCATGCCTCACACGGGGCCTTGGCCTACCCCCTAGCTTCCTGTCACACCTGCTAGTCCTCTGCTTCCTAAGGGGTGAGGGAGGGCCAGCAGGATGAGGTCTGTGGAAAGGAGAGCGTGCACTGACCATGGAGGGCACGATGGGGTTGAGGAGCCAGACAGACTTGGATTCAGTCCCCTGGCTGACCCCATGACCCCTCAGATGTGTTTTCTCATCCACACCTATTTTGACGTGTGAGGACGCATTTGAAAGTCCCAAACACCGTTTTTGGCACATAGAAGATGCTTGGTAAATAGCCTTTTCCTTCTCTTAACTGGTTCCTTACTTAGGAAACATTTAAAACAACAACAAAAATCAAGTAAGAAAGGGCTCCGGCTGTAACGGCGGTCCGTGTGGTCACCTCATCTCTTGATCACTGAGGCTCCGCAGAGGAGCACGGTCTCACGTGTCCTCATCTGAGAACCCTGGGAACAGGGACCTGGGACGCAAAGCCATAGTTTTAGACACCTTTCCATACTAAGCTAAAAGGAGTGTTTTTTCTCTTCTTTCCTTCAGTGTCCGAGTCTTAGGACAGCACGTAACCCCTGGTGACACGTGTGATGCCAGAGGCAGACCAAAGGCCTGGGGCACGGGTGGAAATTAAGAAGGAAAAGTAATGAGCCCTCTTGGATCGAAGGAGACAGGCCGCGGGTGCTTCGCACAGTAACGGGCACAGGAGCTGACTGGTAACTGAGCAAGTGTGGAGCTAGAGAGGGAGCGTTCCGTCTTAGAGGAATCATCTTCTATCGCTACTGTTGCCAATCTTATCTTTAATTTTTTCTTTTTCTTTTCAACACTCATCATTTTCGGCAAGATTAGAATGCTTTTAAGAAGTGGATTATTTGTTCAGGCACAAGAGAAGACCCTGCAGCAGCTCCCGGGTGTTGTCTCGTTCTCACTGGCTGGTGCCCGGGGGCCTGGGAGCGGCTGGTCTGGTTCTGTTTCACAGAAGAGCCTCGCTGCCTTCCCCTGGGGGGTCCCCTTCCCACAGGCACTGCTACCCTGCTCCCGCTCTCCTCAGCACCATGGGGCACCTCTGCCTCTCCGGGCCACAGCTGTGTTCTCTGGGACATCAGGGCTCTTCTCACTGCCAGGGCTCAGATGGAGGATACAAAGGTCATACAAACAAACAACCTCTCTAGAATTGACAACAGACCTCTTGCCCCTGCAGCTGAAATCTCACCGCTGCACAGCTGATCTCTCTACTCATCAGCATTCTTTTTTGGGATGGATTGTTTTTTTAGCTCCCGAGGAACCATGAGACCCTAGGCCGGCAGTTATCAGAGGTTCCTGACACGATCTCAGCTATTCCCAGGCTCCGAGAGAGGCCTCTTGGCCTGGGAGCATCTGGGTGTCACGGGAGCAGTGGCTGAGGGCATCAGACACCACTTCTGCATGGTAGGCAAGAAGGACCAAGGACTACTTGGGAGGTAACAGAGGACCAGGAAGCGTTCTAAGATTCCCTCTGTGACAAGAAGGGACAGGGCACGCTGAAGTAAAAAGATGAGGAAAGGAGGGAAAAGTTCAAGATTAGCCTTTGAAATAAACCTTGAAGTCCATGGTCCTGAGTCCTCTTTCCTGTCCTTCCTTAAGAGACTTGGGGTCTACTAGAAAGGAAGGGAGGGACTACAATTCATATCTAATTGTAGCTGGAATTCTAGTGACCACTGCTCTCACATTTTCCCAAAGACCAGCAAACTGCCTCGTGGGTAGGAGACAATGGTGATGGTATTCCAATCAGTTTCAGTGGGAACTAAAAATGCAGAAAGCTCCGAAGTGCCCACAGCATTAACTTTTTTGCAGTTTAAGATATGGATTGTGCTTAGACTTGATTTCTTTCAAATTGCAAATGTCAGTGCTCTGTGAAGGACAACCAAGTTCCAAATGGGGCCAAGAACAATTTCAGGGGCCTGGTAAGAGCCAGTGAGTGATATGGACAGTCAGCTTCCAGAGCTGTAGAAAGCAGATGGGAGGAGAGGGACTTACGTTCATTTTCCTGCGACATCGAGAGAGGTTGAGAAGGAGAGACACCTTTAGCTCCCGGAAGGTTTTCAAGTCCTCACCAAACCCTTCTCGAGGGAATTTCTTCAGGGCATACTGGTAGCGCTGGGCAGCCTCCTTTACTTTACCTTTCTAAAGGGAGTAGAAGATGCAAAACACACAGTTGGTTTGCTGAGCAGCTGAGGAGGTTTGGCCCCTCTCCCTTCCTCATCTCTGTATAGTGATTATTAAGTTAGCCCTCCCGAACACCAGCCTGGGGAGTAGGTCTGGCCTCGGTGGTGAGAGAAGAGGATACAGTCTTTCCAACAGGAAACTCACCTGGCAGGAAGGGCAAGGTTGAAGGGGATACCCAAGACACAAGCCAGAGAACCAACACCTGGAACCCCCAGCTTCCTGCCCGGATTCCCAAGAAACTGATCTGGCTCATCTCTAAGGAGCTTTTTCTCGACCTGATCTCCCGGGACACATATCATTTCCGAGTGCCAACTACCCCAGAATTATTACTGCTTTACTTCTGACTTGCCTGGAAAACTCTTCCTGTTTGAAGGAAGCCCAGCGCTACCAGTATGCCCTCCTTCTTGCCAGTCCTCTAGAAGAGGTCATTCCCTTCCTCACAAAGGAGGTGGGAGCTACAATGGTCTAGCTGTTGCTTCCCTAATCTCAGTACATAAAAATAGTTCTGTTTTTAGAAAAGGCTTGGGGTAGGGTGAAATTACTAGAGAAGTTTACAATTTGTGACCCATCTGGGTAGGAGGTATTTTCCCAGATGAAGTAAATCTAGGACCAACTTAGGGACCTGGTAACAGTGGCCTTGAGTTTTCCTTACATTTTGTATCTGAAAATCTATCAGCTAATAAATAAGTACATCTATACATACACACAGAAATAAATAAAAATAAAACAAATGAAAATCTATCAGCTGAGCTCAGAACGATGCAGGAAACATCTCCCCTTCATTTAGCTGATCTTAATCTGTTCCATTCCTTCTGTGCAGTTACAACTCCATCAGGGAGCCTGATCTTTTCATTTTCTCCTCAGCACCTTTCATCACAGAGAGGCCTGGAGTCTACCAAGGTAGAACTCCTTGTGTTGGAATGTGAGAAGTTATACTATAATCAGGGCTTAGATTCTTGAAGGCAATGCTATCCCCAAGTCCATAAATAGGACATCTGGAGTCATGAGGTCCTTCTTGGAAGTCCCGTGAAATTCTGGGGGGTCAGGACTCAAGTTTCCTAGAAGCCCAAGATTCCTAGATTGTCATGACTTTCACATGGAGGGTCTTCAGGAAATATAATGCTCCTCCCAGGAACTCAAAACATTCCTTACACAGGGATGGGTGAGAGGTGAAAATGTGCTTCATGATCATCTCCTGTCTTTGGGCCTGATATCTCAGTGAGGTTGGATTTATGTTTACCTTTAGGAGAAGATGCTGCTAATCTTAACATAACCAGGTAACAGTGACATGTAATGATCTTCTTGTTCTTTTTTTAAAGTAATCTCTACACCCAGCGTGGGGCTTGAACTCACCCCACTGAGATCAAGAGCCACATGCTGTTCTGACTGAACCAGCCAGGTACCCTGTCATATAACGTTCTTTTGGGATTCCTATAAGCCACGGGAGAGAGTTTGTGTTAGGGTACTGGAGCTTTCAGCTTGCATTGTTGACTCCAAAAGACTCCATATATTTTTTGTTGTCATTCAGTGAGTGACTTAAAGAAAATCTTATAATTGCTATTTGTCTTGCTTTCCTTATCTTAGGGATGTTGATAAGCTATAATGACTACAGACTTTTAAATCTATCTATCTATCTATCTATCTATCTATCTATCTATCTATGTAATATGAAAGTGAAGATAAATGCTTCTTTCCACAGACTAGAAATATCTATACTACATAACTTTACTTTACTTGTCCCATGGGTTTCCAGGTCCCACTTAGCAGATTCCATGCAGAAACTATTAGTGCCTATTAGTGACCAAATAAAATTAGGTCTTCGAGTTGATCAGCTGCAGGCTTATGTAGGCCATTCTTGGTCTCTTGTTGGGAAATTAAAAACTCAGGATGGTCAACTTAGGAGCCCACCATTGAGGGACGGCGTTCTCCCTTTACCTCTAGAGCCGAGAATGAGACTTTCAAGACTTTAGTAGATTCTACAGGTAAAGAACAGTCAGTGGCCGTTTTGAGGAAACTGTTCCTTCCCCCCCCTCACCTTATAAAACATGTCCCCCTCTTCCATCAGCTTGCTCAACAGGATGATCATGATGTCTGGTTTGGAGGTGGCCATCGCCCATGTGGCTGGACCTGTAGTGTACAGGATGCATGATGGGTAAAAAACTCAGACAATGTAAGGGTGGCAGGAAGCTAGGTGAAAAAAACATCCTGGGGGATTTCTGCTGAGAGAACAACTTGCTCCACAAGAACTTCCTCATCGTTTAGACCTGGGAGTATCTTAGGGACTCCCACTGCCAAGAAGCTGCGCTGGATTTGTATTCACCTTAAAATAAGAACACCTGAACTGTCTGAGCCTGCACCACCAGAGGGCAGCAAAGCCCGACACCTGCTGCATTTGGGCAGGCCCTGCCCCGGCTTAGTCGGCCTTGTTTCAAAGGAGGTCATTCGGAGAAAGAGTTTACGTCAAATGTCATCAAGAGATTTAGAAAATCCAAAAGGGGCAGTTTATTTTAGAACCTGGGACTCAAAATCCCTAGCTGTGTAGTCTCTTTAATTTAAAAATATGTACTTTGCAGAAAGGGAAACCATTAAAGATTCTAAAAGTTCCCTTAATTTCTAAGTATTGAATAGGCCTCCCTGGGATTTACTTTGAATCAGGAGCATAGGTCGAATGTCAAAAGATGTGAAACAAGCCAACATGACTGAGGACTACTTTACCCACAAAGAGAAAGAAGAGGTTAAACCGATTAGTTTATAGACGCCTGAATTATTTACCAACTAAGCTTTTCAGGGTTAGTTATCAAAAGTTCAAGTTATTCTCTACAACAGTCATTAAAAAAAAATCTTCTTTTAAGGTGAAGTAAATTAAAAGATTAGAGGTGTAGGGAACTCATGCAGGCTAAATCAAAGAGGAGAAGGCAAAGCTGACCAAGCCATCAGACCACGCCTGATGCTGACAGCGGTGAAATATACCTCGTGGGCGACTCGGTAACGTCTGACAACCTTCAAAGAAAGGAGAAAACAAAAAGTTGTAGGAGAGGAAAAAAAAATGGATGAAGGTGAAAAAAAAAAAAAAAAAAGAAGGAAAAAGCAGCAGTGAGAGGCAGGCAGCAAAAAAGCCAGCACATCAGCCAACCCTCGCCTACGGGTCTGTGGGATGGGGGAGCAGATGGGACAGCAGCAGCAGGGACTGCAGAGTATGAAGCACATACAGAGCGGGGAAAGCGGAGGCTCACGGCAGTGCGGGGATCGAGGGCGCTCACGGGGTGGGGCTGGCACAGAGGCGTTAGCACCAAGATGTGCTTCAGGTAAGAGCAGTCTCCTGGCCAAGGCGACAAGGGGCATGGCAGAGAGCCAGGTGATTCTGGATACAGAACAGTGTCGACCAGGGCTCTGAGGGTGCTTTCTCTGGGCCCATAGCCTTTCTGTTCACTTGGACGACAACTGGGCAAGGGCAGAGGGGAAACTATACACACTCACACCAAACACCCAGGGCAACCAGACCACTGGACCAGTCTGGCCCCCGGGCACAGATGGCCAGCACCTTCTTCCTTTCTCCTACCTATCTTGGCTCCTTTCTTCAGAAGAGTGACAACAACAGAGGTGTTCCGGCACCCCACTGCTCTATCCAGAGGGCGCATTCCGCTATAATCGACGTGCTCGATCATGGCCCCGTGGTCCACCAGGAACTGGACCTAGGACGCGGATCAAGCAAACAGTTAACACAAGGGAAATGGCTCAGCACCCACCCCACTGAGGGCTCGGGGGCTGCCTGGATTTTATTCAACCCCTGGTCTGAACCAGGCTGGGTAGCCATGGGATTTCATGCCATACTTATATTCTT
The DNA here is from genome assembly GCA_004023965.1 of Spilogale gracilis. Classification (NCBI taxonomy): domain Eukaryota; kingdom Metazoa; phylum Chordata; class Mammalia; order Carnivora; family Mephitidae; genus Spilogale; species Spilogale gracilis. Next base: position 90,865 of record PITA01001244.1, on the reverse strand, counting down.
GGTTTTTAATGGCGTTTTGAATATTCCTGTCCTCTAGCAAGTAAGGTCCAAGAACTTTATACACACACACACACACACACACACACACACACACACATTTATTTATTTATTTATTTATTTATTTATTTATTTATTTATTTATTTATTTATTTATTTATTTGAGAGAGAGAAGCAGATGCCCCACTGAGTAGGGAGCCCAGTGTGGGACTCGATCCCAGGACTCTAAGATCATGACCTGAGCCAAAGGCAGACACTTAACCAACTGAGCCACCCAGGCGCCCTCCAGGAACTACCAGGAATCATCTACATGTTGTTCTGCTCATAATGTCGGGCGACAGCATTATGGATGGCGAACCTCCCCTCTCCATACTACCCACAGGCGTGGGTAAAGGCACTCACCACCTCGGCATCACCGTAGAAAGCTGCCAGATCCAGTGGGGTGCGGCCGTTCTTGTCAGCGTGGTCTGTAGCAGCTCCATTATCCACCAGAGAACGAACTACTGGGAGATGACCCTTCAGACAAGCCCAGCTGAGGGCTGTCAGCCCTTCTTTGTCCATCAGAGCAATGGAGGCACCTACAAGAGCGAGTGTAACATGGGGCTGAGGAAACATGAAACACGGGGCCACCCAGAGCAGGGGGGAAAGCTTGCCCCGAAGCCGAATGCTCTTTCGAAGCACAGCTTTTGCTTCTGGGAGAGAAATTCTCTCTCAATAAAACTGTTTTAAAAAACTGATCCTACAAGCTCTCAGCAGAAGAGAGTCCAGCTGTTTTCACCGGGTATTCTGGGTTCTCCCAAGGCTGACTCTCTGTGCTTAAGTTTCTTCACGCCCCTTAGAGAATCCTCTACTTGGGCCCATGGATGTGCTCACGGCCTCCTGACTCTCCTATACCCTCACTTCTGGTCACATTTGCTCCCATGTGGGGAATATTTTCATTCCTGCCTCACTTCTGCTCATTCTCAAGGGACCATTTCAAATCCCCCTGCTTTCAGGAAGCTTCTCCTGGTTCACTGTTCACCCCATCTTGAGTGTGCTTAACACATGTCATCTTATTCTGTTCTTAATCTCTTTTTCTGTATCCTACTTGCATGTAATAAAGTCTCAGTGAATGTTTTCGGAAGCAGCAAGTCTTCCCTTTGGAGCCTATCGCCTCCCAGAGAGAGTCTCACAAAAGCAGGAGGAGCTCAGGTCATGTTTACCACTGGCGCCAGCACCAGGCCACCTTCTCTCCCTAGATCGTGGGGGAGATGAACTCATGGGAAGAGACTGAGCTCATTCAGAGTTTAATTAAACTTGTCAGCCTTCAATGATCCCATCCCCACTCTCTTAGCCTTTTTGGTATTCTACATCTGTTTCTCTTCAACATTTCTATTTTCTTCCATAAGGGTCAAGCATACTCGATACATTGTTTTGTAATTTAAGTTCAATATATATTTTGTGCTTAGCCTAGACTGTAAGGTCTTGGATGGCAAAGGGCCTATCATTTCCTTGCAGTTCTGAAGAGTACCTGAGACCATCCTTTTCACACAGCTAGCACGGCACACTAACTAGATCGGGATCAGCTTACTGCTCGCACTGAACACTTTCCAGGCCGCTGCCTCAGCCAGACAGGACTCAGGTTGGATCAAGCTTAGGATGTACCACAGCAGGCTCGAGGTCTACTCAGCCGTTATCTAGCCTATCTATTGTTACCCCTAGGGGTCAGACAACCAGACTTTGTGGCTTCCCATAGCAGGATGGAGGGCTGGAAGCGACCACACCTCTAACCTCGATGACAGCCACTTATGTACTGGGTTCTTTTCATAACGGTATAGTTTACAAACAAAACATCGACTCTAATACAGAATGAATTTGAATGTGGGAGAGAATCTAAGGAGTTTTCTCAGGTGGAACGTCTATAAATTCCCTGGACAGAGCCTACAATGGTGGAAGAAGCAGGATAAGAAGGTTCTGGATGTATATTACAGATAAGCTGATTTTCCAAAGATAAAGAAAGCTGGAACTTAAGAAATTAGCAGGAAATACACATGCAATAAACCCTTCTCTCTTTTCTTCCCCTTGTAGTTAAGGGAATCACACTTCTTCCAAACATCCATTTTAAAACTTTGGAGTTATCTTTAGCTCAACTGTCATTATTTCCTGCATGTAATCACTCTTCATATCCAAAGTTGTTTTTGTACTTGGCCCTTCTGTTCTACTCTAACAGCTACTGCACCTGGATTAGAGCCTCATTCACTTCTCATCTGTTACAATGCTTCCTAACTGATCCCCGGGCCCACTGTAATTCCAACATCAAATCAACTATTCGTACTACTGCCAGAGGGATGTTTTTTTTTAAAGCACAACCCTGGCATCACTTCCCTTTTAAAAAATCTTGAAAGGCTCCCCATTGCCTTCGGAATTAAGTCCCAAACTGCTTTTAATCTGTTCCTCTTCACTTTCTCTCCACATACTTTTCCAATTTTACTTCCCAAGGCCCTCATGTACTCCACCAGATGACTTGCGTTATTTCCCCAACCCTGTTGTGTGCTGGATCTCCTCGCTGACTTTTCATTCACGGTCCCCTCCCAAAACATGAAACCTTTTTTCTTATTCACCTTAAAGTCTGTCCTTTCCTAACAAAAAAACCTTTATCAGAGCAGTTGGGATTCACTGCTTTTCAGGTATTTATCTTTGTTTCATCTCTTCCTTGCCAGATTACAGAGTCGTGGAGGGCACGGATTACAGCATACCAGTTAAAAGAAAATCACTTGCTGGCACAACATGAGCACAGCGTTCTGTAAGTGATGTCAGCTAAATAAATATTTGCAGAATTTGTTGATTTCATTGACATCTCTGATTTAAGTGTGAAAAAATGAAATACGGAGGATCCCTGACTTCTGATGGTTTGACTTACAATTTTTCAACTTTATGACGGTGCGAAAGTGATATGCATTCAGTAGAAAATGTACTGTAAATTCTGAACCTGGACCTTTTCCCAGGCTAGTGATGTGCAGTACAGTGCCCTCTGGTGATGCTGGTCAGTAGCAGGGAGCCGCAGCAAGCCAGCAGCCACATGACCACGAGCGTAAACAACAGATACAATTACAACCATTCCGTCTTTCACTTTCAGTATTCGATAAACTACATGAGATATTCAGCACTATTAAACAGTAGGTTTTGTGTTAGATGATTTTGCCCAACTGTAGGCTGGTATAAGTGTTCTGAACACATTTAAGGTAGACAAGGCTAAGCTATCATGTTCCATAGGCTAGATATATTAAATGATTCTTCAACTTAAGATATTTTCAACTTGGGTTTATTAAGACGTAAGCCCATCAGAAGTTGAGGAAGATCAGCATGTCTGCAAGGGCAAGGGAGAACAAATCTCTGGAATGTGTCTGATAAGCGTCCACTGGTGTGTGGCAGACGCTGTGCAGTGATTCAAAAGTTATCAGTGGCTGAAGGGGGCTTGCCTTTTCCAGTAGGCCTGGGCTGTTCTGAGACTTTTATTCCTGCCACATCTTATCCTGGGAATCTAGGTACACCCCCTATCCTCCCAACTCCCTCTTGGCAGAAGTAAGGATAGATATCATGAAACCAGACTTGTTTGCTGGCTTGTCTTGGGGAAGCAAGAACCACTTTGCATACTGGGAGAATGGCTCTCTGGTTCTGACCCTGCATTATGAGTCTGAGGCTGCGGAAATAAATACATCTTCTTTGGAGGATACAGCTAAAGATCTAGTACATCTCTGATGGAGTTTTAGTTTGAAATCTTAGAAGAAACCTCGTCTTCTCAACTCAACTACCCTCAGTTGTGCTGGCCTGGTTAGGATTCTTCCTTCAGGAGCTTGAATTCCTTGAAGTGAACGTGCCCAGAGAAATAAATGTTTAGGTCCATTTTACTAAGAGGGAAGGCTAACTGGAATGAAGTCATTAATTAGCCAGGGCACAATCACGTTACCTCCTGCTTTGTGTAAATGCTCAAAGCCCACTAGATGGTACTGTAGAGTCAACAGTGACTTGAGTTTTCCTTTTACAGAAGTCCACCCTCATTCACCCCTGTTTTGCATAAGTCACTGAGGTCAGAGCAATCAAAAGGAGCCCAAAATGCTTTTGAAGGTGGTATCACCACAATCTCTTTAACTTATTTCCCATTTTCACCAGGAGTATGTGAATGTTAATGTCAAAAGGAATTTATTACAACAGAAGATAGTATCCTGATTTCTCAAATAGGGTCCCACTGTCAGCAACTGTCTTAACCTTTGTCTCCTTCGGATACAAGAAAAATATTAGTTGTGCAGGCTTACAAAAGAATTGATAAAAATTAAAGGGAAAAACACAGTCCTTGGAAGTTGAACAGTTGTTGAGTGTGTATTAAAAAAGGAAAGTTTGGAGATTACAGATTTGAATTAGACAATTTAGAATATGTTAATTTGATTAGAATACCAAAACTTTCTTGAGCCATAAGGAAAAAAGAGTATCAGAGTTAAAGGGTCCCACTGTATGTAAGAGGAGAGGAGATGGACTTGTACATTTTAACCAACTAGAGTCACAATCTGCCTTTTTTTTTTTTTAAGATTTATTTTGAGAGAGAGAGACCATGTGTGCACATGCATGGGAGGGGAGGGGCACAGGGAGAGAAACTCAAGTAGACTCCCTGCTAAGCACGGAGCCCAATGGGGGGCTTGACCTCAGGACTCTGAGATCATGCTCCAAGCTGAAACCAAGATTCTGGATGCTCAACTGACTGAGCCACCCAGGTACCCCAATAATATCTATTCTTAACATCTCTTATAATCCTCACTAGTTCTTTGTGTTATTATAGGCACTGACCATACAGCTCTGGCATCCCAAGACTGACCTTGTGCAAGTAGAAAGTCCACAGTTCCTAGATGGCCTTCTGAGGCAGCCATCATCAGGGGAGTACGACCCTGCTTGTCTGCCATGTTAACATCAGCTCCATGGGTGAGTAAAAGATCAACAATCTGTAAGTGCAGAAGAAATAGGGACGGATGAGCCAGGAAGAGCCGCAGAATAGACACGTGCACGTTGTTCCCTACACTGGGGGGATCTCCTCTTGCTACAGGCAGGTCACCGCTCCATGCAACTTTCTACTGTAAGGGTCCCTCTAATTTCTGTAGAGTCCTAGTACCAAATGATTTGATCTCAGACTCTCTTAAGGACAGCCAAATGAGACTTCAACTCTGAATGTTTGACTTAACCCCTAGATGAAAAAGAATTTAAGATACAAAAGGCAAAGATGTGGACTAAACAATCCCACAGTGGGAGCTCCGACACAAGTCACTACCTATGTGAATGCCATTTTACTGACCTCTAGGGGTTGCTAGCCTGCCTGTAGTAAATATTTATGAATGAAGTGAATATAGTAAAGTGCCTCTGATAACTCTTCTATACCGTTTGGTTTTTAGAGCTTTTTTTCTAAACAAGTACTTCCAAAGATCATTACCAGCATGCTTTTTTCCCCCCATCATAAGTGTATAAATTAGCATTTATCTGGAATTCAAACACCTGGAAAGATTGCATAGCTAGAATTTACGTACATCACGGTTTTCTTTTAGCAAGTCTGAGACACCTGCAAGATACCTGTTAGCAGGAACCTATTGGAATATTAATCTTCCAGAAGACCTGTGGATACTGTGAAATGTGAGAAGCAGGTCACTCCACGACCAGGCTAGAAGCAGCTAGTCCTTCTATGCAATCTAGATCATGACGACTTTTTTTTTAAATGATGATGATTTTGAATGTTAGGTTTCTGACATCTTGTCAATGAACCAGAATACTAATAACAAAGGCCCAAGTCCTCAAACCTGATGACTGCTGAGTGACCCTAATGTGATTTTTTTTTTCCTCTCTGCTTCAGAAGTTCCTGTCTAGAACTTACCCCTCCCTGAAGGACAGGAAGTAGCTACCCTGCTTACCTGCCAGTGGCCTTGGCGAACCGTGCTGAACAGGGGCACCGCCCCTCGGCGGTTTGGCTGGGCCACTGCTGCCCCCTGTTCCAAGAGCAGACGGCATACCTCCAGTTTGCCCCTCCCGGCAGCAGCTGTCAGTGCTAAGAGCAGAGAACACAAGTGAGAACAGCCCTCTGCGGGAGCATGACGGTCTAACTGGGCTGGATTAACATAACTGCTACTTTTGCAATGAAGGAAATTTTTAAAGAAAAATCATGAATAAAGCCACATTTAAGAGGGCTTACAATATATGCAAACAATTGTACTAATAAATTTATTGAAAATCACCTTTGGTTGAACTTATTTAGTTGTCACTTTTCCTACCTAGACTGCCTTCCCTACTTTTGACTTACCTCTTTTTTTGGTATCTCTTCTTAGCTATCAACCTTTCACGGGGGTGTATGCAGGGGTGGAATGTAGAGAGAAGGGTCTTTGCAGAGTAAGGTCTTTTCATTTTATTTTTTAAATATTTATTATTTTTAAAGATTTTATTTATTTATTTGACAGAGACAGAGACACAGCGAGAGGGGGAACACAAGCAGGCAGAGTGTGAGAGGCAGAAGCAGGCTTCCTGCTGAGCAGGGAGCCCTATGTGAAGCTTGGTCTCAGGGCCCCGGGATCATGACCCGAGGGGAAGTTAGATGCTTAACGACTGAGCCACCCAGGTGCCCCTATTTATTTATTTCAGATTTTATATATTTATTTGACAGAGAGAGAGCAAGAGAGCACAAGCAGGGGGAGCTGCAGAGGAAGAGGGAAAAGCAGGTTCTCTACTGAGCAGGGAGCCTGATGCACGGACCCTGGGATCATGACCTGAGCCTACCTTTAACTGACTAGGCCACCCAGGCATCCCAAGTAAGGTCTTTTTTAGAATTAGCTAGGAACCATTTCTGGCCAACCTCTACTCCTGGGGCCATAAGCCTAAAGAACCAAAGTCAAGAATGGCAGTGTCAGGGTCTTGCAGGGTCTTTTCTTTCTTTCTTTTTCTTCATTAGTTGAGAGGGAACTTCCAAGTACATTTGCAACCATTTTCATATAGGGGTCAGAACTGTCCAAGGTAATAGTCTTAAAGATGAGAGAAGAGGTGTGACAAAGACTCTTCTGAATATTGAATAATGGAGTCACGGGTAACAAAAATAACTATTGTGACTACAAGGGACACAACGGAGAAACTTCTACATTATTCTTTTTGTGCTATTGTCCGTTTATGATCTCTGAGAGAGTGGAGATTCATGATGGCCACTTTCATTCTCTGAGCACTGTGTTAATAGTAGCAAGACAGATTTGGAGATCGATTTTCTACTAAGTCCATATTTGAACAAATATTTATATATTTCATTTGAACATGGAGTCTCAAATGCATAGGTTCAGTGTTTTAAAGAATGGAGGAGGGTAGGGAGGATGGTGGCAGGAATTATGCTTTTAAAGAAAGAGGATAGAGAACTTTTTTTCCCAAACTGACTTGGACACCTACTGTGGTGGCCAGCAAGTCCTTCCTTGATCCTGGCCACCTACTTCCATGGCACAGATAGATGCCATAGGTAGATGTCAAGTGCAGATAATATTTCAGTTTGCAAATGTTGGTATCTAACCAGGAAAGCAACTGAAATTCAAATCAAATGGTCACTTGAAGTTCTTTTCATTCAAGTACAACTGGTGGCATTTTGTCTTTGGGCTTGGCTAAACATGACTGATTCATAATGCAAAGCCAAACTCCCTGTAATTTCCACTAAGCTAAGCCTCCAAGTAATCTTTTTTAGAAGAATTTATGAAGGGCAATGTGACAGTTTTAGAAGATATATTTACTCAAACTAGATGTATCTGTCTTGTCTTAGGTGTTATTATTTATTTTCAGTTTTATTTTGGAATTCTTAACTTTGGCATTTTTTTGTCCTAGTGCTCACAGGAGGGCAGAGGTTTATCTAAGGTGAGGGTCATTTCCAAGCCCTGAGTGAGCATAGGTTCTGATGGGTCTGATTATTTACTTGATAAAGAAGTTTTGTGTCTTGTTCCTTATAGCAAAGAGATCTTTGGCAACTTCAGATTTATTTCCTTCCCTCCCTCCTTCCTTCCTTCCTTCCTTCCTTCCTTCCTTCCTTCCTTCCTTCCTTCCTCTCTCTCTCTTTTTTTTTTTAAGATTTTATTTATTTGACGGAGAGAAAAACATAGCCAGAGAGGGAACACAAGCAGGGGGAGTGAGAGAGGGAGAAGCAGGCTTCCCGCCGAGCAGGGAGCCTGATGTGCGGCTTGATCCCGGGGTTTCTGGGATCATGACCTGAGCCGAAGGCAGTCGCTTAACCAACTGAGCCACCCAGGCGCCCCATCCTTCTTTCTTTTTTAAGATTTTATTTATTTATCTGAGAGAGAACACAAGTTGGGGGGAAACGGGAAGGGACAGAGGGAGAAGCAGACTCTTCCCACCAAGCAGGGAGCCCTATATGGGGCTTGATCCCAGGACCATGGGATCACGACCTGAGCCAAAGGCAGATGCTTACCAACTGAGCCACCCAGGTGCCCCAAGAACCCAAGTTTATCGTTCTAATAGTTCAGGAAAAAAAACCAAAAGCAAAACTTTAATTCTGGGGTCAGAACACAAGAGTAGCTTAAGAACTTGACTAGAAATCATCAATGTTGTACACCTTAGTTTACACATGTCTATAGAAAGGAGCTCTCAGTAGAGCTGAACAGAAATCACTTCGCTGGGGTAGACACTCATTAGGAACCATAAGAATCATCTTGTTGGCACATGAAACAAATTATTTGGAAACTTTCTTCTACTTTCTGATCCCATTTAAAGTAGCTATGTGCAAACATCTCCTTTTTAATGCCCTGTGTCCAATGTGGGTGGGGGTGGGGGGAGGGCAAATGCATTCTTTTTCATAAAAGAATTTGTAGCCTGCTGGAGAAGATACAGCAAGTATTCCAGAATCAAGCCTTTCACCAGTGATGCTGAAAACTTAAAACCAGTTCCCTTGTTGAAAGCTGAAACTTCTATTGTTCATACTAACCTGCAGTTACACTGCTCTGGCTGTCACATTTCAATTCATTGGATAACACATTTTTATGAGAGGGAATGTTCCATTTGGCTGTTTTCTTTGTTGTATCATCTCTGTTGCTTAAGTTATGATGTAATTTGGTAGGAATCCCCAGCTGATAGCTGGACACGGTCATTAATGCAGCTGGCCGGTTTCATCTCGGAACAACACAGCTATGTACTATGGGATCTGTACTTTTCAAGAGCAAGAAACTGCTTTGGCTGGATTTCATGTAAGTCTTATCAAAAACTGTTAAAACTTTTTGAAAGAAAGAAGATTAAGGTAGAGTCAGTTCTGTAAAACAAGGAACGGATTCTGAGAGCAAACACAGCAGTCTGGAGCCAAATCTTTTCCTAAGAGACCAGTAACAGAATTTGTTCCCTAGCTTGTCAGCAGTTGATGAGATTATCTGGCACAAGCGGTTGTTTTTCAAAGAGAAATATCTAAGGAGTCTGAAGAGGCAGACAGGATGCAGCTCAGAGTTGGGGAAATAGCCCAAGTCTGCTTGGATGGGATGGGGACACTAAACAGAATGCGGCAAAGCAAATGGTTCTTCTGTTTATCTATGTTCAACTGTGAAAGAGTATAGCACAGACAGGTCATGTAAGACCAATGAGAGAGAGGTGGTTGGGGAGACATAAACTGATCACTGCTATCCCAAACATTAGCTACACATTTAGTGAACTATTTGTCAGACACTGTCTCTGCTCTCAAGGAACTCAAGGTTGAGTAAGGATAAGAGACAAATAAAAATAACATTACTAGCCAGTGTATACGTTGTATGGAGGTTATACAGAGGAAGAAGCAAAGGTCTGCAAAGGTCTTCCAGAAGAAATGTCCATCTGAGCTAGATGCTTAGAGGAACAGAAGACTGAGAGGCATGCCAGGCACAGGGAGGGCACGTACAAAAGCACTGAGGTGGGAGACAGCAAGTTTATTGTTACTGGAGTTCCTGGAGAAGCCAGGCAATAGACATTAAATAACTCCATTCATGGTATAGGTGGTCAATAAAGCACGGTAAGCAGGAAAGTGACAACAGACTTGGCTCACAAAGATCACTCTGGCAGAAGTCACAAAGGAGAAGAATCACGAAAGGGGGACAAGAAGACCAGCGGGGAGGCAGTTGCAATGACGTGGGCAAAGGATGATACGGGCGTGAGTTACAGGCATCTTGTTTATTTTGTGAACTCTTGCTTCTTTTAGGTCATAGGAGGGTTCAGGCCCTCCAGAGATGCTAGAAGATATTTAATGCTGGTCCTGGTCTAAGCTCGTAAGACAAGGAAGAGGGAGTAGTGAACAATCTTATCACCTTAATTGCTTTTCTTCTGTACTGTTCCATAAGAAGTCTATGAAAACCCTATGGGATGGAGGGGGCTGGCCAGATGGTGGAGGCTGGATGTAGGCAGATGCTATCTGGAAGAATAAAGAGGCTGCAAAAAGAAGACAAAAGCAACCGGGATATTCTAGTGACTTGCTTTTAGAAAATCCCCTCCATAAAAATTACATCTCAATTATTGTTTCACTATATGCTAAGATAAATTTCATTGATTCTAAGATGCACTTTTTTCCCTTCACATTTTTTAAATTATGTTATGTCAGTCACCACACAGTACAGCATTAGTTTCTGATGTGGTCTTCCATGACTGTTTGCATATAACACCCAGTGGCCCAGGCAATCCGTGCCCTCTTTAATACTCTTCATATTTTAACATCTCTAAAACTGGGATGCATCTTGTGCTTGCTGTGATAATAAAGAACTGTGTCACTTTAACAGGCTGAGGCTTCCTTTTTCTTGTAGTGGCACATAAATAATGGCTATATAAATCTCCTATAGTAAGTGGTGTCTTAGATTTGATATAGTAAGGAATACAGATTGTTGGGACCATCACAACCATTTGTTTTTCCTTAGGTAAAAATTGTGTTGTTTAGACCAGACCTCTGTACATATGAGACCCAACCAGCTGACTGCAGGTCATGGACCTTTATTCTCTATATAAGGGGGACATAGATAAGATTTTACCATTGGAGAAAACATCCCAATTCACTGGGTCATTATACATTTTGAATGGCTATGTCCTATAAGGTAGAAAGGAACATACATATTTATTAAATCTATCACTATAGATAGAAAAGCAACTCATGGTCTGTTCTATATTAGTGGGGAAGTACAGGGACAGTTTTGCATAGCACAGATGTTATTTCCTAGAAATTTTCCTGAAGCCAAATAACTGTTTACAGATCTATAAACTGTACTACAGATGCAAATTTCATTCAGCACTATTTAAACAGCATTTTATGTTTATAATGCTGAAATTCTTTCATATATGCATCAAGTTAAACAATTCTGATTACAAGCCAACTGACACGAAGCTTTGATTTTTTTCACATTCTTGAGATATGGTACATATTTAAATAAACTAATGTAACAAACTTCGTTGTGCACATTAAAGTGAGCTATTTAAAAAAGTCCTGTGGCCATAAAATTTTATTCCTTTTTTTTTTTTAGAGGAGTGGGGAGAGAGAAAGAGAGAGAGATTGGTGCAGAGGAAGAGGGAGAGGGAGAGAATCCCAAGAGGCTCCACGCTCAGTGCAGAGCTGACACGGGGCTCAATCTCACAACCCTGAGATCATGACCTGAGCTGAAATCAAGAGTCCAACGTCTAACCAACTGGGCCATACGGGCACCCTCAAAAGTTTTATTCTAATAATAAATTCATATCAATAAAAATAACTCTTTCACTTAGTTCACTCCCTTCTTGAACATTTCAAAGAAATTCTTTCAAGTACAGTACTAGAATGTGTTTGATATTCACCACTATGAGTGTTAGCCTTATAATTCCTATCCATTATCCTCATCAGGCCGTACTTCTTTCCGCCCTCCCCTGGGGTTCCACGTGCACAGCTGGCAACAGGAGCCTGTGGGGAGGTTCAGCAACACTGTGCTGGGCAAGGCCGTGCTGATGGCGATGGTAAAGCGCCATGTCCCTTCTGCAGCTCTCAGTCACAATATACACGCTCCGGACGGCTGGCGTCCTGGTCAGTCACTTCCCCGTATGCCGTCCTCTGGCTTTCCGCTGGGCAGAGTCCCGGAGACGGCAGCTGTTTCCAGCTGCACATTTTCCTTTAATCTGTCGTGGGCTCTCAAACTGCAGCTGCCTGCCATCTGTTCCCTTTAGGCTCTTACAGAGGGAGGGATTGTTGGAGAAGTTCTGAGCTTTAGGACCATTCTACCTGATGTTAAAGAAGCCATGAAACCTACCTATGATAGTTGCCAGGACTGAAACATCACAATTTGATAGGTTGTGATAAATTTTAAATGAATTCAAGTGCCTCCTTTATTTTTAATAAGCACTCTGACTCTAACTAAAACACATACTCTCTTTGTTTAAGAAAATACTCCTCCTAATTTGGCTATCTCGGTATTGGTCTACTTCTCCTGGCAAATATGACACATATCTGTGGTGACTCCACAGTTTTCATTGCCCTGGTTTCACAACAACACATAAAAGGTTATTAATGTTTCTCCAGATGTTCCAGTTTAGACTTGGGGAAAGACAATAATCATTTCCTACAAAGGCCACAGGGAAGAAGCTTCTGTTTGTGTAGCAAGTACCAAGCAATATAGACATCTCTTGGCTACAGATCAAGAGGGACTGCACAGGGCTGTGCCTTATAAGGTGGTACTTCCATTCTGCATCCAGAGGGCAACTTTATTCAGAACACATAGTTTGACCACGTCACATACCACTCTGCCCTGATACCACTTGGTTAAGCCAGGGGTGTGGATAAAAATTTACCCTCCTGGTTTACAACTACAGGTGGAGTTCTTTAGATGGAAGAAATATTTATACCTAACCACTACAAGAATCCCATAAAAGAAGAGCGAGGCCACAACTATTTTCTGCTTTGGTTTGGCACATTGTAAGGAAACTTTCAGTCTTTTAAAAGTATTTGGAAACAAGAGCAGGCTAAAGTTTTGGTTGAAAGACGACTCTGGTGTTAATGATTTGGAGAATCCAAAGGGAAAGAGGATTGGAAGAAGGACTGCTTGACTTTTTACTTTGACTGAATCAATCTCTAGTACAAACCCTATAAGATGGGAACTGCCAAAGGTATGCAGAAGAAAAATCAGGGTGTGAGATGCAGGCTATCTTCAAACAAACACAACACATTAATGAGAAAAGGGAGTATGTCCATGAAAGTACCTGTCTCTCCCCAGAGACTGTCAAAACTGTTGATTTGTGCTCGCTCTACTTCTTCTTCATCTTTCTCTGGAAGATCGAGTAGGTAGGAGACAATCTGAAATGAGAAGTTGTGTCAGTTCAAACTTCTGGTGGGAAACTATGCTGCCAGCTCCAGCCTGTGAGGTTTGAAAGATGCCTGGATTAGCACAAGTGTGATGTGATCTCTTGCACACAGAAGAAACCAGAACTGACTATCCCAGCAAAGAAACCCTTGGCAGCCATGATGAACATTTCTTTTATCAGACAGAGTTTATACATTTCTCTTGAACACAACTCACATAGCATGTAACTTTTAAAAATTTATTTATTTCTCATATTTAAGTTAGAGAAGCAATCCCTCATCCTCTAATAAAAATACCAATAAATAAAGAGAAAAAATAATCAATCAATAAAAACCAGAAAACAAATATGGAGAAAACACAGGGCTTGTATTTTTTTTTTTTTTAATTTTATTTATTTGACAGAGAGAAACACAGCCAGAGAGGGAACACAAGTAGGGGGAGTGAGAGGGAGAAGCAGGCTTCCCGCCGAGCAGGGAGCCCGATGTGGGACTCGATCCCGGGTCGACGGGATCATGACCTGAGCCAAAGGCAGTCGCCCAACCAACTGAGCCACCCAGGTGCCCCCAGGGCTTGTATTTTATCGGAGTAGTCAATAATCTTTTTTCTGCTTGGAAGTACAAGGACTGCTTTGGGGGATAATAAAGGGAGAATGACTACTAACATAAAAGGAAAGTGACAGCTGTTTCTAGGAATTTGCCTGTAGAGAGAGTTTAAAAACCTACAGATACTAAAAATTCTAGTTTTACTTAATATTCTCTTGGTGACGTATCAGGTCAGCTGGCAAGGCAGCTGGTCACTAAAGCATCCCACCCAGTGGTGAGCCAACGTGTTCTGGCCACGAAAGCTGAGCATTACATTTTCAGGAATTTTGTCAGCTGGTTCTTAGATGGAAAATGAAGTAACATAAATTATATTAAAAACAAAGGTTAAAAATATAAAATCTCATGACTTCTTGGTTATTTAACTATACTTGACATTATCTGTGCTCTTGAGGTGATTTACGTGTATTGTGTTGTATGGTGGAAATACCACACCATGGTGTGAGCTCTGGCATCTCTTCACAGCTCTGTGTCTAGTGATGTCACAAAGGCAGCTCTGTAGCGGCTGCGGTGGGAGCATTTACATCTTGGCAAATGGCAATCATTATAAATCTAGATGCAATTTAGCGTTAACGGTCGAAAAGGCTCCAGTTTAACGAATATGATTTGTATGAGGGTGAGAAGTAGTTTCATGCAGATCACATATCAGATCTAATGACAAGAACATTATTGAGAAAAGAGCAACAAAGATCATCTATAAATGATCGCTGAGTTGCAACCACAGGTTGGCTTCAGATATGAATTTCACAAAAATCAAGCATTCCATACGGTGTATTTAATCATTATTTGTAAACTGTATGCTACATGTCCTTCACAGCAGTAAGAATTTTTTAAAAAGATTTTATTTATTTATTTATTTATTTGAGAGAGAGAGAGAGAGAGAGAGAGAGAGAGAGCGCATAAGCAGGGGAGTGGCAGAGGAGAGGGAGACGCAGACTCCCCGCTGAGCAGGGAGCCCAACATGGGGCTTGATCCTAGGACCCTGAGATGGTGACCCGAGCTGAGGGCAGATGCATAACTGACTGAGCCACCTAGATGCCTCCATATCAGTAAAATTTATACCAATTTTATGTATGTACACACACACACACACACACACACACACACACACACACACACACTTCTGCTCCACTATACAACCCTCCCAGAACTGGACGTTCAACATTTCCTAGTAATTATCAATTCTGTATATTTGTTACTGTATTATTACTATGTTTAGTAAAGAAACTAGTAAAAATACCTTTTCACAGTGTTTAGCAGCTTACAAAGCACCTTTCATACCAGCTGTGTAAAAAAGAATATATTAGACTAATTTTACTGATGGGAAATGAAGGTTCTAAGAGGTTAGGTAAACCGCCCAAGGTCTAGAGCAAATGAGTAGCAAACTGGGTCTCAAGCTTGGTCCTTCTGAGATTTCAAATGTTGTGCTCTTCTCATTCCACACTGCCTACCCATGTGAGCATAGGTCAATAAATAATCCCTAGGACCCTAGTGTCACTGTCTGTTAAATAAGGGTGGAAAGATGGGGAGGAATTGGATTAGATGACTTCCAAAGTGCTTCTCCACTCTCAAGTGTTGTGTTCATAATTCTAGATATCTGGTATTTGAGAATTCAAGTGCTTCATGGAATTCAGTCTCCCATTTTTCAAAACAGTGACCAAAATGTTAATTCATATTAATTAGACATCTAATTTTGTAATAATGCAACCCTTTGCCCATGTTTCCTAGGTCCTTCAATATATAGCCTGAAAAAAACTCTAAAAACCCTAAAAGCTTACCACCTGCTTTCTTACCTCCGTGTACCCCATGCTGGCTGCGGCAATGAGGGCCTGCTGGATGGCGTGGCTCTTCTTAAACACTCCTTGCTGCTGGCCAGCCATGGTCCAGTCACACTGAATCAAAAACTTGACAACCTCCAGGTGACCTCGGAGTGCAGCATGGACCAGAGCACACTGCCCATTCTTGTCCAAATGATCCACCTAAGGGGAAGGACAAATAAATGGATGTGAACAAAGATTTGTGGCCACACTCCTGATCCAGTTACACTGGTCCACTGCACATGACTAGACTAGCAAGAGTCATCACTTTCGAAATCCTGAATCAATCTCTGAGAAAATCTAGTAAGTTCTCTCCTACTCAGCCTAGATCACTGCTGAGCTAGAACTCTGGTAGATGCCCCTCGGGGGAGAACCTCCTTTCAGAAGGTCAGGCTTTTGTTTTCACAGAAAAAGGAACCAAAAAAACAAAACTCCCAGCTCCAGCTTTGTTTTCTTGAGGTACATTCTCCTTTGTCCTCGAATAGTTCTTTTCAGACCAAGATTTGAAAGACTCGTAGCTCTGCTGGCACAAAAAAAACTGCCTTTGAAATCATGAAAGGGAAGAAAACATTTTGAAGCCCAAATTTTTTGGTTTTCCAAAGAATCAAAATACCTCATATCATGAATCATACTTTTTTTTTTTTTAAAGATTTTATTTATTTGACAGAGAGAAACACAGGCAGAGAGGGAACACAAGCAGGAGGAGTGAGAGAGGGAGAAGCAGGCTTCCCGCCGAGCAGGCAGCCCGATGTGGGGCTCGATCCCGGGTCTCCAGGATCATGACCTGAGCTGAAGGCAGTCGCCCAACCAACTGAGCCACCCAGGCGCACCATGAATCATACTTTTGACCACCAAGCTTTGGCAGAGGCTATTTTCTTCTTCCAATGGGAGGGCAAAATCTCAGATCTGGCCAAGATGGCTAGAGATCCTTGGAGCTTAATGCTAGCCTCTGTTCCAATCGCCACTTTTATGGTTGTAGTGTTGGTTGCACGTTCAGGTTGAAAGAAGAGCCTGGTTAAGATCCATCTACTAGAAGGCAGCCACAAGTTTCAACAGAAGAGTGACCTTTTTTGGCGGGTAGGCTTCCAGGGGTAGTTAAAGCACTTGAAATGTAACTTCTCCATCTGGTTCTCCCCAGCTTTATTTCCACCCAGCAATCTATTGAACAAATGTTTACTGGATGCCTATGCTGTGCAAGGTACCACATACAATGAAAAGGTGAATAAGGTAGTAAAATATAGATTCTGTTCTCAAGGACTTTCAAATGAGGTAGGGGAGATGTGACCAATATGACAAAAACCTATTCAATAAAGGATGAAGAACGTCATACAGAAAGTAAAAGTGCAACAAAACTGGAGAGAATCCTAACTAGAATCAGGGACAGATTCTGAAGGAAAGGTGCTATAGTCTAAATGTTTTTGTCCTGTTGAAATTACATGTTGGAATTCTCACCCTCAATGTAATGGTATTAAATAATGGAGATGGGACATTTGGTAAGTGGTAAGTGTTCTACTGTCGAGGCCCCAGAGAGCTTGCTTTCCCTTCTCCACCATGGGAGAACACGGCAAGAAGGCAAATCTGTACACCAGGAGGCTCTCACCAGATGCTGAATCCTCTGGCACTGTGATCTTGAGACTTAGCCTCAGAACTGTGGGAAATAAAATGCTGTCTACTAGCCACTCTGTCTATGGTATTTTGTTATAGCAGCCCAAACAGACTAAGAAAAGATCCATCTCAATTGGCTGAGATAGGAAATGATTAATTCTAGTTTTTGTACATGGAGGGGAAGTTTAAATTACAAAGTTGAGAGGGTCTTCTGGGACCAGAGCATGGATATTTCTGAATCCAGGCTAAGTGGTTTGAATTTTAATTCAAAGCTAGGCTAAGTGGTTTGAATTTTAACCAGGGGTAATGGAGAGTCATTGAGAATCTTCATGCTCATAGTATATTTTCAAAATCTAAGGGGATGAATAAAAGAATAAAAGGTGCTTTGGCTCCTTGGAATGATTAATTCCTGGGCTGGGGCATTAATAGTAATTTAATAGTAAATTAGTAGTAAATTTAATTGTAAATGTGTGTGAAAAATCTGCTGGTGTCAGAAAATACCCCAATGCTCATAAAATACTTTGCAGAAGCTGAAAGGACAGCAGAGCCAACTTGAAGGAGCTCCCAAAAGCCAAATCTTGGGCAATTTGAGCAGCAAATAATAATGGCAATGGGTTAAAGGTCCTAGTATAAAATAAATACAGGAATCCACAGTGCTATAAATGAATAACCAAACAAATATATATGGGAGATGGGACAGCTCTTCCCTATGTTAAAATTCTAATTAAAAATAAATGTTGAAACAATGAGGGAAATAGAAGAACACAAAAACAGCACAACAATCATTTCTGCATCAAGAATCTCCAAAGGATCCTAAAATCAGAGGACAAAAGCATGAGAAATGAGTTATTTGTCTAACCTCAAAGCATCTCCCTCAAAGATACTTCTTAATTACAAAGGGAAAAAGAGTGACTTCAGACCTGACAAACCTGCAGGCACAATCTGACCCAGGTGCCGGAGGTCAGCGTCCCCGTAACAGGCGCAGCCACGTCACAGACCTCCCCACGTGCTGCATTAGTAAGGGACCCAGGGCACTTTTGTGGGATTCTTGCTGAGACTATATAAATTCAATCTAACAATGAGAAACTCTCAAAGTAGAACTGAAGAACATCCTACAAATACCTGGCTAGTATTCTTCAGTATTTTCATGCCGATGTCACAGGAGAGAGTGAGGATGAAGCCCAGAGGACAAAATCTCAGGGAAGAGTGACATCAGGAGAAGGAAGAGAGAAAAGCACCAGACAGGCAGGGAGAGAACCAGGACCACACTACAAGTTCTGGGAAGTGTTGTGCCAATACTACCAACACTACGGAGAGGTTTGGACAGGTGGGAAATGAGAAAAGTTACTTTATTTGGTGGTTGGCAGTTGTTCGTGGTTTTTGAGAAGTAGCTTCAGTTGAATGCCAAGAAGTTAGGTGTTTTCTTTCTTTTTTTTTTAAGATTTTATTTTTTATTTTTATTTTTTTAAGATTTTATTTGTAAGTGATCTCCACACTGAATATGGGGCTTGAACTTAAAACCCTGAGGTCAAGAGTCACATGCTCTACAGATTGAGCCAGCCAGGTGTACCCCACCCCCTATTTTTCTTAAGAATATTATGTATTAGGCCCTCCAAGAGATGAAGACTTTATCTCTCTTTTTAAAAAAGACTTATTTGAGAGAGAGAGAGAGCAAGAGAGAGCAGGGGGAGGGGCAGAAGGAGAGGGAAGAGGAAGCAGACTCCCTATTGACCGCAACACAGGGCTCAATCTCAGGACCTGAGATCAAGACCTGAGCCAAAAATCAAGAGTCAGATGTTTAACTGACTAAGCTCCCCTGATGCCCCAAGACTTTATCTCTTTTTAAAAAGGCTTTCTCACTTTTCTCATGGTGACCCCCATTAATCCTTTTTATGGATGAAAACAGACTGAGAAGTTAAGTGACTTGTGCACGCCCTCAGAGAAAGGAGTGTAAATGGAGGCTTTGACCAAGTTCTGTATGATCCCAAAGTTTATGATTTTAATGACTTTAACTCCTCTTTCATGGAAGCCAGACTAAAAGTGGTTAAGGGGCAGTAAGGAAGCGGAGGTGGCAAGTAGAGATGACTCTTGGGATAGGACTCTGGTGGACACGGAAGGGAAGAGATGGGATGGTAGTTTCTGGTTAGCAGCAGAGAGGGAAGCTGTTTTTGGGGGGTTACAGGACACATTCATAGGTTTGTTGAGAAATTTATTTTTTATTTTTAAAGATTTATTTATTTGTCAGAGAGAGAGTGAGTGAGCGAGCATAAGCACAAGCAGGGGGACTGGCAGACAGAGGGAGAAACGGGCTCCCCACTGAGCAGGGAGCCTGATGCAGGACTTGACCACAGGGCCCTGGGATCATGACCTGAGCTGCAGGCAGATGCTCAACCAACTGAGCCACCCAGGCAACGCAGTTTGTTGCAAATTTAGAAAAAGAGTGGAAAGAATTGTGACAGAAGAGCAATATACAGAGACAAAAAATACAGGTGGAGGCAAGTGCTTTGGAAAGAAGGTAAACACTTCCTTCTCTGAGGCAGACATGAAGTGAGTGCCAGTAAGGATTAATAGTGTTTTGAGAGGAGGCACATGGATATGAACTCTATCTTTTAATGCAGGTGGCCAAGAGTGTGACAGGGTGTGGAGTAAAAGCAAATAATTTCCATATCTGCTCTGGGGAAAATGAGAGATGGTTAGAATGGTAACTGGGCAACAGGAAAGACCCAGCTGAGATGAGAACATGAACTGACAGCAGGAGTAATAAGGCCCAGTTGTTCTTTTTAAAGAGATGTTCGCTCAAATGAATAGGACACTACAGGTAGATAGTATAGGCCTGCGTCACAGTAGATACCTAAGGCTCTGGGATTTCAGGGAGAGTCTCAGGTCCCAGTTCTCCAAAGTCTCAAGAGTCCCCCTTTCTTCCTTGGTAAGAACACTGGACACCTCAGAATGAGGTCACACTTATTAACTTATATGTCAGTGCAAAACCACCAAAATCCTCAGTCTGTTTTTAAGACTGAAACAAAATGCCACAAGGCTACAATTTTCCCCAGAGGCTTGCATTGTTGAGACCAGCATTTTTCCTTTCACCAAAATTTTGAAATTGAGTTTTTTTATATCAGTAGCTCTTGAGATACTACAAAGCAAACACTTTTTCAGAAAGGTCTTCAGAGAATTAAAGTACACTAGCAGAAACACTGCTGAGCGCCTCTGGTCGGTCTGAGGATCAACACGGAGTCCTGTTCTCCTCATAGCTCTATGATGCTGGTGTTCAAGGCGCGGCTGAGGGAGTCTGCCCTCTGTTCTTACCTCCAGGGCGAATTTCTCTTCTCTACACATGAAAGACTGTGGGCACGGTTCAGTTCCACCTTCCCACTGCAGTCTCTTTGCTCCTTCACTTCTCCTTCATCCCTCTGTGCTCAGCAGAGAAGTCCCTGGTTGTTAGGTGGGGACTTTTTGTGGCTGCTGATAAATGCAGTTTCCTATGTGCCCCCCAGGGTTCTAGAACCGTGTCCTGATGTGCTGCCTAAGGGGAAGGGGCAAGCGGGCAAACACTGGGCTGGCCGCTGAGCCAGCGCTCCCTGAGCTCTGCGCCCTGCTGGGTGTGGTGTGCTCTGTGGGGCCTCCCCGGAGGAAGACTGCAGGGCGGGGGAAGCGACGGGGAGGCCAGGAAAAGCAGCGGCGGGGCAGCCGTTACCTTGGCGCGCTTCTTGCACAGCAGCACAACGATGCTCAGGTAGCCTGCCGCCGCGGCGTAGCCCAAAGGAGTCAGGCCGCTCTCAGACGAGGCATCCACATTGGCCCCAAACTCCAACAGCAGGGCCACCATTTCTGTGTAACCGAGATGAGACTGGACACACAGAATTGGAGCATTATTTAAAACCTCTGTCCGGTAATTAATGTTAGCACCTCCCAAAATCAGCAGTCGGCTGACCTAGAAATAAGAACATGGAAATTACACTCAGGCAAATTTCAGTTGCATCCTTTCAGTCATCTTTAATTAAGTCCTCTGGGACCCCACAATAGCACCCCCAGTAGGATTTAGTGACTGCTTTATTTTATCACTCTTCACTTGCTCCTTTTTGATACCTTGCCTTTAGAACGGAACATGCTCCTTTCCATGCTCGTCATGAGAGGAGATGCCACCACCCTGTAGGGCTGAACACAGCCTCTACTAAGAGAACTGTTGGTCAGAAAAGTTCCTACTGAAACAAAGCCTACCTGAGATCAGTTTACTGCCTAGAAGCAGGAGGACCTGACCCTATAAATCAGAGCCAGCTTATAGAAGGTAGTAGCTCAACAGGTCTGGTCTTCAACTCACAGAATAAAATGCAACCATTTAAAATAGATTACCAATAAAAGGCTCAATGATAGGAGACAGTCCAAGGTTAAGTCAAAGATCAGTTAAACTGCCACTTAAATGTCCTAATTTTATTTTGGTGCAGCTAATTCTTTAACTTGCCTATAATTTATAAGCATCTACCTTTATATTTGGAGTGTAGAGATTTCGTAAAGATGCCAATGCCATGGAGAGACCTTCTGTGCTATAGGAGATCCAGAGACCTTGGAGGATGGAAGAGGACACACCAACTTTTTTACTCAAACCCTGAAAAAGAAATAGAGATGGTTAAATTATTAGCTCAGCTGCAGAGTACCAAGAGTAGATAGTGGCTTCTAGGTGTGTTGTACTAGGAAATAAGAATAGAGTCTTGTCCTAACTTCGTCCACGCCCCACAAGGCCAATCCACTTGTGGGGACAAAGACTTGTCCTGCAGGAACAAGCTGATTTAAATGGTCTCCATCTTAGCAGTCTCTGGCAACAAACCTACTTAATACCCTTCTTTTCCTGCTATGTCTGGATGTAATTCTTTCCCTACATCTTTTTTATTAGCCTTCTTGAATCAGTCTCTTAAATACAAGTTACTAAAATACGCACTGTGACAAAGATAATGCAACATGGTCACTGATCTCTATCCCATTTTCTCCCTGGGCATTTGAGAAAACGATGTTTCCCAGCCACCTTTACAGTTAGATTGGCCATGTGACTGACTTCTAGCTAGTTAAGTATAGTATCTTGTGCCCAGGCTTGGCCCCCACTTTCTATTGTTCCTCTGGACGGCAGGCTGGAAGATTCAGAGAAGGATTCCAAGGCCCTAGACTATTTCAGAACTACTATATGGAGGGAGCCTGCCTGTTGATCTACCCTGGACTGCAACAGGAGAGAGAAATGAACCTTTGTTAAGTTCCTGGGAACGTACGATTTTGTTATAGCAGCTAGCACTCCCCACCCTGCCTAATACACCCTAGAGTGATCACATATGTTTATCTTAGGAAAATAAGAATATAGGCTGGACTATCATCAGCAACAAATTCTCTCTTGTATGACTGGCACAGGTCCCACTGCATGTACTAATGCTAGCTCCTTTCACTGTGGCTTCTCCAAAAGGAAGTCAGAATAATTTTTAAAATTTCTGGATAGTCAACTATTCTCTGGCAATCATTTTACTATTCTGCCTATATCTGGGTGAAGTGAGTTAAAAACAGGAAATCCCGAGAGAAGGAAGATACTAACAATGAAGTTCAGCACCTGATAGGTGAATCTGGGAAGGTATTCTCTTATAAAACTTACACTACTCCGGCCTGCTTTGTTCCTTGAAACACAGGTTGTTCTTGCCTAGAATACCTACTTATGTCCCAAACAGCAATTCACATCCAAACTTGTTTTATTATGCTCCTGAACTTAGCCCCCTTTCCCCATGACTGAATTATTTGGAAGCAAATCTCGGACCTCTTATCAGTCAATATAAACTATTTTAGTAAATGCCTCTAAAAGCCTAACAGTGTTATGATACCTAAAATTTAACAAGGATTCTATAATATGAAATATCCAGTGTCCAAATTTCCTTGACTGTTTCAGAAAAAGAAATAATTTTTTTCTAAATTGTGATCCATAAAAGATACAGATACTATAACCAATTTTAAAACACTAAAAATATAAAGAAAAAGAGATTTTTTCTATTAATTTTTAAACAAAATATTGTGCACATATTCCGTACATGTACACATGCTTTTGCCTCATTCTATTTCAAGAGAGACATAGTAGTCCATTACATGGATGTAGCATAATTTACTTACAGATAAGTCAGGGTCTAAAGCTCACTTCCACTTAGATCTTGGAAAACCAGGAAACTTAGCTCTGACTCCCTCTTTGGGCCTCAGTCTCCTAATATGGACTATGTGTGAGCCTCACTAAGATCTTTTGAGGAATTTTAAATTATATTAATCAATTATACAGAAAAATCATTAGAAATTAATACTTAGGTACAATAGAGGAAGATTTTAGTAATGGAAGACAAGCTCTGTATATTATGGTTGAAGGGGAAAAAAGGAAGGAAAGCCAACATTTATTCAGTATCTGTGTGTCAGGTTCTATGCTGGGGCCTTTTTGTACATTAGCTCCTTTAGTCTCTATGACAGTCCTAAGAAGTTGAATTTATTACAATTTTTATATAGGAGGAAACAACCCAGAGAGGGCTAAGAAATTTGCCCCAAATCCTATGCCATTAAAAAGTGGAGCTGGAATGGGAAGCCAAGTCCTTTTAACTCTAAAGTTTATGTTCCTTCCATTAGACCAAGTTAAACCTGAGCCAGGGCTTCAATTCTGAATTCTTAACTGGAAAAGTAGCAATTAAAATAAAGCAGCTGATTGCTGGCTTCTCCCTTTAATTCTGAACCATTCTTCAGACTTGAGTGTCTTCTCCAAAGTTGTCCTTTTTTTATCCTAGACAATCTGATCTATTCCTATGGCTTTAGCTCTTATGATTTCAACTAAGCATTCTTTCTTTTCTAGTTGTGATATTTAAAGCAAAACTATGACTATGACCTGTAATAGTCAACATTATCTTAAACACTGACTTACGTGAAATTCCTTAGATATGTTCACTTACTCCACAGAATATCATGAAGATTATCCTATAGAAGAATAATGCTGGACCAGTGTGTATTGAAGTCTACATTTTGCTCAAGGTCTCCAGCATCAGAGGGCGTTCAGAAAATGTTGTATTTAGCTTCTCAGAAAGATATAGGCTCTCACTCCTCTGCTTAGGACCTATAAGTTTGGGTTTAGTTTTCTTGAATGTAAATTGCTTCTTTTTTCCATGTGATATTCAGGACAGTTTTGGCCATTTAAAGATGCCAAAGGAATTTTAAATGAGAAAGCCTAAGATGTTCAGAGGAAAGCTGGATGTTCCCAGAATATCAAGTCATAATTTTTCCTCCAGGGGGACTTGAGTATACTTCTACAGTGCATCTAAACTTGATCCTGCTAAGGACAGCTAGGAAAAACTGTACAAGATTTAAAAATCATCCTCATTAAAGACATGGGAGGAATAACAGGTTGGGAGAAGAATTACTAGACGAAGTAAGGATACGATGGAGCCCAGGAGAGCAGTTTAGAGCTACTTTTCTCCTCAATGTGTTTGCCAATTCTGCAGAATTAGCTAGGAGTAGTTTTGATAGCTTTGGGATTTTTAGGGCAGTGAAACTCTTCTGTAAGAAACTGTAATGGTAGATACATAGTAGGTATTTGGCAAAATCCACAGAAGTATACAACATAGTTAAAACCCAAGAGAAAGTATGGACTTCAGTTAATAATGATGTATTGATACAGATTCATCAATTATAAATACATACCACACCAGTGTAAGAAGTTAATAATAGGGGAAACTGTGGTGAGACAGTGAGTATATGGAAATTCTCTGTATTTTCTATAAACCTAAAATTGCTCTAAGAAAGGAAGTCTATTAAGATAAAACAAACAAACAAAACCTGGGTTGTACTCCAGAACAAAGAATGATAATCTCTGGGAATAAGGCTCAGATGTGTTTGTGTGTGTGTGTGTGTGTGTGTGTGTGTGTGTTTAAGTTCTCCAAAAGAATCTAATGTATAGCCAAAATTGAAAGTCACTGGCCATTGATCTAGATCTATAGATAAATTGCGAATATACAAAACTGGGTGAAAAAAAGTTACAGAATTTCACGAAGAGTGTGATTCTGTTTATGTCAAATTTAAAAATTAACAAAATAATTCTGTATACTGTTTGTGAATACATTTCTATGTTGGAAAAATGCAAAATATGGATAAGAAGAACACATGTAAACTTTAGGGTAAAAATTATCTCTGAAAAGTGAGAGAAATAGGGTTAACAGGGCTTCTACTCTATGTATTACATTTTCATTTCTTCAAAATAAAGAAAAAGATTTGGAGCAAATATGGAAAATTTTTTTTTTTAAAGATTTATTTATTTATTTATTTGAAGGAGAGAAACACAGCTAGAGAGGGAACACAAGCAGGGGGAATGAGAGAGGGAGAAGCAGGCTTTCCACCCAGCAGGGACCTGATGCGGGGCTCGATCCCGGATCTCCAGGATCATGACCTGAGCCGAAGGCAGTCGCTTAATCAACTGAGCCGTCCAGGCGCCCCACAAATATGGAAAAATTTTAATGTCTATTAAATCTGATAGATAGTATTTGATTATTCAGTCATCTGTGATTTCTGGTATGTTTCAAATGTAATAAAATTTAAAAGAAAGGTGGGGAGGGATATTTCTTCCTCTGAGACAAGAGAACGGGAGGTAAAGAACTGATGATACTTCGGATTGATTTTTTTGGTGAGAGGTATAAGTCGTTAAGGGAAGTCACACTTAATGGCTTTGATTTCTTCAGTGACTCATAAGTCTGGCTGTTTGTGGAGTTAGTTGACTTGGTTAAGAGGCAGATGAAAAGAAATGGGAAAAAGAACTGAGTAAGAATAAACTTTGGCAAGTGAATTTCAACGAAAACAGTTCAGTAAATGGACTACAAAGCAGCACTGAGGGTCCCAGTGAGGTTGAAGTAAATAAACAGGAAAAAAAGCCTGAAATATGGAGCTACCCTCTAGGATTTGGAGGATGAGCTTTACTTGTACCGTGGACTTGTTCGATTGATTTCTTCTGCTTGGTGGGGTTGACTCTTTGCTTCTATAAGAGGAACGACTTTCAGTTTAGTTAAATTCATCTCAACAGACGTGATAGGCAGGATCTCATTATTAGGCAAGATGTAGCCAAAAATAACTTGTAATTGAATTCTGAGCTGAAGGATTCTTAAAGAGACCTTTAAGTTCAAATAACTAGAAAAAGTGTTTCTTTAGAATCTGTAACTGCTGCTCAGGCAACAAGGGATCTCTTTTTGTCAGAGACAGATGGTAATGGGGTCCCTTCCTTAAATATTTGTTAGAATCTAAATTTACAGCACTGTTTATCAGCTGGGAGAAAGCTTGCTCAGTAGTTTTGAATACAAACAGGGAAAGCATAAAGAAATGACAGCAATCTCATTTTAGGGATCTGAGCTCTGGCTCAGGTATCTTAAGACCATGACAAAAAACAACCTAGGGGGCTCGTCCAGTGAGGTTCTTTAAGGCAAATTATTTACAAATACATCATTAGTGACTCACCTATAGTTATCCAAGCATCTCAAAGAAAGCATTACCATTCTTATCTGACCATCAGTGTGGCCACATGTGGTTATAATGAAAAGATCCTGGTAAACAAAGGGGGTTCACAAACTATAGCCTGGGGCTAAATCTAGCCTTTTACCAACTTTTATAAATCATGGTTTATTAGAATATGACCGTATCCACTTATTTCTGTATCATCTTTAGCTGTTTTGAATTACAATGGCAGAGTTAAGTGGTTTCAACACAGATTACATGGACTACAAAGTCGTATTTGCTGATCACTGCAGGGGATGCTACATAACCTCTGACAAGGTTATATTACCATCTGGAATTTATGTTCATTATTAATTCTTACTGTCAGGCAACAGATTATTACTAATAATTTTGAGCATAAAACCTTAGATATAGGTCTAGTACTTTGCATCTTATAATGTACCTCTTTTATATATCTTGTATCTATCATCCTTGTAACAATATCTAACTCAGCATTGTTAGATATTGTAACAATCCTGAGTTAAATATTGTTACCATTTTACAGATGAGAAAACAAACTGCTTAAGTTAAGTGGCAGAGTCTGTACTTAAACCCAAGCCTTTTGACTGATGTTGAAGGATCTTTCTTCTACCTACCAGATGCCTACTTATAGCACCTTTACCTCCCTGGCCAACAGTTGTCTTCTGGTAAGAAATGTTCTAGAACTGACCAAAGAAACATTTCAGAGGGCAGCATTTAGGTAGCTAATTGCAAGCACACTCTGAAACCCTTCTGGTGACCAGACCCAATCCAATGAAATACCTTGCATTGCAAGTATCTCTAGCCATGATTCATAAACAGCCTGCTTTCTTTCCATAGATTAAAACAAAAATCTAAATGGCAATTAAAGGATTACAAAAGAACTGTAAGTGCTCAACACCAGTGGTCATTAGGGAAGTGCAAATTAACAGTATAGAGAGATACCATATCACACTAAAATGGCTACAGTAAGACAAATAATATCTAACAAGTGTTCATAAGGGCTTGAAAAAATTGGAACCCTCATACATTGCTTGTAGGAATGTAAAACGATGCAGCTACTTTGGAAAACAGATTGGGAATTCCTCAAAATGTTAAATACAGTTACTATACGACTTAGTAATTCCATCCTGGTATATATCCACATGAAGTGAAGAAATGTTCACAGAAAAACCTGAACACTAACATTGTAAATGTACTAAATGCCACTGTGTTGTCCACTTTAAAATGGATAATTTTATTAAAAAAAATCCAAAAAGGAAAAATCTGTAAGCTAACATTCATAGCAACATTAGTCACCATAGGCAAAAAGCAGAAACAATCCAAATGTCCAACTGGTGAATGGATAAATAAACTATGGTGTATCTATGAAACAGAATATTATTTGGCAATAAAAAAGGAATAAAGTGGGGTGCCTAGGTGGCTTAGTTGGTTAAGTATCCAATTCTTGATTTTGGCTCAGGTCACAATCTCAGGGTCATGAGACTGAGCCCTGCACTGGACTTCGTGCCCAGCGTGGAGTCTGCTTGTCCCTTCCCTCTGCTCCTCCCCTCTGAGCACATGTGCATGCTTTCTCTACCTCTAAGATTAAAACAAAAAACAAACCTTAAAAATCTTAGGAAAGAAAAAGGAATCAAGTGCTGATCCATGCTGTAACACAGATGAATCCGGAAAACATGCTAAGTGAAGGAAACCAGACACAGAAGGTCACATACTATATCATTCTATTTATACATAATGTGTAGAAAAGTTAAATCTCTCATAGAGATGGAAAACAGATTGGTAGTTGCCAGAGAAGTATGGGGAATACCTTCAAGTGGGCATGAGGTCTATTTTTAGGGTGATGGAAATGGACAAATTGTGGTGATAGTTACAAGTCACTGATTTGTACACTTAAAATGGGTTACTTTTATGGTATATAAATTATACCTCAATAAAGCTGTTAAAAACAAAAAGAATGAAAAGAGATCCTTAGCCAGCCAAATATCCAAAATTACAGGCCTACAACCTTGTACTTTTAAGGTGGTTAATGACATTGTACATAATTTTTCATGAACAAAGATAAAACAAGGGAATTTAAAATTAATTGGAAAGAAATACAAACTGGACTGTATATCACTGCTCACTGAAGTTCTAAATGGCACTGGTTATAACCATAGAGTCTGTCTTTGCCTTTTCATGACCCTCAGCTGAGGGGAACCGAAAATTCTAGTAGTCTGGAGAAGCTAAAGTGCATTGACAGGGTGCACTGGGCATTTAAAGGACCCTGAAAAGTGTACCATCAGTTAAGTCATGGTCCAAGTCTACATTCTTCAGTCCACGGTCATGTCATCACCATATGCTGCACACCCGAGTATTCACGGCCTGAATCACTCACGGAGCCAGGCTTATCTCAGGCAGCCATGCTGTCTGCAACAACGTACGATAAAAGTGTGTCAATGATAGAAGCATGCGGTTTAAACGTAGGTTTCCATGTAGTGGATATAATCACACTGGGTCAAAGAAACTTCGTATCATTTACCTGTTAATGTGGTATTTGTTTATTTTATGGTACAGACAGGACAGGAATCAACTTCTTTGCATCTGACCCTAGGCGGATGGTGAGGCTAAAAGCTCACACATTTAAAGCGGTAATGCTTAGTACCTATGTTACTTTCCTATCTAACCGAAGGATGATGATCTCAGAGTTGGTAGAAGTAGCAGACACTTTTTGGTCCACTTGAAGTTGGAATGAGACACCTGGCCTGTTATTTTAGTCTTACCCTGCTCCCACTAAGTAAGGTCACTGGGTAGAGTCATTTTTGGTACAGTGATTTGTTAGATAAGACAATTATGATTCAAATAAAGGACTTGTCACTGTGGGTTCCACTTCTGTGTGTCCGCTGAACAGGCTTCTCTGGCTGTGCGCTTATATACTGGGAAGAATTTGCTAGGCTCTCCGAGTTGCCCTTAATGCCATCTTTCTCTCTGAAGAGAACTGTTTTATCTTTAACAGTATCCCTCAGGGGGCAGTCCAACACAGAGAACTATTTAAGACACTTGTATCTCTCCATCCTGAGGCAGGAAAAGCGCTCTGAAGAGACTGCAGAGGGACTAGACATAAAAGATGCAGTGGCAAACCAGGGACTAGAAAAACCAGGAGAACAAATTTCTTTCCTGACTTTTGTGCTTTATCCCTCAACTCTTACTTAGACTTTAAATTCCTTGAGATTAGGGACTTTTATCCTTTTTGTCTTTATCCCTAGTACGATGCCTGATGCCTACGTAGGGGCTAAGTAAACAATGGAACGCATATATGCGCAGACAGATTACGGGCCGTCCTCCAGCATTACATGTCCACTCCAGCCTTGTGAATGCTGAGAGAGGGAAGTTGATGCCACAGAGTTCTTAGAAGTTTTGAAACTACTGGTAGAAAAACTGGGACTACAATTTGAATGGAGAATGGGGGAAGTAGCTCAAAGAAAGGATAATGTTGGTTCCAGATAAATAGTTGGAAAATCATAGTACCAGGAATATTAAAATCTTCATAAAACTATAAGAAAGTCATAAGAGTAACAGCTCTCAGAGGTTTTTTTTTTAGACTTTGTGAAAATCTGCAACTAATCCTACAGCATGACTGTCTTCAGGAGATGGTAGGTCATCTATGGAGTGCACATATATATGTGTATATGCTTCTTACTTAAATGATTATACATATACATTTCCTGAAAAGCCTAGCAATCTGCTAAACTTGGAGATGACAAATGTGGTTCTCTTTCCAAAGACCTAGAGAGGAACAGGTCACAAATTTTAGGAGGTGGTTCAACTCTACAACCAAAGCAGGACTACACTGAAATGAGTAGCTTCACACACAGTGTTAAGGAAAGCCTGTTGGAGACAGAAAGAAAAAACCTTCAACTTCGCTAATTACCTTAAAAATGTGTGCTTTGAGGATGTGATGTCCCAGTTCAATAGTCTGTTGTCGGTTTAGTTTCCCCTCTTGGCGGGAAAACCAGAAAGCAAGTAATGTGTGACCACTCCTGCAAAGAAAAAGAGACTCATTTTAGAATCTTAATGCCCCCGTTCTGTGTTGGGAGGGAGACTATTCAGGTCCAGCCATACCTGAGGCGAAACTCTGTCTCATTCAACCAGTTTCTTAGAGAGGAGCACCTGCTGCTGGGCAAATAATGGGTATTGAAAGGTCCCTAACTTTTACCAGTCCTTTACCCAGATCACATGTGTGAATATCAGAAAATGTCATTTCTAGTTGGCTTACACCCATCCCACACACAGATGGCATTAAAAGATTCATTTTTATTTTCTGTCTCTGTGAACTCTCCACTTATTTTACCCATACTTTAAATGTCAGGGCTCCTCAGGATCTCCATTTTGGTCCTCATCTGTCCTTTCTCCCTTAGCTCATCCATCCTGACAGCCTTCACCACCATGTGTGTTTTTTTCTTGATCTAGACTTCTGAGATTTACACCAATATACATCCAAATGTTGGTTGGATTCCTTCCGCCTAGAGATCCTACAATGCCTCAAGCTCAACATGTCCCCAGATGAATTCACCATATCTTCCCCAAGTGGTCCCCTTTGATGCCCTTTACCTTCCCTGCAGCCGAGACACAGGGAGTATTTTCTTTTTGTACAAGTATATAGATTGTGTATCTCTCTTGGACAGTATCCAGCACACTATTCATGATCTCTCTTTTGCGCGGCTGTGGGTTTCCCAATGGTATCCACTCCCCCATCTCCTTGATAATGGACCGCTAATCTCTTAAGAAAGAGAAAACTCTCTTTTCTGCCTCTGAATGTTGTCTTATCAGCCCATGATACTCAGAACTGCCACGGCTCTCTCACAATCATGCAGTCATCTGGTCTGAAGACAAAGCTAACAGAATGACTAAACTAAGAGAACTGCAGAAAAATAGAGCCTAAGCCCTGATTATATGGCACCAGAAGCTCCCCAAAGTCTGGACTTATTATATAAAGTAACCCATTTATACTTTGTACATCACTGTATACTTCATACATCTATAAAATGCATTTATACTCCATTTGAGCTGGAGTATTCTAGTTCTTGTAGCTCAAAGCATCTTAATGGTATACATTCTTTCTTTAAAGAAGATTTTATTTATTTGAAGGGGGTGGAGGGGGAAGTACAGAGGGAGAGGGAGAGAGACCACCAAGCAGACTCCATGCTGAGTGTGGAGGCAGATGCAGGGCTCAATCTCACGACCCTGCAATCAGACCTGAGCCAAAAAGAAAGTCTAATGCCCAAACGACTGACTGTGCACCCAGGTACCCCTGATCTACTCCTTTAAGTGTGAAGGTATTTATGTGTATATGTGTGTGTGTATATACAAAATGTGTATGTATTTCTATTTACATTATGACAGAAATTCTGCATTATTTACATTTCCTAACACAGTGTATT
Organism: Spilogale gracilis; assembly: GCA_004023965.1. Classification (NCBI taxonomy): domain Eukaryota; kingdom Metazoa; phylum Chordata; class Mammalia; order Carnivora; family Mephitidae; genus Spilogale; species Spilogale gracilis. The sequence continues at coordinate 58,625 of PITA01001244.1, read as the reverse complement.
GCATATTAAGGAAAGGATGCTGGATCACCTCTAGGATGTGCTTTCTTACCACATTTGCTCTAGCCTGTAGGAACCACAGACACTTAGAACTGTCAGTTAGTGGTCAGTAGAGTTCTTTATGCCACTGTTAACAAAACTCTTCTATTCCTTTCACTTGGAGTGCCACAGAAGAGGGAAATGAAACCACTGTCTCAGTTTTGAGTCTAATGAATTAATCAAAAAGAAGGAAAATAGCAAAAAATAGCAAGTAAGTTTTCATTGATGATATTTCCCCTGAAAAGAGGGCCAAATATCTACTGGATGATTTTCTCTCATACTGAACACTGGCTACTCTGCCAGGTTTAACCAAATTTGGAGATACCTCACACCATAGTCTGAAAAACAAATGCATTTTAAATTTAGTCTTTGATTTTTCCCCCCAAGCTTCAGTAAAAAAATCTGAAGACTAGGGGATGGGACAACTTACCCAGGAATCATTATGAAGAGATTTCACTCCAAAAAGACTTCAAAAAGAAATCCTACCATGTTCTAACCTTGAGCTTCAAGTATTTCTGAATTCTAGTGGATACCATGCCAACTTATTTCACTGGATAAGATTAACCATAATGGGAAGGAAGTTATTTAATTGAAAGAATGTCTCAGAGAAGTGTAGCTTGCATGGAATTATCAGTATCATCTGAGGGTATGAGCCCAGATCGTTCCACATTCACAAAATCTATAAGTTGCTACTGAACTTTCTATTTATCCTTTGAAAGCTTGGTAGCCTATTTTAATAGAGTGTATTAGAAAATGACATACATTTATGAAGTGCCCTAACTCAAGTTCTCAAAGTCCTACCCAGTTATTAACACTGAAATTACTATAGCCTCCCTGCTGTAAGAATTATTGATTTAAGTGACTCACCCACAGACTTGGCTACATAGTACTAGAACCCCTGACTACAGGCCTCTGACCTACCTACCCTTCTGGCCATTCTCATCAGGGTTAAGATAAAAAAACTCACGTCTGACAAGGAAATGAATTAGACACAGAACTGACATCATTCTAGTGCTTTTGTTTTACTACCATAACTAAGAAATCCTGGTAAGATAAGTTTGCATTTTTTTTCAATTTTTAAAAAATTATTTTTTCCATAACCCAGCCACCTTATCCTTACCCCTCCACCCCCAGTTTGAATTACTTTAGTATGCATGTCAACTAGCTAGAGAAGTTAGTGTTTGCTTTTGCTGTCTTTGATCTCACACTAAGGAGAAACACCAAGCAATACAAATCAAGGAAAAGATGAAGGTGACAACTACATTCAGTTCCTTTTGGATACAGGTGTATCACATTATTCATGAAAGAATGGTTCTAATCAGTTCATTGAACTCCAAGTTTATGGTGTTCAGGACATGAAGGAAAGCAGCAATTTATATTATATGTTGGCATTTCCCATTGTCCCTTCCTATTCTGGTAAGATACGGTGTCACTGGTTAACCTACCCTCTGAATGGGTTACACCACACTTGTCTGTGTTTATTTCTATTTTCTAATTATTTGCTCACTTCCAACCTTACTCCTTTGGACTCCTAGCCTCACCATTCTCTGAGATTACTAGCAGCCTCTTAATTGGTTGTCTTTCAGCCTTTGAGCTTTATTCTTTTTCTTTTTTTCCCTCCAGCGTTAGGTCCTATTGACTACCTCCTCTGAACTCTCTTCTCTTTATGTCTGTGACACCACCCTGGTACTTTTTCTCCCGTTTCCTTCAGTGATGTAACTTCTCTGCTTTATTTCCCATTTCCTCTTATTTCACAGATCTCCTGGCTTCAGTTCTCACTGCAGTGACATCTCTAACACAGGACATATTGTTTTGCTTCTCTAATTGCCTGCTGGATCTCTCGTCCTTCAAATGACCTGTCATATGACACTATTTGAAGCTTTCTCTCGAAACCAAATCCACTTAGGATTTCTTTATTTTTTAATATATTGCCAGTCACTCAGGCATAAAATCTAGCAGTTGTTTTTTCTCCTCTCTTTATATACTTTCTCTCTTGGATAATTGCAAGAGCCTCATTCTCTCCACTGCCTGCTCCATGCCAATAACCTACAGTGCAGAAACCTGATAAAAAGTCTGCTCAAAATTCAAGGGCTTTATACTTCCTCCAATACATAATCTAAACTCCGTAGCATGGTATTCAAAGGCTCTCCATAATTTGTTCCTTGTCTATTTGTCTGTCTTTACCCTTTTACCTGGTGTTTCTAATTTCAGATGGAGTAAATTATTCTAATTTTCAAACACGCTTTCCCTCTGCCTGTAATTCTCTTCCCCTTTTAGTTCACCAGGCAAACTCTTCCTCATTCTTAGAGTCTCACTTCACACCATCTCCTCTGTGAAGTCTTCCCTGGGCCCACCAGGCAGACTCAGGGGCTTTCCCTCAGGTTCTGGTACTTGGCACACAGCCTCATCACACCTATCGCAGCACACTACCTGTCTGCATGTCAGTCTTACCATAAGACTGTATCAAGGCTGGAAGCCATGTTTTTCCACAAACGTATTCCTAGGGCAACAGGAACACATATTTGTAGAATGACTGAATTAATACCATAAAGTTGCACACTACCTTATGGTTTTAAAAATACGTTAACACTAATTTAGATTCTCACAGACACCTATACTATAGGCATAGGGCTAAATATTACTCCTAATATTATCATGGAAGACAGAGACTTGGCCATACTGAAGGACAGCTCCCGGCTCACTGGGCTGGGACCAATGAGAGATGGGACAAGAACCCAGGGTTTTCTGAAACCTACTTCTGTTAACACATGGGTGAGATTAAAAACTTGGTTTTCACTTCTGTGAAAGATGGGCATATTTGTGTGAAAAAGTCAACCAATATTAAGAACAATGTATTTGTATGGTATAAACCTTGAATTCTTAACATAATTAAAATCAGCAATTAATTTTGACATTTTTTTGATTGGCATTTTGGGAGAGACTAGTTAAAAAACAGAGGGAGCCTTCATCAGTGTGATATGATTTTAGGCATGACTGAACAAACTATGTCTTCCCTCCACAGTTAAACATGATGGTAATAAAAGTCAACTTTGCTGTGGGTTCATTCGTGGTCGTAAAGACCAAATGGGGGGCAGTGGTGAATGCAGAATTATTTCCACAAAGTTACATAGCGAATTTCCCTGTCGGCATTTATAGTGCTGCCTCTTTGTCTCTGAGGCAAAATCAAAATAGACCTATGTTCAAATCCTAGTTCTGTCACTTAGAAGCTTTGAAACCTTGGAAAGGCTACTTAACCTCTCTGTAAGATAGGAATAGTGATAATGACCTCTCAGGATTGTGATAAGAATTAAGTGAGCTATATTAAGTGAGATGTAATTTTTATTTCTTTCAGAGTCTCCATAAGAACTAGGATAGTGCTATACTTAAGGAATGAATATTAACCACATGACTTTATACATACTGGAAGATCACTGTGTGCTCAAACTGAACTTTAATCTTTAGTTGCGATACCTTATCTTTAACCCCAATCTTTACCCCTCCATACCTTGACCCCACTTCATGACCAAAACAGAAATCTACACATCAGTGAACAGTTATTGGGTATGGGCATCATTCACTGTTAGTCAATCCAGAAAAACTTGGTAGCGTAATTTCAGGCAGAGAGGGGAGATGAAGACAGAGCTAACTGGTCCCTAAGAAATAACGTAAAATTTAAGCTAACAGGAGGAATATAAATTTCTTATGGTCTTTCAGGAGGTGGTTAAACTTTATATTCAAGGTAGATTTGCTTTTAGGTATTTTAGGGGAGAACCAATCACAGGCCAGAGTTGAAGATTCCTCCCTTAGCTAAGTCTCTTCTCCCCATTCCTGGATGTGTAGGTTCTGATAAAAGGTAGAGAGATAAAAGGTAAAAGGTTCTGAAGAGGAGAGGGTCAATCCTGCCTCCAATCCTCTTTGCAGGCATCAACAGCCCCTTGAGATGGATTATGGAGACCAGTGATGCTCACCTGAGGAAACTGCCAGACTGCAAGGCAGCGAGGAAACACTCTTACATTATAACCCTGTTTCCCTATACCTCAAGATTTCAGAGCTATGGATTCCTTTTTTAATAAAACCAGAACAGTTTGGAAACAGAAGAACAGTTGTTTTACACAAAATATATAATGGTACTGTGTTTGTTTTTCTAATAGATTTTCGCTTAGCACCCAGGGAGACAGCTAGACTTAAAAGTTTCTATTTGTTGGGGCGCCTGGGTGGCTCAGTTGGTTAAGCGATTGCCTTCGGCTCGGGTCATGATCCCAGAGACCCGGGATCGAGCCCCACATCGGGCTCTCTGCTCGGCGGGAAGCCTGCTTCTCCCTCTCTCACTCCCCCTGCTTGTGTTCCCTCTCTGGCTGTGTTTCTCTCTGTCAAATAAATACATAAATAAATATTAAAAAAAAAAAGGTTTCTATTTGTAGAAGGGAAATATGCTAACAAATGTTTAACTTAAATATTTCCAGCTCGGATGTTTTCTCTACTGTTTTATTCACAGGCACTGACGTATAGTCACAAAGATTTCGTTAGCTGTTAGGTTGAAAGTTGATATACAACATGTTAGTGTTTCAGAGAAATACCACTTAGGTGTTTTGATACTCTTCGGTGCAGTGCTCAGATGTGATAAAACGGTATAGTTACAGCCTGCTGCCAAGGTGTTGCATATAAGCCAGCTAATATAGCTTAAAATTTGGGCAGAAATAATGTGTGCTGCTGCTGTGGAATGTCTTTATAGCATAGAGGTAGATGTGGGGAATTATTTAGGGAGACCTAATGAGATCAGAATTATGGGGCAGAGAGGGACAGCAGCCTACAAAAGATCCGTGCTCCCTTCCACAGCCAACACTTGTTGCAGAGAGGTGGCTACTTGGCCAGGAACCTTGCATTCACTTATTCAAGTCAGGTTGAGGATGGAGTTCTGGCTAATGGGATGGACATAGGCAGAAATTACATTCATCACTTCAGACCTGGCCCAGAAAAATTTTCTCCTTTGACTTCCGTGATCTTACTTTCTTTTGTTTCTTCAAATATTTTCCTTGTAAATTATTATTTAGTTCATCATTTTCCCCTAGTGTTTAAATGTAACTATTCTATTTTCATGCTTCTAAACTTCCTGCTCTATATTCTTAACTTGGGTAATCTTGTTTAGTCCTACAACTTCTGCTGTCAGTTATTTATCGATGACTTCCAAAATCTATAACCCTGGGCTTTGACTTTTCCCTTTCACTATTTTCCAGTCACATTTCTAAATATACCTGTGCGTCTTCCTTGGAAGTAATTCATTAACAACATGTCTAAATCAGGACTCACCGTCTCCCATTAATCCTATTATTCTTCCTCCCACCTTTGTGCATGCTAGAAGCCCTCCTCCAACAGAATGTTCTATATTGGTCAGTAGCTTCACTCCCCTCCATCATTCAAGAAAAGTTTCAGAGTGATTTTTAAGCCCTTCACCCTCAATGATTGTACACAAAAAAAAGACCAAGTGCTTTTGAGTATCTCCAAAATGTCTCTCAAGTATACCTTGCTCTCCATTCTCCACTCTGTAGGTCCTGGCATTTCTTACCTACACTATTGCTATAAACCGCATAACTACTATCCCTACCTGCACTCTTTCTTCTTCTTCAACCCATCTTCCGCATACCACTTGTCAGAGCTATTTTTTACATCAGAGTTATTTAATCATTGTCTCCTCATCCTTAAAAAGTTATAGAGACTCCCTGTTACTCACAGAATAAATTGTGGTCTTAAACATGGCAGTCAAGGCTTTCTTCCTAGTGACACTTCCATTCATTCTTTCTGACCTTCTCCCTCTCTCACTCCCCCTGCTTGTGTTCCCTCTCTGGCTGTGTTTCTCTCTGTCAAATAAATACATAAATAAATCTTAAAAAAAAAAGTTTCTATTTGTAGAAGGGAAATATGCTAACAAATGTTTAACTTAAATATTTCCAGCTCAGATGTTTTCTCTACTGTTCTATTCACAGGCACTGACGTATAGATTCTGACCTTCTGTCATCCCCTCTACTCACATCTTCTCACGATTTAGCAAAGGCATTTCCTATCTTCACACCTGCTTTTGCTCCTGCCGTGACCTTTTGTTCCCTGCCTACAGCACTCTCCCACTCCAGCCCTGCTTCATGGAATCAACTCATCCTTCAAGAAGCAACTGGAATGTCACCTCTTCTGCAAAGCATTTCCTCTTGGTCTAGATTAGTAGGGTACTCCCTACTATGGCACTACTGTTGGTTGTTTGGGGTCTGACTTCCCTTTAGGTGATGGCTTTAGTGTCAGGAGGTGTCACGATTGTCTAAGTTTCTCTAGTAGATAGCACAGTTGTTGGTGTAGAGTAGAAGTTCAATAAATGTTTCAGAAATGAATCCGTGCTAAGCATATGGGCTCAAGGAAGAGCAACACAAGAACCTGCAGATCTGCTTTCTAATTCACTAACCCACTTGGCCTTGAATTTGGAGGTATCGCTGTTGCCACTGTTTGACTGTGAAGTGGATAACTCAAATATTGAGAAGAGGCTGACATTCCTGATCTTTTTCACCTCTCATCTTAAAAACTCTGCCTGCATTCACACTTTGGTGATTGTTGCCTTACAGTCTGCTTGTTGCTCTCAATTCTCAGCAAATGACACCCACACGTCTTTGCAAAAATTTCTTCCATCTTTAGCTTATCAGTCAGTAAGTGCTTTGGCATGTTCTGGTCATGGTTGTCGCACGGCACCTGGATACGAAACACACTGCCAATCAGCTTGTCCTACTGTTTCATATTCAACGTGGAAGTGAAATGAAGGAGCCTGACGAAAGTCAACCCTAAGCTGTGGCCTGTAAAAGTAAAGTGTGCCTAAGATCTGTCTTTGTAGAAATGGGTGGAGCAGCATTCCTTTTTAAACATGGAATATGGATAGAAATTTCCTGCTTTCTCCCACTTTGCCCCACAGCTCCTACAGCTCTTCTGTTCTGTTAATGCATCAATGGCCTGAGGAAAATGGACACTTGTCCTCTGACAATGAAGTAGTTGGGCAGTTGGCGGGATTCATGAAGCAGAAGAGCTATGACTCCACTGACTTGTCACAATTTAAAACAATAACAGCAGGCACTGAAGATTTATCACTTCTCTCTTCCTCCCCCATGCTGCTCAGCTCATTGTTTATACCTCTAGCATAGCACTCTGCCTTGATTTATAGGTAGTTATAAATGTGTCTGTTAAAACCACTAACCTGTAAGTCCTGGTAGACAGATCTATCTAACTTATATTTGTATCCTCTGCAGTGCTTAACATAGTCTGGAAAATATGACTTAATCACTCTTCATTGAATCCTGGCTGAAATGCGTGTCTTCACTTATTGCTGACACATGGTGACAGAGTGAACAAAAGACACTGCTGAGCTGTCAGAAGAGTTTCACAAATATTTTTAGTTGCAAGCTTAAAATTAGTAACACTTATCATTCCTTTGTTTACTTAATTCGTTTTCTTAAACAATATTTACTGAGCGCTGACTTTATGCCAGGTTAATCACTAGGAAGCCCAAGGTGAGCATGATAGCGAAGGTTCCTGTCCTCATGAACTCACCACATTCTAGAGGGGGAAATGGACAACAGAAACAAGCAGTCACATATAACAGATTAATAATAGATTGTGACAACTGTTAGGAGGGAAGTACATAGGTTTTTATGATAAAGAAAACAAGGACTGACTTATATAAGGTGACAAGTGGAAATCTCTCTGAGGAGATGGCATTTTAAGCTGAGATCTGAAGGAGTGAGAGATCTTGTCATGTGACAAGCCAGGGACAGTGAGCTCCAGATGGTGGGAACTGTTAGGTGCCAAGGCCCAGAGGTGGGAGAGAGCTTAGCAAGTTCTGGGAATTAGCAGACGATCAATTATGACAAGAATATCATGAATAGGAGGGAGAATGAATGAGCTAAACTTTAAAAAGGTAGGCAGAAGATATCTCTGTTATAGAGGGCTTTGAAGTAGCCATTAAAGGATTTGCATGAGGAAGTTACATGGTCGGATTTACACTTAAAAAAATTGATTTTGGCTGATGGTGGAGAATGGATAGAGGGGAAGTTCTCCATAGTTAGGAGGTTAAAGTTCCCGTGAGAACCTACGGTGTGGCCTGAAGAGGTGGAAATAAGTCAGTGACTAGAGTAAAACTGGACAGGTCAAATCAACTAGATATGCTGATGGTTGAGTGAATACATGTGGATACATGTCTCACAGCTGTGGGTTCTTACGGTTGAGAGGCGAGAAGGCCATTAGTGCTGATTTTACCAAATGTGGAGATCTAGCTGCTTTTGAAAGTCTCTAGACAGTTGAGTAAGTTGCTGCACTCACAAAAAAGAAAATGCGCTGTCATGTCCCCCTAAGCTGGCCATAACTACTTCTGATTGCTGGACCATTAATCTTGGTTTGACAACCTAGGAAAGCCTGTGGAATTCCCATCTTTTCATTTAGCCAGTGTTGCTTCAACACTCATTAATAGGATAAATTAGCCTCTATTTCCTATGCTACTTTTGGTACCCAAACTTTTCCTTAATTGCCTGCTCTACTTCTTCCTGTTTTAGATTTTTAGACAAGTTGTTTTAACCAGCATTTGCTATTCAGGGCATACCCACTTAAAAAAATACACACACACATATAATTTTAAACATAAAGCAATATTGTTTTCTGGTAGCAAAATCAAATATAGGACAACATAAGTTCTTTTTGTGTTTTCTTCAGTTGACTCTTCTGTATGTCTTCTAGACCATAAAAGAATGCTCTCTTTCCATCTTGTAATAACTATTTCTCTGTGTATTTATTAACTTAGAAAACCTCACATGAGTTTTTATGACAGTAAGAATGATTACTAGCTTTTTCCAAACTTAATTTTGGATTTGGAAAGGGAAAAAAAGAGTTATTATTGCCCATTTTTGAAGGTATAAGAGTTTTAAAGATGGGAACAGTTTGCCTATTTGACTAAGAGATGTGGGTCCCATGATTTATACGGAGAAAAAACAATTTGTAAAGTTGAAGGACATTCATGCACTTGGCAAACTGGACATAGTCCAAGATATACATTAGATTTCACCCAATCTCTTCCTTGAATTAAATTACAAAACCATGACCTTAGGTGACTGGAGTAATACTTCAGATATGAGTCTCACATTTATTCTTGATGCTAATAGGGAGTCAGAAACTGGATTAGATAATAAGGGAAAATTTATTGGCAAATCAGACAAATCTCCAATAATATTACACATTAATAAAATCTGTCCTTGGAAAGTACACGTTCAAACTATGATATCAGAAGACTAATTTCCCCGCAACAAGAGAGAGGAATTAGAAGTGTAACAGATGTAGACCTGGCACGGAGATTAGAGAGTTAATATTTCCAGGCAGGTAAGATCATCTACTTATTAGTCAAGTGCTAGGGAAGGACATACACCGTCTTTTTCCTTGCTGTACACTCTTCCAAACCTCCTAAGGGCTGATGTGATCCCAGACCCTTTTTTCCTTCCCATGATCCATCACTTCGCTGAATTCTTATCTAATGCTTTTAGAAAGCAGAACTTATTCCCAATGTAAGGGTTTGTTGTGGGAGCCTAGAGTTTGCGCTTCAGCGAGGGCAAGGTTAAATGCCATCCTGCCCAGAGGCTCATGTTTGGATTAAAACAAACAATCAGAATCACCTTAACCCTGCAACTCACCATCCTGTGGTTATTTCAGACCCATGTATCCCATAAGAAGGCAGGCTATGCAGAAGCCCTGATAAACCTTAGACCCCACCACCTGAGTTAGTTTTCTGTTTGAGGGGGAATGGCTTCTTTTTGCCTTTAGGCAAACTGCTTCTTCTCTGATGGTGTGCTTTGTGGCATGGATTTTGGAGCATCAGGTCTCCAGTGTGTTAACTCATGGACTAACATGACTAAAATAATTACGAAAAATCTCAAGACACCATTTATTTTAAGACATCAAATCTAGGCACAGAGAGTCAAGTAAGTACTCAACGATAACAGGATTTGTGTAGCCCTTCCCCTTTTTCACGCGCCATAAAGTTTGCTTCTCTTAGTTTGAGGAAACCAGGTCAACCTAGATGAGGCTCCCAAATGATAACTTCATTAGCCCGTAGTGGTTCAGTTACTCAAAAAAAGTTCACGAGCCTATGTGTTTTATTCAAACAGTTAAAAATAAGGCAGCTTAGTCTTCTGATCTTTATATAAATATCTTACATGTATATTCCTATTATATGTCTATTACAAATGTTGATCTGTGTGAGCTGTTCCTATAGAAGGGGAAGCTAGATACGGTGAAGACAAAGATAGTTAAGAAAGGAATCAAAAAAAGAGTGGGGGTTCATGCAGAAATATTAAGCCTAAAGCTCTGCAGAAATATTAAGCAGCAAGGGCCAGCAGCCCCCAACTGTTTAGTCTTCCAGCTTCAAATTTCAACTATCAAAGTTATCACTAGGTTATATAGCAAAGACTGATGACTTCTTTTCTCAAACACCTTACTTGAAATGCACAAGTTGCTTCAAATGGGTTTGCTATCTCACTCTTATTGGCATAATAGCAGAGATTAGTTTATAAGATTAGTGAGTTAATCTGATATCTCAGTGCCCAAGGGAATAAAATATAAAATGGATTAATTTTAGAGTATGACAGGATATGACAGTGATGAATAGTGGGAAATGGAAAGCAGCATAAGGTGGTGGGGTCTAAGGTTTATCAGGGCTTCAAGAAGCTTATTTTCATCCAGAATGCAAACCCAGACTTTTGGAAGTTCTGACGTGATAAAAAACTTTTCAGTGATGCTCTGCTTACAGTTTCACACACACACACACACACACACACACACACACACACACACACATCCTGTTACCAAGCTGAGAAAAGACATGTATAACACATCTCTTTCTGTGACAGTTGCATGTTTATGCAACATTAGGTCATTCTCTCTGGGATGTCAGTTCTCTGACATGCTGATACAACAGGCCGTCTGATATTTAAAATGAGGAAAACTCCATCTCATCTGTATCGCTGACCTCTGGCTCTGCTATTTCCTCTTTCCAGCACCATCCTCAGATTATTGACTCTCTTCAGCTTAGCAGAAGTACCTCCATGGGTGGCCTACTGCTGATGAAGATCAACTACTCTTTGGCCTCAATACAGAACATTCTCATCTGTGTCTAATTCCCTAATAAGGTCATCAAGTTCAGGGTGAACGAGTGAGTGTTGAAGGCCCAGGAAGATGGACCAGAAGAGCCAGAGATGCTCTGTTGCCTTGAGAGCTCTCCTTACACAGAGACAGGCCTGTTGGCATGGGCTTACATGGTGTGATTTCAGAGGCACTGAGTTGGTCTCCCTGGTCTACTGAAATACGTGCAATGCTCTGGAGAGAAACTGCGGAGAAACCAAAGAACAGAAGAGCAGAGGCAGAATGTATGGGAAGTAGAGGCTGAAGGCCACAAAGACAAACCCTGCTTTGAAAGAGTCCTGCTAATCAGACTTGCCTGAAATAGAAAGCAATTATAGCCAGTTTCTTTGAAAGGCCAGCTTGGGCTTTGCCAATAGCATTAAATTCTTAGTGAATTTCCATCTCATTGACCTAGAGGGCCTCAAACTCTGAAATCAATACTTTAGTAACAAAGCTGGTGCCAGACAGTGCTGGGTAGAAGGGTGAATTCCAACTGAAATGAAATGTAAGGAAGCTTTTTTGATAAGTCTTGGTCCTACTATTTTATTCTCTCTGCCATTAAGTGATATATGATGATCCCTCAGCAGCTCTGCATGTTACTCAATCATCAGGGAACAGACTACAAAGCACCTGAAGTTAGAAGTGTTTGCCTGTCCCAGTGTATCAGCTTGTTGCCAAAATGCTTCTGGTTAATAAATCACGTTGAGAAGGTAAGCCCGTGAAGTCATGATATAGCTGCACAATATCTTATTTTCTTCTTTCAGAGCCCCTGAGGGTTTTAGCTGTTGTAAGGACACAGTGGCAGTGTCTTGGACCTCAGCATTCAGTTCTCTGAGATGTTCCAGGAAGGGAGAAAGCAGATGGACTGGCAAAGTTTCTCTGGAAACTGATTTCAAAGTTTTTATGAGGCAATTCTAGATTGGTCTCTTTTTATTAAATATGCACCGCCAACTCTATGCATTAAGCATTGTGGCAGTACTAGTGGGATTTATAATAAAATACTCTTGGGAATGTCATACAATTCATAGAAGACACTCAGACTCAGTTTTGTTTTTTTTTTTTAATCTTGTGCCCCTAAATGCTGATAGCAGAAGACTACTGCTGCCTATTTAATTAGCCACAGGATTTAGTTAAGGTATATCTAAAGGGCCTATTATTGCAAAGGTAGGGACAGGGAGAAGAACATTCCTTAAACACTTTCTTTGTACTCTGTATTGTTTTAGGTATTATACTACATGACCTCATTTAGTTCTCACCAACTGCAGGAATTATTATCTGTTTTACGTAGATAAGAAAATTGTCACAGAAACATAAAATTCTCCAAAGGTCACAGTTCCTAAAAGAAATACGATTTATATGCAGATAATAACTCAAAAATCCATGTTCTTTCCACTCTAGCTTGTTTCTTTAAAAGTTTCTCTCTCTAGGGACGCCTGGGTGGCTCAGTTGGTTAAGCGACTGCCTTCGGCTCAGGTCATGATCCCGGAGACCCCGGATCGAGTCCCACATCGGGTTTCCTGCTCGGTGGGAAGCCTGCTTCTCCCTCTCTCACTCCCCCTGCTTGTGTTCTCTCTCTCGCTGTGTTTCTCTTTGTCAAATAAATAACATCTTAAAAAAAAAAATAAAAAAAAAAAATAAAAGTTTCTCTCTCAGGGAAAATACCAAAATACCACAGAATCTACTGCCTGGCTTAATATCTTCATCAGAATCTGGTACTAATTTTCTAATGAAATGGCATGAAGTAGGCTGAGCAGCATGCCCACAAGCACAGTTGTGTCCAATAAGGCCGGGTAAAGAACACGCCAGGAGAGAAATAAAACCCTAGCATGGTCAGAGAGGTTTAGTCTCTCTGATGAGTCATGGATGGGGGCACAGTCAAATTTGGCCTCTCTTCTATCTAAGCCAGAATAAGCTCTGCATTTGCCGGCTATGCTGTTGGTGTCTTCTTTGTTTCTAGGAAGGCAGGGACAGGTCTGCTTTTGAGAACACCAACTTTGTTAAAGGAGTAATTCTTTTAAAAAGGTAGTGTAGGGTAGAAAACACACCCCACTAGGATGCTGGAGATCTAGGTTCTACCCAAGAGGAAGAGAAAAAGTTTCACACGTAGTCTGGCACATTGAGCTGAAATTGTTAAGTCGGGGGAGTGCTGGGCGTGCATGGTTGCAGGGTAGGGGAGAGGTAGTACGTACCACATACCTGCTGTTCTTTTTCTAGTCCTTCCTCCTTTCCTCCACTTATTAACTAGATGACTTCCAGCACTGATGAGAATCTTAAGGCCTTTGTAAAACGGGGACAATGGTAACTTATTCATCTGTAAGGAGGGCAGCTAAGCCAGCTGACCTCCAGTCAGGTCTGTTTCAGCTGTGAGGTTTAAGATTGCATTTTCCAGCATAAACCTTAGCAGTGGCTGGGCTCTAATGGGCTTAGTCACTGGTGGCTTCAAAAAAACGGTATGGCTTTTTAAAAGGGCAACTGCAATTTTAAAATGATTCTGATCTAAGTCAAAGAGATGAATAATATATCAATTCTTTCTTCAGACAGCAAGAACACTGAAGAAGTCTATGAAATGGCTAAATTAATTATAGCCTGGATTCAGTAGCACAAAGAAAATTATTTTGGAACATATAGAAAGGTAGGGTGGTATTCTAAATATCTGTGCAGATTTTGAGCCTTATGTAAATAACACTGTGAGAAAATAAACCTCATTACAGCCTTGTCTTATGAAATAGAGATGTTTCCTTTGTGTGAAATGTTCAATGAAGAACACTTCTCACTGCTTTCAATACCCATGCTCCATGCAATCAATACAAAATAGGCTCAGAATTGCTTATTATAGGTCTATGGCTTACCTGGGATCACAGAGAAATTTGGTTTTCTCTCCTTCTTCTCTCCAGATAAGCCATTCTCGAAAAGAAGGATGTACAAACATACGCGTCATGTCTCTGCGCTTGATTAGGAACATGGAGAGGTTCTCCATTCTCTGCTGAAAATCCTCCCATTCTAGGGTGCCTTCAATGCTACCAGCATTGATGGCCTGGAAGATATGTTCGTCAGTCAGTGGGTGCAGAGAGGCCACAGCCACATTCAGGAGAGGCATCACCCGGTCAAAGGAAGACTGGGTGGGGAACTTCATATTGCACTGGAGTAAATAAACCTCAGAGAGCGAAACAGGAACTACTTTGTAGCTAGAGCTCTTTAACACTAGATAGCCTTTCTCTATGAGGTCAAATGTGAGTTTCAGATATAGATAGGACCCTTGACTGAGGGTCTTGAGGTGAGAACTGAGTTTGCCAAATGTAGTGTTGTCCATTTTGCCATTAAGTGAAATGTTATTCTGGATCTCTGAACTGCTGTGTATCCGGTGCAGGATGTAAGCCTGCAGATCCTGGTCTATGGCTTCGTTCTCTTCTAGTCGATCCAGAAAAATCCTATGGAAAGGCAGCAGCTTGGTAATTTCCTAAAACAGATGGAGAGAGAGAGACACACAGAAAGACCTTCAGTTTCCCCTAACTCTTGTGATACACTCTGAGGTCCACACATTGATCCTAAACTTCTGAGTGGCCAAAGAGGGAAACAGGATCAAGTATTAGTATCCATAAGTTAAAACACATTTGTTGCACAGAGGGGACACGACTTTTCCTAATATTGACACCTGAGATAATTTTTATAGGTCTTCATAAAAGCTACTTTAGGAGTGACTTAATGATCAATACTAACACTCTAACATGAAGGGAAAGTGGAGCACCATATAACTCTTCAGTTGCAATTTTTCTCAGTGTAAACCATGGCATAATGTCAAAGTACAATTCAGTAAGAGAAATGCGTGAGGACTCAAAGAACACCATATAAAAACGTGCCTTTCTAACCTTTCTAATAAAATGACTACATTTTAATGGAGACCTTTTGGAGATGCCTTAGCCCAAATAATACTTCTAATATGTTCGGTACGTTGGTACTCTGGAAAGTGTACTGGGGAAAGGTGATAGGGCTTTGTGGTTACTTATGCTCTGGATTCCATCTAATCTGCATATAGACTTTGGTCTTGTAAGTATCCACTTTCTTCTGCATCAATTTCTTCTCTACTGGATCACACACGTGAATGGCACCACAATCCCCCCCCCAACTGCTATCCTATATCTCTGTCCCCATTTTTAGCAAAACTTCACAGAAGAGTTTCCCTACTTCCTATTTCTTGTTCCTCCTTCCCATTCTGTCCTCTGTTTGTTGCACTTAGACTTCAACCACATCATTTCACTGAAATGGTTCTTGTTAAGGTTTTACGTAATCTTCACCTCACCTGGATGAGGTCTAACCTGTGTTTCCAGCTTAGTCCACTCCCTCATGCTCTCATCGTATACCTTGGTCTACTCGACATTTACACCATTGGGATACTGCATAGATAAACTTAACATGACTAAATCAGAATTAATGAATTCTGCCCCCTGCCACAAAACCTTCCCCATGTCAATAAATTGCATTACCACCAAGCCTACAACGAAATTATAGATGTCTGTGATCTTTCTCTTTTCCTCATTGCTGGCATTTACCCAATTGGTCACCAAAATCCCGTGTTTTGCTTTTGAGTCTTCTCTCTTGCTCACCCCACATTCAGCCCATCATTAAGTCCTTTTGATTCTTCTTCAAAGTATAGTCTAAATATGGCCACTTCACAGGGTCCCTACAATGACCACTCTAGTCTAAGCCACCATCACCTTTTGCCTATACTGTTATTCTTGATCCCCTACATTTTATTATCTTTGTGGTTAGCAGCCAAAGAAATCTTTTAAAAAGGTAAACCAGATCTCATTATTTTGCCAGGCTCCTGGGAGAGGGCTTTCCCATTGCCCTGTCTACAATAACTATCATCCCCATTTATCTCTTTATCTTAATTTGTCTGCATAACACCAATACTGCCTAAAATTTTAATATATGTTTAATTTTTCACTTAGTTTTTATTTGTGTTCCTCACTGGAATATAAGCTTTATGAGGGCAGAGATACAGTCTGTCTTCTTCACTGTTCTATCTTCAGCTCTGAAGAAGTAACTTACACGCTTGAAGTATTTAGGAAATGTCTGTGAAAATCATAATGATCAAATATGATTTTTTTTTAAGACCTGTGATTTATTTCACTGTCAGAGCTGAATGAAAATAAGAAAATTCTTGGTCAAAGTGAATGAAGTATCTGGGAAGTTATTATAGGTCTTGATTTATGAGGACACTGAAATTTTGACTTTGTAGATTAGTATGCATAGTAGTACTTTTCCTGTCCTTTGGCATAGCTGAAAAGTTAAAGTCATCTGTTCAAGTCATATTTAAAATGTGTTTTGAGATGGCACATGGCCTTATGTAAAAATACAAATGAGGATAACATCTCCAAAGCATACATTTAGTAAAACTAGTCAGAGATTGTGTTCCTGGAAGTTTCTTTTTTTCATCCTTCACCTTTAACAGTCAAGCTACTGATCATTAACAGATTACACAATTTTTAGTTGTAAAGAGGCATCTACATTGATTTATCCACATTCTTTAATTTAAATTACTTCGAGATTAACAACAAACATCTGCAAGGTGGTGGCCAGCATTGAGAGTATAGTTTCTGATCAAAGAAGGCAGCAAAAGCTAATTGGTCCACGTGCAGGAATACCATTAAGTCCCTGGGAGAGGCAAAAAGGAAGGAGAAACTATTTTCTGTGCACTAGTAATTATTACCAATGGGCTATATCAAGATAGTGTGATAGGGGTACAATATGTGAGACTTTGATGCTCAGCAAACAAGGCAATGGTTAGGCAAAACAAAGTTTGAGAAACTCTGTTCCAAATCAAGTATGAATATGTAAGGAATAGGGGGGACACTGACTCAGCTACAATGAGAACAAGGTTTTATGTAATCTTGTGAAAGATTAGGTGAAGTCATTTATGCTTAGCCTGTATGTCTTTGTAGGCTCAGTTCCACATTTCTAGTCCTTCTTCCAGGCCTGGATGGTAAGAAAGATTAAAAAAAAAAATCTTATCTCCCAGTTGTAGTACATTTAATCTAAAGCCTTAATACTGCCAATATTTCTTAGAGGAAGGCATACACTGTCCTCTTATAGAAAAGTTGTTCAAGTTGAAGCAGAGCGGGTAAGGAGAAAATCTGACTTTAAATGGCAGACGGAACTGGGTTTTGCATGTCATTACATGATTAAAAAAACAAAAACAAAAGTCAAACAGTAAATTAGAATGTTAGGGACTGAATTTGCATTTCTGTGCTGAGGGCACAGTCTAGAAAAATGGACTTTCTTTTCATGTTATTTTGAGGGACACTTTATCAAAACTTATCAAGAGCAATGCGAATGGGAATCTGAACTAAGAGAGTCATACATATACAGAGAGTGGTCTCTGTAGACCATCCGATCTCTCATTTTCAAAATATACTCCTAGGGAAGTATTCTTGCTAGTGCTCTAGGACATGGTAGAGGTGTAAAAAACTCATCACTAAGGGAACACAGATCTAGAACTTTGTTTAAACACTCTCCAAGAGAAATAATTTATGGTCCCAAAGCAAACAAACACATACCTGTAAACTGGTCCTAACTGTTACAATTAGTTTGAGCCAAGAAGGAAACTTTCCAATCATTTTACTCAGAAATGAAACAATTGTATCCCCATAATCCGGTTTGTGAAATTCTGCTTCATTTAATCCATCAATTAGGATGATGAAATCTTCATCTGGGATTTTTCTCTCTGAGATAGAAAGAAACAAATTACTTAATAATTACCAAGTGGATAATAGAGTTTTTGTTTTGTTTTGTTTTGTTTTGTTTTAAATTTATTTGACAGAGAGAAACACAGCCAGAGAGGGAACACGAGCAGGGGGAGTGAGAGAGGGAGAAGCAGGCTTCCCGCCGAGCAGGGAGCCCGATGTGGGACTCGATCTGGGGTCTCCAGGATCACGACCTGAGCTGAAGGCAGTCGCTTAACCAACTGAGCCACCCAGGTGCCCCGGAAAACAGAGTTCTTTTTGGGTCTTTGATCTGTGTGGAGGAAAAAACTTAGAAAAGATCTCTTGTTTATTTACTGAATGCTCAGGGTACATAATTTATTATAAAAACAAAGAATAGTTCATTTAATGAATTCATTTTGTTTTTACCAGGGGTGAAAGTTTTGTTACATATGTAACATATGAACTGTATGTATGATCATTGTCATTATCTCCCCCATGTTATCAGTTGTGAGACAGACTGAACATGACATTTGTGAAAATCTGCACATGGAAATTCATTTTTCTCCCATACTTGAAAATGCTGAAAAGAATGTGTTGTTTTTTTTTTCTATCTGATAGCATTAAAGAGAACGGAGTCACATATCCTTTGGGAATTTCTCCCCTCAACCCCTCCACCAGCCACCACCAATAAGGTTTAATGTGAAGTCCAAAGCAGGATATATGACTTCATGTGAATATGTAGTGGGAAGGAAGGGTGTGGAACAAAGAGAAGGAATCCCAGCCAATAGAGAGATCTCAACCCAACTAGCAGCTTCCTAGACTATACCTAATGCAGCTTCAATGGGACCAGACCCTTGTATGATCCTCCCAGGAAGAAGGAGTCAATGCGAAAGAAAATACCTGCCACTTTTGTGTTTAGTTCCCTCCCGAACTCTATACTCTCCTAACTTGACAAAATCAGTTCATCTTTAGGGCTAGGCTGTAGAAAAAGTCTTGGTGAGTTTTTCGGTTTCCACTCTCTTTAAATGCTTAGTGATTCTCGGACCACAGTGAACAAATTATAGAGATTGAAATGCACACTTTAGTACAAATGAGTTGTAAGTAATAAGTAAAAATTACTACATTTGACCTTTAAACAGCATGGTTTTGAATTGCATGGCTCCACTTACATGTGGATTTTTTTATAAATACAGTACTATAAATGTATTTTCTCTTCCTTATGACTTTCTGAATAACTTTTTTTTCTAGCTTACATCATATAGAATATGTATTATTTGACTATTCATATTATTGGTAAGGCTTCAGGTCAACAGTAGGGCATAAATAGTTAAGTTTTGGGGAAGTTACAAGCTGTATGCAGATTTTTGTCTTTGTAGGTGTCAGTGACCCTAACCTCTGGGTTGTTTAAGGATCAACTATGGTTAGTAGGACTTGACGGTTCTGAAAGGAGTAAAGCAGGAGAAGAAAGAAGCATTGGATACCTGAAATGGAACACAGGTTATATCTGAGTCTGAGGAGGAAAAGAAGAAGTTGGGGACAGAGGGAAAACTCTGTGGAGTTTTTCTGTACAAGACTGCCTCTTTTAAAAGAGTGAAGACCAATCGAAAATACATAGTTTGGTTTTCTATTTGAAAATATGCAGATTTTTTTCATGATTAGTAAAACTTTCTATTTTCCCCCAAAGTATAAGCTTTATATTACAGAAGTTTAATTTCAATATCCTAAGGACTATAAGTCAGTTCTCAAGTTATGAAGAATTTTTAACTATTATTTTCATCTGATGACTTTTTGAAATGAATTATGGATTCCAGCTCTATTAACAATGATTATTAATGAAATCACATCCTTGATGACACAGTGCTAAGAAAAAAACATTTTTCCTATAGGGAGTCCAAAGAATTAAGGAAGAGAAAAAAGCTGTTTGGAACTAATGGACAGACTCACAAAAGTGGGGGCTCTTATGTTCTTGATTTCGAGGGCCATGGCACCCATAAGCATAATTGCGCCTTTAATGTCCATAGAGGAATTTTCTAATTACATTCTGCTTGGCAGCTGTAATAGATCTCTCCCTTGTTACTGGGCACCATCACTTTGCCCCACCAAGTGGTATGCTGACGCCATCTTATCCTGGTTTAGGAGAACCCACTGTAGTATTTTTAAGAGCTGGTTGTTAAGCAGCCTGAAATTGGCTAAGGTGGGAATATTTATTTACACAGTGGAAACTGGCAAACATTACAAGCCCTCTTTCTCCAGGGGCTGTTAAAATTTATCAGCACACGACTGACTCCTCAACTTCAATTATACCTCTCTTAACTTCACCCTCCTTTGTCAGAAAGCCATGCTCTTCCAGTGGAGAAAAAGTCTGGTGATAACGTGTCTGCTGGGATTTTCTTTGGGAAACCATTTCAAACACATTCTTAAGCATACAAATCAAGAACATGCTCTAAACTGTGATCTGGACATTTTAATGAATGAACTAATTCAGTTGCTGATAAAAAACATATTTTCATTTGCATAAGTTCCCAGTAGATTATATTATTCATGCCAGGAGTAAAGTAGATATATTTCTTTTTTTAAAGAAGGAAATATGTCCCACTTATGATAATTACATTGTTCTCAATCTTGGCTATTTTTTCCTTTTTTTGGAGATCTGGTTCCTTGAAGAGGTTACTTAGAAGTCATCTATAATACAGGTGATATAAAGGAAGTATCAAAAATATTTCGTCTGCTAAGAAATAAGGACATCATTGTCTAAGATTACCTTTTTTAGGATTCAGAAGAATAAATGCAAAGGATTTCCAAGTGTTGCTAATATTGTAAAACAATGAGATATATTCCTAAAAAATTTCCTTTTCCTCTGCTAAATGATAAGGTATTTCAGTTATAAATTTAAGAGATGAGGCCTTAATTAAGATCTTTAGATTTCACATCTCAGATGCAACTACTCTTATGAGAATGCTTCTGCATGCTCATTTCCAAAGTTCTGCAAGTTATTTAAATATGTACTCTATCACCAGTAGCTTTAAAAGATTTTATAGACAAATGAAAATTAAACAAAAAAATGGGGACCAACAAAGGATTGCTGCTTCTGATTTATTATTATTTTTTAAAGTACACTCTATACCCAACATGATACTTCAACTAATGACCCCAGGGATCAAGAGTCACATGTTCTACTGACTGAGCCAGCCAGCCACCCTACCGTGTAAGAACATTTAAAGTGCAACTACCATCTACTATCACCATTAGTTCATAGAATAAAAATGCTTAAAATTAAAAAAGACATAATCTCTCTAACCTTTATATACATGTATATACCAAACTATATTCACACAAATTCTGGCTGTTTGTTTCCTTATTTTGTAATGGACTAATGAAAACTTCAAATGGACTGGTGCTTAGGAGCCATTATTCTAGGTGACAAGTCCCTGGAAAAGTTTCTAAGCCCTTTAACCTTTGTTTTTATTCCCTTGTAAAACTATATTCACCAGGGATTCCTTATTGCCCTCGTTTATATGTACACTTAACAAATGCTGGAACTGACATGCTTAGCACCCCCATTCTGAGACTCTGCACCTAGGAATCTGAGAGAAATAAGAATCACAGAGACTTCAAGAGAAGAGATGGTAGCTAATACTATAGTCAGAACTAAATCCTACTGCATGGGATGTTATTACTGGCATATTGTATAGGAATTATCAAAAGTGAAAGGAAGGCTTGTATCAGACCACATTTTTGTTCAGAAAAGCTGCACATGTGAATTATCTTCCTTTTAGTTGTGATAACAAATTAGTATCTCTTTTCACTGCATACTGGTGGCTGAAGCAAGACCGTACCAGGAAATTTAAAAACTTTTCCATTTGTTTTGCATGTATGTGTTTTATTATTGAAAAAAAAATCCCCTCCCTCCAAGAGAGAGTGTATATGCTGCAGGGAGTAGGACAGAAGGAGAGGGAGCGAGAGAATCTTAAGCTGGCTCCATTCCCACTGCAGAGTCCCATGTGGGGCTTGATTTCATGACACTGAGATCATGACCTGGGCTGAAATCAGGAGTTAGCTGCTGAAACAACTAAGCCACCCAGGCATCCCTATATGTATTTTAGTCACTACACTTGTAGAACCTTAGAGTATTGTGGACATACTTTCATTTTTTAAAAAAGACTTTATTTATTTGAGGAGTGAGCAAGCGAGACAGAGAGAAAGAGAAAGAGAGTGAGAGAGCAAGAGAGAGCAAGCACACAAACGGGCAGAGGGAGAAACAGACTCTCCATGGAGCAGGGAGCCTGATGCAGGGCTCTATCTCAGGACGTCGGGATCATGACCTGAGCCCAAGGCAGATGCTTAACTGACTGAGCCACCCAGGAGCCCCATGACTTTCATTTTTTTAAAAGAAAAATGTACAATTTGAAATCTGTCTTCGAATCTAAACTGAAAACGTTTTCCACTGAACTTGCTGGAAAGAAAGCTGAAGCTACCTTTAAAAATTATCTATCTTAAAAATTATTGTGATAACATTTACTTAGAGTTAATTGTGAAGATTTTAAGTGTACACTTTGATCAGTTTTGATAAATATGTATACTCATGTAACATTCCAATCAAAATATAAAACATTTCCATCATTCCAGGAATTTCCCTTAGGTTCTCTCTCAGTCCATTGTTAATAAGCAATCACTCTTCTATCACCATAGACTATATACACTTGCTTCTTTTCTTTAACACGATTTTGAGATTCATCTACTTTGTTGAGTGTATTATTAGCTTGTTCCTTTTTAATATTATGAAGTATTCCATACTGCAATTTGTTTATCCATTCCATCGATGGACATTTGGGTTGTATCCAGTTTTTAACTACTATGAATAAAGCTATTATGAACATTCTTGTACAAGTCTTTTTGTAGACATATGTTTTCATTTCTTTTGGGTAAATACATAGGCATAGAATTTCTTGGTCATAAAGCAGATGTATATATAAGTTTATAACCAACTGTCAAACAGCTTTCCAAAGTAGTACCATTTTATACTCCCACCAGCCTCGTGTGAGAGTTCCACTTGCTCATCATCATTACCAACATTTGATGTTTGACTTGGAAAATTTTAATGTATTCTAGTGGGAGTAAAGTGGTCTCTCATTGTGCTTTTAATTTGCATTTTCCTGATGACTAATGCTGTTAAACACCTTTTCATGTGCTTGTAGGCATGGTATCTTCTTTTGTGAAGTGTCTTTATCTTTTGTTCATTAGGACTATGTTCAATCTATAGACCAGTCTGGGGAAAAATTCTAATCTGCAAACTTAGTATATTTTTTCCCTTTACTAAGTTCTGTAATTTCACTCTGCAATGTTTTGTAGCTTTCACTGTGAAGGTTTTATACATCTTTTTATACATCTTTTGTTATTTTTTTCTTAAGTATTTTGATGCTACATAAAATATTGTTTGTTCCAGTTATCTACTGCTACATCAGACAGGTAGGGGCTACTCAGACTGCTGTGGGCTGAAATCATCTGGAACAAAAAATCCCACGTCAATGCTAGTCAACCGGAACACTTACATGTTTGTACTTCTTTACTTCTTACATGACAATGCAATCCTCCAAAAGCAAGTGTTTCAGTGAACAAGATGAAAGCTGCATGGACATTTATGACCTGGCCTCAAGATGTCACATAGAATCAGCTTGCAGTATTCTATGGGTTGAAGCAGTCACAAGCCTGCTAAGACTCAAGAGGAGGAGACACAGACCCCCAACTCTGGATAGGGGAAATGTCAAAGAATATACAGCTATCTTTTAAAACTGCCACACTATCGGGGTGCCTGGCTGGCTCAGGTGGAGGAGTGTGTGACTCTTAAACTCAGGGTTGTGAATTCAAGCCCCATGTTGGGTATAAAGATTACTTAAATAAATAAAAAAGCTTAAAAAAAAACCCTGCCACACTACTTTTTAAGTTTCAGTTTTCAATTGTTTTCTGCCAGTATAAAAATACAATAGATATATGCATATTGGCTTTATTGCCTAGTATTCTATATTTACTATTAATTCTAGTAGGCTTTCTTCTGTTGTAGATTCCTGTGAGTGTTTTAGCTAAATAATTTACAAATAAAAAGTTTTATTTCTTCCTTTTTAATCTTTACTATTTGTTTGTTTGCTTTCTTCTTGTGCTAGCTTGGACTACCAGTGGAATGTTGAATGTTTAATGTTAAGTGGTGTGAGTAAGGGAATATTCTTGTCTTGCTCCTCACTATTAGGGGGAAAATATTTAACATTTCATTGTCACTATATATTTTTTGGAGTTTTCCTTAATAGACTAAGTTTTTTTCTATTCTTAGTTTGTATAAAGTTTTTGTTAATTATATTATTTGGTCAAAAGCTTTACTGCATTTATTGATAAGATTATGTATGTAGGGGCGCCTGGGTGGCTCAGTTGGTTTAGCGACCGCCTTCGGCACAGGCCAGCCATGATCCTGGAGACCTGGGATCGAGCCCCGCATCGGGCTCTCTGCTTGGTGGGAAACATGCTTCTCCCTCTCTCACTCCCCCTGTTTGTGTTCCTTCTCTAGCTGTGTTTTTCTGTCAAATAAATAAATAAAATCTTTTTAAAAAAAGATTATGTATGCATATATTTCATATAAATATATATTTATATAAAGCCATATAGTTTTTCTCATTTATTCTGTTAATATGATGAATTACACTGACAAATTTTCAAATGTTAAACTAACATTGCATTCCTGATTGAGTAGGACAGACTGATTTGCTATTAGTTTTTTCAGGATTTTGCTCTTATGGTCATGAGGAATACTGATCTATAATTTTTTTTTTCCTTAGGAGATCCTTACCATATTGTGATTTTAGTGTAACATCTATCTAATAAAACAAGTTGAGAAATATTTCCGTCTCCTTTAGTTTTTTGAAGACATATGTGTATGATGTATGATTGATATTATTTCCTCTTTATCTTTTTAATATTATTGTTTTTGCAGAAATATTATTTTTTCTTTAAATGTTGAAAACAATTCATGAAACCATCTGAGCCTGGAGTTTTTTGTTTGAAGATTTTTTTCTTTTTAAATTGCAAATTAAATTAAATAGATAAGGGTTTATTCAGATTTTCTATTTCCCCATGAGTCACTTTTGGTAAGCTGTGTTTTTAACAGGATTTGTCCAGTTTATGTTGTTAAATTTATGTTAAAAAGATGTTTGTAATAATCCCTTATTTTTCTTTTAATGTTTATAGGAACTATAATGTTATCTCTTTATATGTGATGCTAATTTAATTTTTTTTCTCATTTTCTTGATCAGTCTTGCTAGGGGTTTATTCATTTTAAATATTATTTTTTTCTTTTTATTGATGCCTTTTTTTTTTTAAAGATTTTATTTATTTAGTTGACAGAGATCACAAATAGGCAGAAAGGCAGGCAGAGAAAGAGGGGGAAGCAGGCTCCCCGCTGAGTAGAGAGCCTGATGTGGGGCATGATCCCAGGACCCTGAGATCATGACCTGAGCGGAAGGCAGAGGCTTAACCCTCTGAGCCACACAGGTGCCCCTGATGTCTGTTTTTGTTTTTCCTATTTTCTTCTTTCTGCTTACTCTGGGTTTATTTTAGTCATTATCTTTCTAGCTTATTAAGTCAGAAACTTAGACATTGATTTTACATTACTCATTTTGAGATACTTTATCATTTCCTCTGGGATTTCTTCTTTGTCTCATGGGTTATTTAGAAGTATGTTGTTAAATTTGTAAATATTTGGGGGTTTTGTATCGATTTCTCATTTAATTCCATTATCTCAGATAACATTTTCTGTAAGATTTTTAATTTTTTGAAACCTTCAGACTTGGGGTGTCTGGGTGGTTCAGTCGGTTGAGCGGCTGCCTTCAGCTCAGGTCATTGTCCTAGGGCCCTGGAATTGAGCCCAGCATCAGGCTTCCTGCTCAGTGGGCAGTCTGCTTCTCCCTCTCCCTCTGCTGTCCCCTGCTTGTATTCTCTTTCTCTCACTTTCTTTCTGCCAAATAAAGCCTTAAAAAAAAAGAAAGAAAAAGAAAAGAAACCTTCAGATTTGGTTTTATGACCCAGAATATGATCCTTGTGCACTTGAGAAGAATATATATTCTTCAGTTATTGGGTAGTCGTCTATAAATGCTAAGTGGACAGAGTTGGCTGACAGTGTCATTGAAATCTTCTACACACGTGATTTTTATCTGCTTGTTCTAATACTTATTGAAAGATGTTAAAATCATCAGCTATGATTTGTTGCTTATTTATCTCTTTAGTTCTATCAGTTTTTGACTCATGTATTTTTTTTCATTTAAAAAATTTTTTGGGGGCGCCTGGGTGGCTCAGTCGTTCATGATCCCGGAGTCCTGGGTTTCGAGCACCACATCGGGCTCCCTGTTTGGTGGGAAGCCTGCTTCTCCATCTCTCACTCCCCCTGCTTGTGTTCTCTCTGTCAGTAAATAAAATCTTAAAAAAACCCCAAAACAACAACAAAAAAAACAAAACAAACTTTTTTGAAATCATTTTTCATTCTTTTAAAAAATAAGTATATGTGAAGTACAGTTGACATACAATGTTATATTTGTTTCAGGTGTACAACATAGTGATTTGACAATGATTCATGTAATTTGAGCCTCTGTGATTAGGTCTATATACATGAGGATAATTACATCTTCCCAGAAATTGGTCCTTTTGTGTTTACCAAATGGCCCACTGGTCACACTTCTTGTCTAGAAGTCTGCTCTGACTCACATTAATATACCCACTCCAGCTTTCTTATGCTCCATGGTTACATTGTATCTATTTTTCTATCCTTTCACTTTCAGTCTGTGTCTTTGTATTCAGATAACCTCTCTTGTAGACAGTATATTGTTGGGTCTTGCTTTTTATGAGGTCTGGCAGTTTCTGCCTTTTGATAGAAATGTTCAGTCCATTTAAACACTGTAATTATTGATATGATTGACTTTAAGTATAGCATTTTGCTTTTTATTTTTTTATTTTTTTGTTTTTTAAAGATTTTGTTTATTTGACAGCGAGAAACACAGCGAGAGAGGGAACACAAGCAGGGGGAGTGAGAGAGGGAGAAGCAGGCTTCCTGCCGAGCAGGAAGCCCGATGTGGGACTCGATCCCGGGTCTCCGGGATCATGACCTGAGCCGAAGGCAGTCGCTTAACCAACTGAGCCACCCAGGCGTCCCGCATTTTGCTTTTTAAAAAAAGTTTAATTTGACTTTTGTGTTTTAGGTTCAGTTCTATAGCATAATGATTCAATATTTATATACATTGTGAAATGAAAATAAGTCTGTTAACATCTATCACCTTCCAGAATTAGAAACTTTCCTTTCTTATGATGAGAACTTTAAAGATTTACTCTCTTAGCAAGTTTCAAATGTGCAACACGGTATTATTAAATATAGTCACAAGCTGTATTTTTCCACAACTTTTAAATTCTATAACAGGAAGTTTTTATCTTTTGACCCCTTTCCCCACCCCTCACCTCTGGCAACTATCAATCTGTTCTCTGTATCTATGAGACTGCTTTTGTTCTGTTTTGTTTTTTGTTTTGGTTTTTGTAGATTCCACATATAAGTGAGGTCATATAGTACTTTTCTTTCTCTGCTTGACTTACTGTTTCTTTTAGCAGCCCAACACAACACTATTTTATTTTCTTACAATTTTCTTTTTAAACAATTTTAATTAAATTATTATTTTTTTTTAATTTGAGTATAGCTGACAGACGTTACAGTAGTTTCAGGCTTATGACATAGTTCAACTTCTCTGTATGTCATGCTATGC
This sequence comes from Spilogale gracilis, assembly GCA_004023965.1. Lineage (NCBI taxonomy): Eukaryota > Metazoa > Chordata > Mammalia > Carnivora > Mephitidae > Spilogale > Spilogale gracilis. The sequence goes on along the minus strand of PITA01001244.1, from coordinate 30,919 downwards.
TTACCACCAGCGCAGCCACCATCTATCACCATGCATATGATATCACTGCCTATATTCTTTAAGCTGTGCCTTGGATTCCCACTTATTCAATATTAAATTATTTTATTTTATTTTATGCAAAAAGGTGGTTTTATTAAAGCACAGGACAGGACCTATAAGCAAAAAGAGCTGTCTAAATACATTTTTATTCTGTTTTTCTTTGCTTTCTTATTTGTTGATATAATTTTTAGTATTTCATTTACTTTATATTGTATTTACAGCTATTGCTCATGGTGGGGATTTTGTTTTAAAAGTAAGAACATGGGAAATCAGATGGGATAATTAAATTCACTTAGAACAATATTCATCAATAAGGCTATCTAAAGCTGTTTACAGAGACCTACATGAGCAACAGATACATCTAGAAGCAAAACTGAAACACATGAGTCATGGCCGACAATCTAGAGCTGAACGTGCAAGCATTTGGATGTTCTCCTTGAATGGGCCATAAGATGTAGATCCTCATATCATTGTCCTTCCTTCAAGGCACTCAGTACGTGAGTAATTTCAATGTTCACTCCTTTGTTCAGACTTTATTTCCTGAAATGTCTACTGTGTTCAAGATGAGGTAGCCACAACGAAGGATAAAAGATGAATGAGAAAAGGTTCCTAACTTCAGTAGCATACAATTTAGTTATAGGGCTAGGACAGGTACAGAAATAACTAATACTTACAAAGCACAAAGTATAGTACCTGACATATAGTTCAATAAATGTTAGTAATAGAATTTTAAATTCTTACTAGGCATATAATAATGTTTTAAGTACCCTAAATTAAAAATATTTAAAAAACCCTAATATCACTTTTTGAAGAATACTGTATCTTACTAGGTGGCAGGAGGATCAGCAGGCCTCTTACGAATGAGGTGGCATTTAAGCTGGTTGTTGAAAGATGGGTAGAATTCTAATAGAGATACAAGCAGAAGGCCTAACAAGAAATGGAACAATGAGCAAATGTATGGAGGCAGGAACATGCAGATGAGTGTTTGAAAACTAGTGAGTATTTTACATGTAAGCACAGGATTCATATAGGTAAAAGTATATGGTAAGGCTGGAAAGCAGGCTGGACCCATGCCATCAAGCACCTTCCATACGAGACTAAGAAGCTGGAAAGTTCAGCAGGCAATAGGGAGTCAGGTTTCTGAACAGGGAAATTAAGTGTTGAGAGTGATACTTTATGAAGATTTGGAAGCAGTACATAAAGTCTACAAGATTACAGAGGCTGGGGCACAGCTTCCTTACCAGGTATGTCAAGAACAGGTTAGGGGTGTGCTTAAAAATGAATGTCTTTAGGGCTCTGGGGCTTCAGCAGAGCGGTGACCTCAAGGCCAGCCATGTCTAGCTATAAGGAGTTGTGATTTTTTTTAATCTCAGTATGCTATACAAACTTTTATAATTTTCTCAGTGTGCTACAATGTAAAAGCAGCACTAAACTCAAAAACCAGAGAAGACCAGGAAGGGTAGTAATACAGACATGATGCCATGAGCAAGTGAATGGCCTCTGGGGTGACAACGGCAAGAATGAATCTGACACTGATGGATGTAAGAAACATCGCAAAGGCAGAATTGGCAGGATGGAGACTGACTGCACAGAAAATATGCTTTAAAATTCTGTGGAGACAGTCCAAGGTTTAAAAAAGTCTGGGTTACAGAGAAGCTAATAGGTAGTAGAGGTATAGAGAGGTCATCAGAGTTGAGGAGAAACTCTGATATCCAAGTAACTAGTACGGAGGTTGAAATAACTGAAGATGGTGGCGGGGAGAAAGGAAGTTATAATCACTTTTTCTTACTGAGTACCTCCAAAGCCATCAAAAAAGGTACAAAAGTCTCTCAGGAATAAACACAATTGTTCAGGAACTTCATGCTTTCTCGAGTCATTCTCTGTGGCTTCCAGCACTGATAACACACAGTTAAGGGCATGGGGTAGACACGGTGGAGGAGACGCTTGCACACAGGCCACAGCTGGCACGAGAGTTGCAGAGGAAAGGGGGCGGAAGGGCATGAGCAAGAGAGGGAGATGGATTCCATTTTATTTTTTCCCCCATTTCTTAAAAATATCTTAGATATTTTTAAAATATTTTTTGTGGAAAGCTGAGGTTTAGGACATACACAGAGTTGTGCAGCCACGGACGCCATTTCATTTTACCTGACTGGAGTGAACCCCCAAACGTCATGATGAGGAGGTTTCTAACCATACAAACTCCACAACACGGAGCTGGAGCCATGCTTTACTGATTTTTTTGAACTCTACAGAGAGGACTAGAAGCTCTACTATCTTGAGTACAAGAAAAATGTATTCTATTTGGAAGTGAGAACGAGAATTTTGAGAGGGAAAGGAGGAAGCAGCAGAGAGAGAAGTAGCAGTTCCTGTAGGAATTCTCATTTTTTCAAGTAAAATCTTTTCTCTGTTAACTGTATCTTGTGGGGCATCAGTTATGGCACATTTGGTTTTGGCAAAGTGACAAAAATCATTTCCAGGGCAAGCTCTAGGTGAACTTGGGCTCCAACGCTTCCACGTTTCGCCTTCTGAGCTCCCCATCTGTACCTTTGTGGAGATTCTCCAGGGGCTCCAGGACTCCCCTCCGGAAGGATGCCATGGGGTCTTGGACACAGGAGCGAAGGCTCAGCATGCTCTGTAAGTGAGGCTCCCGAAGCAGCTGCTCCCGATAGGCCGTCAGCTGAGGGGAGCGGCAGAGCAGGGCAGCGACATTGTGGACGAATTCTGGGACCAGGCAGGTGTAGGCGTTATCTGCTTGGCAATAGTGATAGGCAACCACCTACAATAGAGAGACGAGATTGCAAACGGGTTTGCCAGGAGCAAGAGCAGCAGCCACTGCTACTGTGGGATCGTTCTCGAACACGGTCTTCCCGTCTCCCTATTCCTCAACTTTTTCAAGTAAAAACAAAAGCTGCTATCTCAGAAACTGCCTGTTTGATCTAAGACAGAAATCTGATACAGTATTTCTATTGTAAATGCATATCATAATTCACAATTAAAATTTATAAATGCAAATTGAGTTTTGGATGATAAGATTCCTTTGCAGAATGTGGATTTTAGATTATAAAAAATGGGAAGCAAGCCTGAGAATAAAGATTTACATTTATCTCTCTAATTTGGCATGGAACAGTAAAAAGTCCAATCTTGTCTTAAAGCATTAGGAATAAAATGACCCCAGAAAAACCTTGTTAATCTCAATAAACACATATACTTATAAAGTCCTTACTTTTTAAAGTTAATGTTATTGTAAATAGCTTAATAAATATAATTCAGATTTAGGAATTATCATTAGTATTTTCTAGCACCCAGAGACAACCAGAAGTAGATGACAGGAAAAAGGAAACGATTGAGATTTTTGTTAGCTGCAGGTCTTCCATTCAAAGGACTTAGAAAATATGTGAGTCTTAATATCATCGATCCATCAGGGCTGTCTGGCTGGAGACTGGTTTTAAGCTCTGGGTTTTTTGTTTGTTTGTTTGAATTTGGACAGAGCTCATTCCATACCTTCTGATTGTTCTCTTTGCCTCAAGGCTAAATTCAGAGGGTGATTTTAATCTACAGCACTCTGTTGGCTCAGTACTACTCAAGGAAGCAGGGCACCTGGGTGGCTCAATGGGTTAAGGCCTCTGCCTTCGGCTCAGGTCATGATCTCAGGGTCCTGGAATCGAGGCCCGATCTGCTTGGCAGGGACTTCCTCCTTTCTCTCCGCCTGCCTCTCTGCCTACTTGTGATCTCTCTATGTCAAATAAATAAAATATTAAAAAAAAAAAAGCGAAGCGACTGAAGACGTAACATGAACTTGGTAGGGGAGATTCAGCTTGAACATATGGAAAGCACTTGGCATGGTGCTTAACACAAAGAAGGTGCACAGTGATGGTGGCTGATGCTGCCATCATCATCATCATCATCATCATCATCATCATCATCGCCTTGCCCCCTCTCCTCCTCTTCCTCTCCATCATCATCAACGTATACTCTCTCTTTTTTGGCTACAGATTTTGTGTCTTTAGGGGCAGGTAAAAATTGCCCAAGGAGCAGTCACCCACTAAAGTGTTTTATATATATATATATATATATATATATATATATATATATATATATATATATGTAAATATATATACAATAAATATATATTTAAAATTTATTTGACAGGGAGGGACGCAGCAAGAGAGCAAACACAAGCAGGGGAAATGGAAGAGGGAGAAGCAGGCTTTCCACTGAACAGGGAGCCCCATGTGGGGCTTGATCCCAGGACCCTGGAATCACAACCTGAGACGAAGGTAGATGCTTAATGACTGAGCTACCCAGGCACCCCTAAAGTGTTCTATTATTTTTTTTTTTAAAAGATTTTATTTACTTGACACAGAGAAACACAGCCAGAGAGGGAACACAAGGAGGGGGAGTGAGAGAGGGAGAAGCAGGCCTCCCGCCGGCCAGGGAGCCCGATGTGGGACTCAGTCCCGGGTCTCCGGGATCATGACCTGAGCCGAAGGCAGTGGCTTAACCAACTGAACCACCCAGGCACCCTAAAGTGTTCTATTTTGAAAAGACTCCAGATCTATAGGTTTGGTCATTCTTACTCTTTAACAAATACTAACAATATCACTTTTTTTCCTTAAACACCTGAAATCCTTCTCATTAAGTACACAGAGAAAAATTTAATACAGGAAATGTTACTATCCATAGACAGCTGAAGATAGAAATTGCTTGTGAGTGAAGCAATGATAGGTGATCACAATTTGGAATTGGAAATGAGAAGTTACATTTTAAAAATCACTCTTTTCTTTAGATAGATTGGTCATTGCTTTATTACCTATTTAAGCACAATGTGAAGAACCAAAGAGAAAACCTGGCAGCAACTGATCTGTCTTCTCAATGAACAGTGAATGTCACTGGTTATATTCACATGGATACAAATATCCACTTCATAAAGAGCAAACAGCAAACCTCTGAATCAGTATAAACTTTCATCGCATTTTACCTTGATTGCTTCCACATGTCAAGGTGAAGCAAAGCTGAACAAACCAGCTGGAACTTACCCTTTACCTAAAGTCATGGGATAGAAGTTTGAAGATAAAAATTCTGAAATTTAGGAAGAGGTTTCTCTTATTCATTTTATTAGAAATCATCTGTGCTCTAGGCTGAATGAAGTTTTTTCTAACAAAAGATGTTGCTAAAGTTACCCCTTCTGTGGCTACCTTTCTTTCTTTTAGTTTAAAATATTTCTTCAGCATTCCAAATATAAAGTCTCGATTGCTTTGCAGAATTTAGGCAGAAAGACCATTCAACATCTTCATGGAATTCACACTGTGGTTCAAAATAGGTTATTTACTAGACATTTCAAAGCAGTTATATAGAATATGTCCATAGAACATGCACACATAGTAACTGACAAACACAAGATCATTTGTCAAATCTATTTGGCACTTCCTCCAAATTGTGTGTTGACATCATCTACAACTTTTCCTACATATACAAATAGGAAGCAAGTGTGCTAATGTAGTTTTTTTCTTCAGTCTCTCATTATACCAGTGTTCCAGATTAGATTTTTATTTATTAGATTTTTCCCTCGTTACCATGGCCACCTATATTCAGTCACTATCATTTCAACTTCTTGGAAATGATTCAGAATAGTCTACCCCCTATAAATCATCAGGTAGAACCTATATCCTTGAACTCTTGTCTCTCATGACGATTTGTTGAAATTTCATTTTCAGCCATGGCTCTTATTAATTTCTCTCCATTTCAAGTTTTTCTTATGTGAAATCCCTAAACTTTTCATTCAAATAATTCTAGTCAAAATATGTCTGATATGACAAGAACTACATTAATTCTTTGGGAAATAGAGTGAGTAAATTTTACTTATTTTTTAGAGAGGGAGAGAAGGAGAAGGGCAGAGGTTGACAGAGAATCTTAAACAGGTTCCACACTCAGCGCAGAGCCTGACACGGGGCTTGATCTCATGACCCTGAGATCATGACTGGAGTCAAAATCAAGAGTAAGACACTTAAGGGACTGAGACACCCAGGCGCCCCGACAGAAAGTATATTTTAGATTACTTCTATGAGGGAAAAAAGAAAAAGGCAGGTGTGTAGGCTATATAGACAAAAGAAAACACTAGCTTTGGGGCCCCTGGCTGGCTCATTCTGGGAGCATGCAACTCAAGCTTGGGAATGTGGGTTTAAAGCCCACCACACTGGGTGTAGACATTAAAAAATAAAATCTTAAAAAAAAAAAAAGTTTTGATTTAGTGCTGTATACAAGAAATCATAAGATGAAGTATAATCCTCATTAAAGGGCCTAATTAGTCAAATTACTGAGTGGCAGCAAATCTGTTAGGCTCCTGTTAAAAATCCCAGGCCTTCACTCTCCAAAGACTAATTTCTACTTCAAATAAATAATCTGTGACAAGATTAAGCTAATCTCACATAAAGAAAAGAACCCCTCTGACTATCTGGAATTCAGCTGGGAAATAAAAACTTGATTTACTTAATGATTGGCATTTGCACCATTTAAATCCTAATGTTGCACACACCCTCCCTTCAGGTCTGCTCTCCTTACCTCCAGGTCTCCTTTTTATCTCTCCTTGAAATCCCTCATCCCCACCTGAACAACTTCTTGCTCAGCAGCTTCTGCTATTTCCAGGGACCTGGAGGTTTAGTATGAGTAACAACCTCTTCTTGCCTTTCCTAGTCCCTCAACTCTGACTCTAATCTTGCCCTTGGGCTGGAAGCTAAGAATAGCTTCCAGACTTGGGTTCTGCCTCAGTAATTTTCCAGCTTGGAGATTTTTTTTTTTTTTTTTGCAGTAGGACTTTTATTTATTTATTTTTTTAACTTGTTGTTTTTAACTAATTTTAGACTTACAGAAATGTTGCAAAAGCAGTACACAGAGTGTCTGTATATCCCTCACCCAGCTTCTCTTATTAATATTATTAATATCTTACATAACCATAGCATAATTATCAAAACTAAGAAACATCACTAGCACAATATTATTAACTAAAGGCATTATTCAAATTTTACCAGTTTTCCACTAATGTCGTTTTTCTGTTCCAAGATTCTATTCAGATCCTGTATTGCATTTAGTTGTTATTTCTCCTCAGACTCCTGTAGTCTTTAAGAGCTCCTCAGCCTTTGTCTTTCATGACCTCCACACTTTTGAAGAGTACTGATCAGTTATTCTGGTGAATGTTTTCCTCATAATCCAACTGACATTTCTGGCCAAGAACACCACAAAAACAATGTTGTGTCCTCCTCAGTGGATCACATTATGGGGCTCACGATGCTGACCCTGATCACCCAGGTTAAGGTAAAGGCTTCTGCCAGGTCTGTCTACTATAAAGTTACTCTTTTTCCCTTTGTAGTTAATAAATATCTTGGGGGAGACACTTTGAGACAATGCAAATCCTGTTTCTCCTCAAATTTTTGCCCCCTGACTTTAGTATCCATCAATGGATCTTGTCTGCAACAATTATCAGGTAGTGTTTGCCTGAGAGTGACACTCTCTTTCCTCCCTGTTTCCTTCTACATTTACTATTGGAATTCTACTAGAAGAAAGAGCTGTCCCTCCCCCCTCCCCATTTATATTCTTGAGTGATTTAATAATGTGGATTTATTTTATTACGTTAGTTATAACCAGTACTATATTTATTTTGTTGTCACTTTGTTCCAGCTTCAGTCATTAGGATTTCCTTCAGGTTGGTATCTGTGTTCTTTCAAGAAGCAACCCCCTCCCCCCCTTTTTAAAAGCACTTTCTTGCTTTCTGGCACCACATTATGCTCCAGGCTCATCTTAAATTTACTCTGCCCCAGAACTGGCATCATTTAACTTCTTCAGAGCCCTGGTTTCTTTTATTGGAGAATGATGTTTTTGTTTTTTAAGATTTTATTTATTTATTTGACAGAGATATCACAAGTAGAGTAGGCAGAGAGGCAGGCAGAGAGAGAGGAGGAAGCAGGCCCCCTGCTGAGCAGAGAGCCCAGGCAGGCCTTGATCCCAGGACCTTGAGATCATGACCACAGCAGAAGGCAGAGGCTTAACCCACTGAGCCACCCAGGCGCCCTGGAGAACGATGTTTATAAAACAAGATCTGAATCTTAGGTGTGCTTATTGTTATTGAAGTGTCTTTGAGCTAGGAAATGCATATACATATACAAAATCACACATAAAGATTCACCTATATTTCTGTATCTCTCTCAAAATATATCTACTGAAGTATCTACAGATATAGATATACATGTTAAATATTGTGAATACACACTGATACTTCAGATTTCAATCCAATGCCAACTGGCTCACTTTAGATTTCCCTTTCCTCATTAATTAACTTCTTTCTCCAATAAAGAGAAACCTAGGGTTGCTATTTACAATATTTTTATTTATTCAATCACTTCTTTAATACATATATTACAAATTTCAGAATTGCTAACCATACCCCTGTGAAAAACACACTTATTAATCAGAATATAGCACTATGCACGTTCTTTTTGTCTTAAGCCTTACAGTATTTAGTCAAGATGGTGTCTTTGAAACTGCCCTTTTCAGTGTGGTCATGTTATTCATCTGAAATATAGTTAGGTTTGGGGCACCCAGGTGGTTCAGGTGGTTAAGCGTCCAACTCTTGATTTTGGCTCAGGTCTTGATCTTAGCATTGTGAGGTAGAGAGAGCCCTGCACTGGGTTCCAAACTCAGCATGGAGTCTACTTGGGGGTGTCTCTCTCCCTCTGTCCCTCCCCCTGCTCATGTGTGTGCACTCTCTCACTCTAAATAAATGGATAAAATCTTGAACTACAGTGAGGTTTATTTGTAAATGTTTGGATTCCACTTTGGGCTTCCCCCACCCCAACATACTGGTTGGTTTTAATTATGCTCTGGGTACATGAAACATCACGATGTTTCTAAGAGTCACAGCTATACAAAAAGATATACACAAAGGATGTCACATCTCTCCTCATCTTAATGGGTACCACATTTCCATTACCTATTTCTTCCTATTTTCCATTCCCACCAACCTGCTTTAGGTAACCAGTATCTTTTCCTTCTGGTTTATCTTTCCTATGTTTCTTTTGCACAAATAAGCAGATACATGTGTATTTTTATATACTCCTGTCTTTCTTCCATGAAAGTTAGCATCCCATAGTTGCTCCTCTGCACTTTCCTCACCACCTAATAATACGTCCTGAAAATACCAATGATAATTACTGATGTACAAGAATTGGCACTAAGAACTTTGTCTATCAAATCACGAGGTTTTTCATGGACACTTTTAATCCACATGTATTAGCTTACCTCATCAAAATATGAATTGATTTGAAAATCTTACTGAAAAGGCTTCTGCTCTATGCTTCTAAGAACAAATATATGCTTAAAATGTAACACATGGCACAATTACTGGTATAATAACATGCCATTTCTTGTACAACATTTACTATAAACTTAAAACTATCCCACCTCGTGGTGCAAACAGGTGCATTTATATTTTGCTTATGGTAGAAATAATCATGAAATTTAAAATATATTCCTTGAATAATGTAAAATAGTCACTGATTTCCTACTTACAATATTTAACATTTTCCAAATCTTGAACATCAACATCAATTTAAAGAGCCATTTCTTATACAATGTTTAATATAAATTTGAAGCTATCCTATCTCCATGCACAAAAAAGATTTATTTACATTTTGCTTAAGATAGACATGATCATGGAATTTAAAATGATATCAACTTGAGTGTAGTTACTAATTTCCTACTAACAATACGTAACATTTTCCAAATACTGAACATAAACCTCTTGAGACTTTTTCTCTTGATGAAAGAGAGAGACTAAGAAGTGACAATGTGGGGAAACATAATTCCTGGAGCTCTTTTCAGCACTCATCACGATCTGACATACTATGTTTGTTTATTGGCTTTCTCCCACCACCAGAACGTGGGCTATGTAATAGCAGGGACTGTGTCTGTTTTGTTCACTGCCTTAACTTCAGTCTTGTATTACATGCATTCCAAACATCTATTCTAAATGAGTAAATTGATGATGATGATGGAAGCTCTTCAGCATTCAATGTATTTCCAAGGTGATATTTATTCTGATTCTTTTTTTTAAAAGATTTTATTTATTTATTTGACAGAGAGAAACACAGCTAGAGAGGGAACACAAGTGGGGGAAGTGAGAGAGAGAGAAGCAGGCGTCCTGCTGGCAGGCAGCCCAATGAGGGGCTCTATCCCAGGACCCTGGGATGGCGACCTGAGCCAAAGGCAGATGCTTAACGACTGAGCCAGCCCTATTTTGTGCCCCTATTTTGATTCTTCGAAAGAAAAAGTGGGAGCTAGTTCATATAAAATATTTAGAAAAAAGCAGATGTCTTTTAAAGTTGCACTGAGTTAGTAATGAATATGAAGGAAATCTGAGACTGTTTTCAGAAGCCCCCTGATAAGTGGGGACAGTTAAAAATATAGTTGGGGTTTGAAATATGCTGCTTTGAGCTATGGGCTGGACTAGATTTCTATGAAGAAATTAGAACCTTATGATATTACAGATGACTCCCTGGTCCTCATTACTAATCAACCATGACAAGAGATTTCTCTGAATATTGGAAACAGACACTTCAAATCTCTTGTTCATCTCTTGAAAATCCTCAAAAATAAGGGGAACAAGAGACATGCAAACTCCACCTCTAGGGATATCTATCTATAATCTCAGATTATAATATATAAGGTTGGAAAGTAGATGTACGACTCATAAATGACTCAACAAATGGAAGAAGGTGAAACAAATGTCCACTGGAGGTAATGACAACAGGACTAAAGCTGAATCATCTGTAAAACCTCAGAAAAGCTCAAGAGGTACTGTGGAAGATGGGGGTGAGGAGGGGAATTAAAAATATGGAAATTATTTGAGGTTTATATAAGGAGCAGTTAGATCCAGACAGCCACACCCACCATGCCCAGCCGGGTGACTACCTTCCCCTACACCCACAGGAAAGAGAATTATATTCATTAGAGAAACAAAACCAGAGAGAACAGAATCAGGGACATCAGACACAGGATAGGTAAGGCTCAAGGGCAGGACTGAAAATGAGGGACTTAAATGAGTCTGCATACTGAATGGTGAAACTCTAACTCTTCTTTTGCCAACTCTAGATATATACCCAGGATATATATTTTCCAGGAAAGAGACTGGTGAATTTTTGCTAAGGAAGAATGGCACAAGGAAAAAATTTTATGAACACTGACTTTTGGGTGTTTCCAGTAAAGGCTGGTGGGTTGTCTTACTGCTATACAGTTAAGCTCTCTACACACATAAGGTTCCAATCAGTTTTCCAGTGCCTAAGTACTAAGAAAGAGATAAGAGAAAATACTGCAACTATAAAACAAGAAGAGAATGCTATGAAAAAGAAGGGAACAACTAGGGCCAAAGAAAGGTTATTGGAAATTAAAATGATGATAGGCAATCCTTGTGAAAGGACTGGAAAGTAATATTGTGAAAATCTCTTAAAGTTAAATAAAAAAAGAAACACAAAAGTAGAATACAGGAAAGAAAGCTTAAGAAAACTAGGGTATCAGTATAAGAAATCTAATTTTTTAAAAAAGATTTTATTTATTTATTTGACAGAGAGAAACACAGCTAGAGAGGGAACACAAGCAGAGGGACTGAGAGAGGGAGAAGCAGGCTTCCCGCTGAGCAGGGAGCCCGATGTGGGGCTCGATCCCGGGACTCCAGGATCATGACCTGAGCTGAAGGCAGTTGCTTAACCAACTGAGCCACCCAGGTGCCCCAGAAATCTAATTTTTGATTAAAGAGTTGTAGAAGGAGAAAACACAGCAGATGGTGGTGATAAAATTATCAGTAAGTAGTAGAAAAGCTCTTCCCAGAATCAAGGAATATCTCCATGGCTTGTTAAGTACTAAGAGAATAAATGGAAAAAAGGCCCAAGGATAATGGTCATAAAAAAGAAGATCCTAAAAGTTTCTGGAGAGAAAAAATGGTATAAAGAATTAAGTATAAGGGACCCCTGGGTGGCTCAGTCAATTAAGTGTCTGCCTTCGGTTCAGGTCATGATCCCTGGGTCCTGGGACTGAGGTCCAGCCTGAGCTTGATGGAAGGCTCTAAGACAGATGTCTTGGGGAAATGTAATTGATGTGAAAGACTGTATCGACAGGCATTTTACAAAGCTATTAAGGATTATGGATTATAGCTATAGATTTGAAAAAGACAAAAGAAATTTTATTTTATTTTTAAATTTTTTTTAAGTAGGCTACACATCCAACATGGGGCTTCAACTCACAACCCTGAGATCAAGAATCACATGATCACATGCTCTACCAACTGAGTCAGCTAGGTGCCCCCTACTAAGAATAAGCAAAATTTAAAATGAGGCATTTCATAACCCCAGGAAAAGCAAAACTGTTCGAGAAGGAAATGTTATCCTTGGTTCCACAATGAAACATACGTGCAGTACTAATACTGAAAATACTATGTGGATTCAGACAAAAATCATGACATAATGGTACAGAGATGATGGAGGGAGAAGGAAAGTTAAAGACCTAAAATTCTCATCATCCATACGAAGCAGCAAGAGATAACATATAAAACTGTGAAAAAAATTATAGCAGTATAAGATTATTATTTAGAAACAGTGGAGGTAAAGATCAGAAGAACAGCCTCAGGGGTAGAAAGTGGCTACCTTTGAGGTGAGGAGGGGAAAAGAATTGCTCGTTTTTATTATAAGTCTTTGAGCATTATCTGAGTTTTTAAAATCATGCATATGTTACTTAGAGAAAAATAGAAATTTAAAACCCAAACATATAAAAAGATAGTCTGGAGAGTATAGCAGGAAGAGTTGAACTAGGAATGAAAATAAAAAAACTAGTGAGTGCTTATACTATGATTTGGGTAAATCATATAACTTCTTTGAGTCTTCACTTCCTTATCTATTCATTATGGGATTCTGGTTATTTCTGAGGGCCTTTCAAACAATAAGGCTTTCATTATATAATGACAGTGTATTTTTCTAGGAACAGCCGAGAGAAACTCTTCTCCATGGTCTCATGGTATAGCTGTACACATTTCTGTCCACTCTGCCAAGGGACCCTTGCCCCTTTGCCCCTTGATGTTAAAATGGAACTGGCATGCCCGCACCCTGGAAACCCTACTGTACCTGTGAGGCTAGTCTCCGCATAGCCTCTTCCTGCCGCCTGCGCATTTCTGGGGTTCCTGGGCAGCTTCCACTGGGGATGGATGAGTGGGCTGATGGTGGCTGTGTGAGTGGCAGCTCTCTGTTGGCATCCACATCTGGATTAAAAAGATGAGATGTTTGCATGAGATGCACATAAAACCCTGAATTAAAGGAAGATTGGTTAAATTCCATTCGTTCTATGATCCAGCAATTATACTGCAAGAGAAATAAAAACTTAAGGTCCACAGAAAACTTGTACACAAATGTTCAAAGAAGATTAATAACAGCACAAAAGTGAAAACAACCCAAATTTCCACCAACTGATGAATGGTTAAAATATGGAATATGGAATATCCATACAATGGAATATTATACTCACTTGAAGAAGCCAGTTACAAAAGACCATCTCTTATATGATTCTCCCTATATGAAATTCCAAGAGTAGAGAAATCCACACAGACAAAAAGTACACTGGGGTGAAGGTAGGGAGTTAGGGGAAGAATGGAGATTGACCACTAATGGGCATTTCTCTTAGGGGGAGTTCTGATATTATGTGAATTGTAGCTTAATAAAGCTGTTTTTTTTAAAAAAAAATCCCATTTTCTCCTGTTATAAGAAAATGTCTTATCTTCTACTAGAAATTCTAGATGATATACATATGGATACAGATCATAGTATAAAAATGGGTACCAAAATCAGTAGATTGTTGATGGTCACTAGCCACTGAAAAGGAGGAGGAATAGGAGAAGTTAGTTCTCATTTAACTTCCCACCAGTAGGACTCAATTAAGACTTCCTCATCCAGCTGGGAGAGTAAATTCGCTGGTCACTGAAGCCGACTTCAGAATAACTGTAGGAAGGGGTGGGAGGCAGCAGTGGAAAAAGACTGAAAATGTGTGAAATGAGGTAAAGCTCTGTGACTATCACTGTATCGTTCCTGTTGTTCACTTTTTCTCGCCACCCCATTCTCTCTTATCTGGCATTTAATGTTGTGGGCAATTAGTGCTTGAATACTCTGTCTTCTAACTACTGCCTTTTGGAGATTTTTTGTCAGAGTATCTTTACCCTCTGCTTGGTACTCAGAGAACAGGAGAAGTGAGTTCAGAGGTAGGCAGCAGTGAATATGCAGAGGAAAGCGGCAAAACCGGCTTCTGAAGTGAGCAGACTAGGGAGGCTAGGGGTTACTTACTTAACAGCTCTCTGGGGGCTTGGCAGCTGTTGGCAAATGTCAAATCCAAATAATACCCACACTGAGACTTCTAGTGATGGGAAAAGATAGTCTTGTATTAGGCAGAGCTTCCCTAACTACTGTACTGAGTATACTTGTAGTTAACGTAATAAAACCTAAATTACACAACACCTCTATTTTTACAAAATGTTTTTGTTCTTTGTGTGTCTGTGCTGGGGGGGCGGTGATGACGGTGGTGGTGGAGACTGACGGGGGAGTCAGGTTTGGGAAGGGGTGTGGGTGGAAAGCAAGATGACAGGCTAGTGCCTGCCTTGACAGCTTTTCTGTACCTTCCCAGGGAAATGACAAGGAGGGGGCGGCCTGGGGGCTGAGTGTCTGTGGGGGAAGGACAGAGCCAGGCAACGCAGGCTGCAGGCTGAGCGGCTCACATCTTTCACAGCAATGCTGCGCAGTGTGGAGGAGGCAAGGGCGGAAGAAAGAAGGAAAATGATGCGGAGATGGAAGCTAGGAGCTTCAACGATTTTCTACCTTATTTTCGTTATTTCTACAATTCTATCATTTGTATCACCGATGGAGGATTAGGAAAGCCATTGGGAATTCAAATAAATCTATCCAAGCTTGATGTAAATTAAACTCTGTGGAAAAATTAAGCCATCTCTCCATACAGACATCATTCTTACTCATTAATGAAAGAAATTCTGCTGTTGCCAGTAAAACTACCAGTGCCAGCTTATATAATAACAGACTAATGCCAAAAACAGTTTGCACACTTTATCAGTCACTTATTCTTGACCCTTCTTAAGGGCTAGTGGCTCTGGGGAAGGTGCAGAGGTAGAATGTAGTTTGGACTTGGGCAGACTGCAACAAAAATTATTTTGTACAAGGCAAGCGCTGGTTCTGCGTAATTCTGATAAATATATAACCACATATTCTATCTCCTTTGACACCATCTTCAAGTTTTGAAAGCTAACTACCAGGGCAAACCTACGGTCACAACATATGGACATTTATCTCAAGAATGGCAGCGTCCTGGTATTTTTAGAGTATCCCTGGAGATAAAAGGCAAAGGATGTCAGAGAATAACTTAATGAACTAGCTTTAAAGAACCTCTGCTTTGGGGAGCACATGGGCTGTGTTCTGTTAACCCTTGCTTTTCCAGGTACCTTTGCTTCCTCAGAAAGCAGCTCTTTTTGCCCTTAGGATTTATTCTGTCCTGCAGGATTCTACCATTCTGTTATCTGCACCAGTGATGTACAGAGGAATCAGGCTATTAGTTATCTGGTTTTCTTTCTGACACACTCAAAGAGTTAACCTCTTGGATTACTCAGATAAGATGTAGTCTGGTGTGATAAGTAAGTACTCAGAGGAAAATACTGGAATTTGTTGGAAAGTTAATTTCAACTACTTCTCAACTTCAAGAAGATGTTTTTAGAATCACAGAATTTTAACACAGGAACAAGTCTTAAAGATCACTTCCTCATTTACAGATGAGAAAAGAGGTCTAAAAAACTCAATTAAAATTCTCAAGTTACAAAGTATGTGTAGTCATTTGAGTGTTGGAGCTCAAATTCTGGGCTCTTGGCTCCCATGACACAATGCCAATCTACCTAAGAAAAGGTTCCTGCAGAAATTAAGCATGCTACTGCTCGTGAGAAAGGAATTCTTCCACACCAATTTTTATCATACTCTGGTAAACAAGGAACTCTCAGTTCTCTCAGTTTTCTCTATAGACAGTCATTTCTCTCCACATGAGATATCCATTCAGAGGTAATCTGCCTACTGAATTAAAGGAGACTGCTACTTAATTTCCTCAGGAAGCCAGAATGTCTGGAGGATGTGAAGTGAGTTCCTGTTAAGCTTCCAGCATGTGCTAGACTCTGTAACTACTATGATCTCAAGCCATTTCTAGTGGCTGCTGTCTGAAAATCTGCGGTGAGCCAGATTATTGATCTGAACTAGCAGAGCGACAGTTTCTGGTTTTGTTCTCTTATAACTAATAGAAACCAGGTAGACTGGTTCTGTACACACCGGTTATGTCGGAAGAACATCTATATATTTCCTTTCTTCAGTTGGGTTCCTCCAATAAGGGAGTCAGAACAGCAAAGTGGGTAAGGGAATGGCCTCTGACACAGACTGCTTAGGCTCAAATTCTTGCTCCATCATTTACTGGCTTTGAAACCTGCAAGGTCTACTTAACCTCTTTGAGTCTCAGATCACTTCTCTGTGACATGAAGATAACAGAAACTACCTTACTGAGTTGATAAGAGGATTGGGTGAATTAATATTGGTTAACATCTCAGAGTTCCTGGTACTAAGGACCATGTGAATATTTTAAAAATAAACAAGATTCTGGTGGTGATCGTTGCGCTGTGGCCTCCCTGTGACAAAATAAGTATGGATATATATGAGATTTCAGCATCTTTTCACAAGGAAGCAGGAAAAACCTTCAAGGACACAATGAAGTTTAAGCCCGAGCAGTGCAGTACCGACATCAAGAGGAAGGAAACGGAGGCTGCAAACAGACTGCGCCGGCTCGGAATGAGAAGACCTGGGCCTCTGCTGAGCAGCAGCTGACGGTGATGGATGCGAGCGGCTCTTACAGGGGAGGCTGGAGTTGGTGTCCAAAGGGCAGACTCATCAGAATGCCAGAAGGGAAGAGCCATAAATTTATTCCCAGAGAAAGGTTTTCTCAGTCACACTTAGGTGACTGCTAGATATGTGGGTTAAATGTAAACAGAGTATTACATTCTTTCTCTGAACTGAATTAATAGTCCTCTCATGCAAGGCAGGTTTTGCAGATCAGAAAATAAAAGGGCATAAGGCTTAATATGTCAGAAAAACTTTCAAAGCAACGAAGCAGGGAGTTCTTTAGAAAGGAATACGTACGTTTGGGGGAGGCGTGTGGGCTGTCTGAGGCGATCTGTCTCATCCGTGTTCCATGGCAGCTGAGGGCCACCAGTCTGGAGATGATGGCAGTTTTCCCGAACCCAATGTTTCCCACAATTACTACTCCTTGGTTGACACTGGCATTGGAACTCTGAAGTTGAGCATCTATTTCGTGGAAAACCCAATCTCGGCCAACAAACACTGACTCTGTAGTGATGCTGGGCACTTCAAAGAGCAGAGGCTTCAGGGAGATATCTGGAGGCCTATAAGGTGCAAAGTGAACTGGAAGGAACAATAAGAGAACGCACAACTTAGGCCAAACTGTCATTGTTGAAAGAAACACAGAAGAAGAGCAGCATGGTTGAGGAGACTATTAGTTAGAGTACAATGGCATCCTGGGTCATTCAGCAAATAAAACAACTCAGCTTTGTCTCTATACAGAGCAAGAGCAGCTGAACTAGGGTCATTTTATACTCAGTTGGCAGAAAACAAACACAGTTAAATGCCAATGATTTAAGAAACAGTCAGAAAGACAGGGTGATATTCAACATTATTAAATAGTGGGGCACACCAGCACTCAGAATGCATGCCAAAGTAGTACAGAAGCAGGGTTCATAAGGCTTCCTTCTAAGCTTGGCGATAACCTTTTCGCTGCTGGATTGTGGGGAGATACGTGGTTGGGGTCCCTGGGGGAGAGTCCAGGCTACGGCAGACCACCCAGATGGCTTACAGCATCAGCTCTTCACCAACCAGTAAGGATACACTTCAATATTTAACTCATGTGGCTATCTCAGTGCATATTAGGCAATGCAAAGAGGACGTGTCGCTGTTCCTTTAAAAATACCAGTGAAAATAGTCACCCTTTTAAGTTCATAATGGTATTTTTTTTTTAATTTAGTAGGTGTATTTAGGATGAGCAAAGCCTCTAAAGCTCTGATAGTTCAAAAAGTCTTCAACATGTTAAGAAGTCAAGGAAGCAGAAACCACAACTCTGACCTCAGGTCTTTGCTCCTCTACTGCCTGTATTCATGCCAATTAAAAACAAAACAAAACAAAACAAAACAAAAACCAAAAAGAATTTTGGCGTATATACCGCATGTCTTGGAAGACAGATCCTGCTGTTTTTCTCAAGATTTTTTTCTGTGCTTCTGTATTGTGAGATGTGCTAAGAGCCAAGCATAGGCTCTACTTTCCAATAGTTTTCTAAAAATGCCTAATAGATGTGACTTGGTTTCAAAGATCAATCTTCTAATTTCCTTGATGATAGAAAGGAGTCTTGTCTATGACCTCCCTTATCTGAGTTAAATGCCTTCCTAACTGTTCACAGAGTAGCTCTAAGATGTATCATTTTATCTGTCCAGCACCAGGTTGTTGTTGTTTTTCAGTAATACGCTCTATGCCCAGTTTGGGGCCTGAACTCATGACCCCAAGATCAAGAGGCACATGTTCTACTGACTCAGCCAGCCAGGTGCCCCAGAAACCAGGTATTTATTTTTGTACCTATAACCTTAGCACAGTGCTTTGACAGAAAGCAGGTACTCAATAAATGCTTACTGAAATAATTAATTAAGAATAAGATATACTCAAAGCCATTTTCTATTTTGGAGAATAAAGCCCAGGGGAAGTGAATGAGGACAGGAGAAAGGGGAAAATGAGATTTATTTATACTGCTTATATTATTCTAGAACATATTTAAGCTACCTACACATCATTAAATGGGATCTGCAGATGGCAGCTCGAGAAAATCCACTTACAAGCAAGCATACATGTACACATTCTTCATTAAAGTTCTCTGAAAGCTATTAGAATGATAACTGAGCATTAAAAAAGGATAACTCCAAAAACAGTGCAAATGATTAAAAATATAAAGCCAAACTCTAAAACAAGAAGAAAATAGTTTCCTTGAACAGTTTTAATGTCCAAAATTTTCACTAAAAAAAAAAGGCGATTCAGTGATGTAATTGCTTATAATTTGAACTGTGCTGATCAAGGCTCAACTATACATTCACAGAGTTGCACAACCATCACGATCTAATTCCTGAACATTTTTATCATCCTGCAAAGAAAACCCTTTACCATGAGCCGTTACTCCCCACTTCCCCGTCCTCCCAGACCCTGGTAACCAGATATCCCGTCTTTACAAATTTGCCTATTCTGGACATATACAATAAGTATTATTGGGTAATATTGTGACCTTTTGTGTCTAGCTCATTTAGCATGTTTTTGAGGTTCATTCATGTTGAAGCATGTATCAGGACTTCATTCTTTTTATTGTTGGGTAATATTCCATTATATGCATACACCACATTTTGTTTATCAATTTTCCTGATAAACATCTGTTTTGTTTCCACTTTTTGGCTATTATGAATTATGTTGGTATAAACATTCATGTGCAAGTTTTTGTGTACATATGTTTTCAGTTATCTTGGGTATATATCTAGGAGTGGTACTGCTGAGTTATCTGGAAACTCTATGTTTAACTTTTTGAGAAACTGCCAAACTGTTCTATTTTGCTTTTTGCTATTTTTTACAGAAGTAATACATACTCACTATAGAAAATTTAGGAAAAGCAGATAAACAAGATAATAATTGTACTCCCAGTAGCCAGAGAGAAACATTACTCACATATACTCTGAATTTTTTTCTGTATCATAAACACTTATTCTAAAAACCCAAAATGGGATCATACTGTTTTATAATCTCCTTTTTTCAATTTTTCACTTAGCAATTCCAGAGTTCTGAAAAGGTTGATTCTGTCAGACTTTCGAGCTTAATGGCTGCTTTAGTAGTGGGACTGATTCTTGGAGCCCCTTACTCCACCATTTTCCATGTCACTTGATAGTAGGTGTCTGCTACCCACGTAGCAGACTTCCTAGGTACCTGAGTTTGCTTCGTGGGCACCCAGAAAGACACACTGAGATTGGGATGAGCAGTGACAGGACTCCCCAGGAGGAAGGAGAAAATAGATCAGTTGGCTTGTGATGAGTCTAATTAGGCCTAGTGAGTCTAGTGAGACCTAAAGTTACATAGCTGGTTTTAGAACTAGAAACAAAATCTAATTCTAACTCAAAAATCCAGGTTTTTTCCCACTACATTATGCTGCAATTGTTCTTATAGAATGTGACTTTCAAATATGAAAGTGACAAGAATGATCCCATTGATGACCAGGACTAATTAGGCTTAGCTGATGGGCTATCTTCTTCCTCCAGCACTTCTCCTGTGCTTCCGTTTAGGAACTTGTGTGCTTGGCCAGAAATGACCTTTCAAGAGAGATAAGAGCTATAGAAACGTTCATTTGATTTCTGTACTAACTGACTTATTTTTTCAGGTCCGAGGTTACTTTATATTTTATACCAAAGGGGCTTTCATGAATATGACCAATGATACTTTATAATACAGAATTAAGTACAGACTCAATTTAAATGCTTAAGTTTTTGAGAAAAATTTCTTAACTTGTTCTCATGTTGACGTAATCGCCTACCATATTTTATTCTACTGAGAAAGCTTTGACATTTTAAAAAGTTATTTAAAAAATTTTCTAAAAATGTAATCAATTCACAAAAGCCTCAAGGGAAGAACAGACAAAATTAGCCCAGTACCATATGGTAAAACAACTGTAGACGCCAAGAACAGCCTAGAAACGATTTCTGTACCTCAGAACCCAAGGCTTTTGTCAGCTCAGTATGATAAAAGAAAACCCTACTTCCTATGTACCAACCATAAATTTAGGGCATATGAACAGGAAAGCACTTTGGCCTGCATTGTGGGACATGGAAGTAATGGCCGTTCTCTGTGGAGTTCATATTCCTAAATAGATGTTTGTTTGGGGTATCAGCTGACTTCCAAGAGATCTTCTAAGGCAGAAACACTGAAATAATCCATGAGAAATTACCACTGCAGTTATAGCTGAGCTAAGGGAAAAAAGATGAGCTAATCCATACCACTTAGTAACAGATGTGGCTTTCTTACCCCTGGCACTCAAGAGTTGGCAGTCTCAGCACAGCAAAGATCATCCCACCCATCTCAAAGCTTTCTAATAAAGTATACTGGGGTGGCTGGGTGGCTCAGTTAGTTAAGCATCTAACTCTTGGTTTCCAGCTCAG
This sequence comes from Spilogale gracilis, assembly GCA_004023965.1. Lineage (NCBI taxonomy): Eukaryota > Metazoa > Chordata > Mammalia > Carnivora > Mephitidae > Spilogale > Spilogale gracilis. The sequence continues at coordinate 9,528 of PITA01001244.1, read as the reverse complement.
GTCATGATCTCATGGGTTGTGAGATGGAGCCTCATATCACGCTCTGCACTCAGTGGGTAATCTGCTTGAAGATTCTCTCCCTCTGCTTCCATCCCGATTTGAGGGCAAGCTTGCTCGCTCACTCTTTCAAATAAATTAATCTTTTTTATTATTTAAAACATACAGATACTTGTAATTTACTTCAAAATTCATAAAAAATGATGGGTGGGTAAAGAGATGGGCAGATGGACAGATAGGCACATGATAAAATAAGACAGCAAATGTAAGGTGGTGGGTATGTAAGTGTTAATTGTAAGATTCTTTCCTTTCCGATATATCTGAAAATTTTCCTAATGAAATGTTAAAGGGGAAAAAAAAACATGGAGAGGAATCACATTTCAAAAGGGCACACAAATAAGACAAGCTTTGGAAAGCAGTTTCAAAAAGGATTTAACAACCACTCCAGACTCAGATTGGTGTGGGCATCTCTTCAGCGTGTGCGTCTCAATGTAAATGAGGCTTGCAGCAGATGAACGAGTTCTCTCTAGGAAACAGTCTCTGTGAGACCATCAATAAGTGTAATTATACACCTAGGCTTATGGAGAAGACAGACCTTTCTTTAACTAAGGAAGAGCATAAACATTAAAAAACAACAACACCGAAGTGCATTATGGCTAAGAGATCAGCCTGCCCCAATGCAAATATGAACAGCTGCAGTAAGGGGAAAAGGGGAATGGGAAGGGGAGGCAAAGGGGCTCTAAGTGGATTTAGACTAAAGTATATTTACTCATGGAAAACAATCATGAATCATCTTAAAAGAAGTCAGTCACAGGACTGGCAGAAGAAAGGGTGTGTGTAATACAGCCAAGGTCTGGCGCAAACGGGAGCAGAGATGTGTTTCCGCACATTCTTCTGCAATGACTGTAAAGTCTAGCCTGGAAGCACCTCTGTTCCTCAGAACAAAAGATAATTTCAGGCTCGTTCTTAGGGTTCATGACATGCATGCCATTCTCAACACAAAGCAGAGAAAAACACATGTGCCGCAGACACAACCGATACCACATTGGCACCAAGTATCAGTCAAAAAACATGCTGATTTTCTTCTTAAGAATGTTTAAACCAGGGCAGGGGTTGATTTATATACTGAGTTTCTAGAAGGTTCACTCTGCTATTTACAGGAATCAAACCTCTTTAGGGTCTGTTGTTTATTCTTGCTGCTCTGGATAGCACTACAGTGGGCAGCTATTTCTATACCAGGAAATGAGTTTCTGAAGAATGTAAAGCAATTTGAAGCAGGTCTTAAAAGACAATCTAAAGATAACAGTCTGAGAAATGTTCATTCCAGAGAACTTATGTTTAAAAAAAGGAAAAAAAAGTTAAATAAAGTGGAATCACTTCTGGGGTCAATAAGGAAACACAGCAGAGCAGGAAAACTGAACTCAGAACCCGGAACCCTTTGTATCCTATCTCAGTTACTTCCTGGTTGTGGGACCTCAGGATAATTACTTAGGCTCTGGATATCTCAGTCTTCCTCATTTTAAAAACAGGGATAACAGTGACACGTGAGGATTAGATGAGTTAATAGATGTGATGGGCCTAGGACAGTGTCTGGAGGTTAACGATGTCAGTTGCTAACACTAGTGACATCATCAAGCCAAAAAGACATCCAGAGAACTGTAATCGCCTCCCTCCTACACATACTTATTTAAAACAAAACTTAGCAAAAGGGATACTGAGAACATAATGACTCTCTTTAAGCTCTCATCCCTTTGAGGCTTTTGATTTATCTCCTGTCTTCCTTTCCCTACCCTACATTTTGAAAGAGTCCTGCTTTCTCTCTTCATATCCACAGCAATCATGCACTCTAGCCTGGCCTCCTCCTGTATTATTCAACAGCATATCTGCTCAAACTGTTTTGGTTAAAGACACTAAACACTGTAATTGTTAAGTACGGTGATTTCTTTTTCCAGTCTTTATGCTTCTTAACCACTCTCCAGTATTTAACACTTTTAACTAACCCCCACCTTTGGAAATACATTCACTTCTTGGGCTTCACATGGTAACACTTTTTTCTAGTTCTTTTTTTGTCTTCTCCTCCTGATGTGTCTTTAATGATTCCTCCTCTCCTGCCCATTCCTAAGATACTGGCAATTCTCAGTTCTGTATTTCATTTTTTTCTTCTTCATGATCTCCCAGGATAATCTCAAAGGAACAGACTAAAAACTTTCACAACTATCTAAGTGGTGATGGTTTGTATTTCTATTCCTTATTACCAAACTCCTATACAGTATCTCCAACAACTCACAAGAGTTATCTGTTTGGATTTCCAATAAAAACTTCAAACTTGCTTAAAAGTAAAGTTACTGTCTCATTTAACTTAATCAATTCTTTCTCTTCCATTTATTATCTGTTAATGAAATATCACCAATATGCCTGGTCCTTTCAGATAGAAACTTGACACTCATCAGGATTTCTTCTTCCTTAATATTTATTCTAATTTATCACAAGTCCTATCAATAATTCTTGAGGAATGGGGTGCCTGAGTGACTCAATGGGTTGAGTGTCTGACTCTTGGTTTCAGTTCAGGTCATGATCTCAGAGTCATAAGATCAAGCCCCATGTCAAACTCCATGCTCAGCAGGGAGTCTGCCTGAGATTCTCTCCCTCTCCTTCTTTTCCTCCCTCTGCTCATGCTCTCTCTAAAATAAATGAGCAAATCTTTAAAAAAATAATTCTTGGGGAAAATTTCTCAAATATGATTCCTTTTTTGTTTTCCTATTCCAGGACTACTAGAGTGGTATAAACTTGGGGGAGCTGCTGATCACTCTAAGTCTCAATTTTGTCATCGGTAATTAGGGTCATAAGAGTATCTACCCCATTAGGCTGAGAACATGTATATAAAGTTCTTAGCCCAGAACCTGAATCCTCAATGAATGGCAGCTATATAGTTTAGGTTCTCATCATCTCTTGCTTTTACTATGTACTTAAATAAGTTATCGTTGCTTTTGTATATAGCTACCAAATCTATCTATCCATCCACCCATCCATCCATCATGATCATGTCAGTCTCTAAACTCTACTCTCACATGTCATCAACTCACCCTACCATAGTCATCTAACCTATTAAATTATTAACTTAATTAACTTACTAGCACAGTTCTTGTCATAGGGTAGGTATATTCAATAACATTTAATAAATGAATTCATGAATGAAAATAGTTAATATGGATTTTTCTTCCTGAGCTGCAGGGAAATAGAGCAGTACACATTTCACTTTGGTAGAGGAGGGCTCTAGGAAGACTTAAGGGATGCAAATTCAGGTCTTTGAAAAATCACTGCTCTGTACAATACTAATAGAAATAAATGAATTCATTCATTTGGCACCTTTTAGGGATACATTATGCCTACATAAAGGCAACTGTCAGAAAAAAGTGGGGCATTAAATAACAAGATAGAGAAGAAAAAATATTATTTTACAAGCTCTGTGCATATTACAGGTAAGGCCTGGTAAGCACCAACAATCAAAGAATACTATTTCTACAGGAAGATGGGGGAAGGGAGAAAACGATGTCTTAGAGCCAGTGTCCAGAGAGGACAGGACAGGTATTTCTAAAGACGATTACTGCTTTCTTTTAGAAAAGTTACTGAAAAGGCTGAATCCACACAAATCCATTTAGTAACAGGTCTTGCTAATGCTACATGTGAGATTCTTGTTCAACAAATGACCATATTTAATTTTTCATCATTATAGGTAAAATATGCAGTTCAGTTCACAGAGAACCCAATTCTAACTACCAAGTCAGTATTTTTTTTTTTTTTTGAGAGAGAGCGAGACAGCAGGAAGGGAGGGGCAGAAGGGAGGGAGAAGGAGAATCTTAAGCAGGTTCTATGCTCAGTATAGAACCCAACACAGGGCTTGATCTCATCACCCTGAGATCATGACCTGAGCTGAAATCAAGAGTCAGACACTTAAGTGAATGAGCCACTTAGGTGCCCTTAAGTCAGTCATTTTCTAATGAGAAATGGGTTTATGTTCTGGTCTACTTCATCTAGAATTTTATTTTTAAAAATATGACATGAATTTCTACTTCTGTCCAAGATGGAGTAAAAAGGACTATATTTACCTTCATACCTAAAAGATTCCCCAAACAAACAAAGCTCTAGACAAAGTATATAAAACAATGGTTTTCAAGACATTAGACATAAGCAATGAAAAATAATGATCCCTTAGAGATGGAAAACAATAGGCATATCCCATGTCCACTTACTGCCTTAAAAGAATTTCCAGGCCATAATATAGGAGGAAAAACCCAGTCAGATTCTGGCAGACTACCTGAGTTGAGGAGATGGAACTGAGAATCCAGGGAGAACTAAGGCAGCAACAGTTCAAAGGACAGAGTTCTAAGAAGGTGAGCACTGAACAGAAATAAATCTGAAGATGTATGGAAAGTAGAGTACTGACTGGCATATGTATGTGAAAAAGGCCCCCAAGACCAGGAGATGACCTACCCAAGATGGTTAGAGGGAAGAGGGCCTGAACAGTGCCTATTATGAGTATCCAGAATAGAAAACCTCACAATTTCTAGGACATTGAGTAGGATACTCAGAAAGGTCTTGTCTTAGTAGTACAGAATAATAAGACCTATAATAAATATTGTTCTGGTCCGACTCAACAAATCATAAAGACCCAAAATCAATCATACTGTTTCCAAATAACTTCAACATTCCTGAAAAAAGTTGAAGAATATTTGTAAGAATACAAAAATATCCAACATGCAGTGAGGTAAAATCTACTATGTCTGGCATTCAAATAGAGATTGTTAGGCATGCAAAGAAGCAGGAAAAAAGAAGCCATAATGAGGAGAAAAATCAACGAAATTGAAACTGACCCAGAACTGACACAGATGTCAGAATTATCAGAGAGCGATATCAGAAGAGTAATTATAATGATATTCTATGTGTTTGAAAGGTAGGGACATGGAAGATATAGAAGACCCATTTAAATATTAGGAAAAGAAACTACAACAACAGAAATGAAAGAATGAGTGGCCTTGAAGACATAGGAATAAAAACTATCCAAAATTAAACATACAGAGAAAAATGAATCCTCTTAAAAAAAAAAAAAGAAAAGAAAAGCATTAGTAGGGCTCAGCTGGTTAGGTGTCTGCCTTTCGCTCAGGTCACAATCTTAGGGTCCTGGGATCAAGCCCCACATCAGGCTCCCTGCTCAGTGGGGAGTCTGCTTATCTCTTTCCCTCTTTTCCCACTTGTGCTCTCTCTCTCCTCTCAAATAAATAAAATCTTAAAAAAAAAAAAGAAAAAAAATATCAGTGAACTGTGTGATAACTCCAAGTGGCCAAATACAGGTATTTGGAGTCCCTGAAGGTAGGGGACAGAAAACATATTTAAAGAAATAATAGGGGCACCTGGGTGGCTCAGTCGGTTAAGTGTCTGCCTTTAGCAGGTCATGATCCCAGGTCCTGGGACTGAGCCCTACATCAGGCTCCCTGCTCTGCGGGGAGCCTGCTTCTCCCTCTCCCTCTGCCTGCTCTTCCCCCTGCTTGTGCGTGCTCTCTCTCTCTGTTAAACAAATAAAAAACTTAAAAAAAAGTAATAGCTATAAAATTTCTAAACTTGATGGAAACTATAAATCCACAGATCCAAGAAGCTCAATGAGCCCCAAGCACAAGAAATATGAAGAAAACAGCACCAAGGCACACTACAGACATAAACAGAAAATCTTAAAAGCAGCCATAGAATAAAAAAGACATGAAGTACAGAGGAACAAAGATAAAAGATGACAGACTTCTTGTCAGAAACAATGGAAATGAGAAGACAGTGGATCTACAGCTTTATATTATGGAAAGAAAAAAACGTGGCCACCTAAAATTATAAACCTAGTGAAATTTAAATTTATCTTTCAAATGTAACGGTGAAATAAAGACTTTTTCAGAAATATAAAAGGTGGGGCGCCTGGGTGATTCAGCTGGTTAAGCCACTGCCTTTGGCTCAGGTCATGATCCTGGAGTCCCAGGATTGAGTCCCACATCAGGCTCCCCACTTCTCCCTCTGAGCTTCTCCCCTACTCATGTTCTTTCTCACTCACTCTCTCTCTCTCAAATAAATAAAATCTTAAAAAAAAAAGAAATATAAGAGCTTAAAAAATTAATCACCAGCAGATCCACAATACAAAAAATGTTAAAAAAAAAAAAAAAGAAAAAGACCTGCAGGAAGAAAAATGTCACTAGAAATATGGATTAACACAAAGAAATAAAGAGCACCAGAAATGGGAGCTATATATATTAATATATAAGATTTTTGTTGACTTTAAAACAAATGACATTGAAACAACTGGCTATGTATACACAAAAAAACCCCAAACAAAACCCCCCAAAACTATTTTCATACATATCACGTACAACATATAAAAATTAAAATCAATCATAGACCTAAATGTAAATCTGAAACTATAAAACTTTTGGAGAAATATATATAAGATATTCATGACCTTTGGTTAGTCAAAAAAATCTTAGCTATAACACCAAAGGAATGATCCATCAAGGCAAAAATTCATAAACTGGATTTCTAAAAACTTTGGTTCTTCAAAAGACACTGTTAAGAGAATGAAAAAGCGGGTGCCTGGGTGGCTCAGTGGGTTAAAGCCTCTGCCTTCAGCTCAGGCCATGATCTCAGGGTCCTGAGATAGAGGCCCGCATCGGGCTCTCTGCTCAGCAGGGAGCCTGCTTCCTCCTCTCTCTCTGCCTGCCTCTCTGCCTACTTGTGATCTCTCTGTCAAATAAATAAATAAAATCTTAAAAAAAAAAAGAGAGAATGAAAAAGCAAGCCATAAAATGGGAAAAAATATTTGCAAAGCATATATCTAATAAGGAACTTGTATCCAAACTATATGACAAACTCTCAAAACGCAACAATAAGAAACAACCCAAAAAAGTGAAAACATGCATGGATGCTTCTTCACCAAAAAAAAATTCAATGGCAAATAAGCATACAAGATCATCATATAAGCACAATGTTGTACAGATCTCTAGAATTTTGTCATCCTGCATGACTGAAACTTCACCCATTGAAAAGCAACTCATTTTCCCTTCCCTCCAGGCCCTAGCAGTACAGCATTCTCCTTTGTGCTTTGAGGAGTGTGACTACTTTATAGATACCTTATGTGAGTGAAATCCTGCGGTATTTGTTTTTCTGTGACTGGTTTATTTAATTTAGCATAATTATCATCAAAGTTCATCCATGTTTTATCATGTAACAATTTCCTTTTTTCTTAATAGCTGGATAACATTCTATTGTATGTATATGACACCCATTCATCTGCCAACTGATATTTAGGTTCATTCCACCTCTTCACTACTGTGAATAATGCTGCAATGAAAAAAGGAGTGCAAATATCTCTATGAAATCTCGATTTCAATTTTTTTGGATATATACCTCAGAAGTGGGATTGCTGAATCATATGGTAGTTTTATTTTTAATTTTCTGAGGAACCACCATGCTGTTTTCCATAGTGGTTGTACCATTTTGCATTCCTAACAACAGTGCACAAGTGTTTCAAATCCTCTATCTCGTTATTTTCTTTGTGTATGTGTGTGTTTTCTAATGGCATTCTTACAGATGTGAGGTGATAGCTCAGTGGTTTTTACTGCATTACCCTCTTGATTAGTGATTTTGAGCATCTTTTCAAATACCTGTTGGCCACATGTAGGTTTGCTTTGGAGAAAAGTCTACTCAAGTCTTTTGCACATTTTTATTTATTTTATTTTATTTTTAAGTAGGCTCTATGTTGGGCATGGAGCCCAATACAGAGCTTGAATTCATGATCCTGAGATCAAGACCTGAGCTGAGATCAAGAGTCAATGCTTAACTGACTGAGCTACCTAGGCACTTTGCCTGTTTTTAAAATTGGGTTATTAACTTTTTCTGCTTTTGAGTTACAGGACTTCCTTATGTACTTTGGTTATTAACCCCTTACCAATTATATGGTTTGCAAATATTTTCTCTCATTCACAGGCTGCCTTTTTAATTCTCATTTTAAGTTTATATTTAAAATATAAATGCAAAAGTAATTTCTTTCCATTACAATTCCTTTACTTATGGGTTCTAGATATCTTTCACATTACAATTTAACTTCTCCCCACTTATCTTTAATTTAATATATGTTTATTTATTTCTTCTTTCTTCATTACTCTACTTGTCTTCCTTGTTATGGTTCAGTTAACTCAGTTAAAAACAACTGAGGGGTGCCTGGGTGGCTCAGTTGGTTAAGCGACTGCCTTCGGCTCAGGTCATGATTCCGGAGACCCGGCATCAAGCCCCACATCGGGCTCCCTGCTCGGCGGGAAGCCTGCTTCTCCCTCTCTCACTCCCCCTGCTTGTGTTCCTTTTCTGGCTGTGTTTCTCTCTGTCAAATAAATAAAATCTTTAAAAAAAAAATTAAAAACTGAGTTGAAAAAACAAAAAACAAAAACCAAAAAAAACAACTGAGTTGGGGCACCTGGGTGGCTCAGTCATTTTAGCATCTCACTATTGATTTCAGCTCAGGTCATGATCTCAAGGTCATGGTGTCAAATCCCAGGTCAGGCTTCTTGCTCAGTGTGGAGTCTGCTTGTCCCTCTCTCTCTGCTCTCCCCCTGCCCCAGCTTGTACTCTCTCTCTAAAATAAATAAATAGAACCTTAGAAGAAAAATAAAGAGATAAAAACACACTGTTGCTGTCAGTGAGTCCATATGGAAAAGGATCTTACTGTAGAGTTTACTGGTTAATTCTCAACTAGCATAGAAGTGCTTAAAGATTTTGTTTTTGAATGAATGAATAAAATTCATTAAGCATTGTCTAGGCAAGTTTCTCATACATTATCTAGTATATCTGCTCCTTTAGTTCCTGCCCACCACAGGTTCTGTTTCATGGCCCATCTGGCAGTGTCCATTTTAAAGAATATTAGTTAGCTTAAGTATCAACAAAGTTAATTTTCAAAGGTACTAGCAAACCATAACCTGTCTTCTCCAAAACCACTTTTTAATTTTTCTGATTTCTGGACCAGAGAAGGAGGATAGCGATGGTAACTATTATCTGAACTGCATTTTAGAAGGACTATTTTGGCAAGCCAGGCATTAGCTTCATTTGAACTTGGAAAGAGACCAGAGGAGGGAGACAAGCTAATTAGCAGTATTGAGAATGGAGAACGTGGACGAATGGGAAAAACTGGCAGAGTAGAATCCTCAGGGCCTCCCAAGTGACTGGATGTAGGAGATAATGAAGAGATTCAAAGCTGACTTCAAGAGTTACAACCTAGGTGAGAGAAAAATTGGGGTGCTATTTATAGAAATAGGGAAGTAGGAGCTAGTTTGGGCTAAATAATCACAACAGTGTCCTGTTTGATCAGAGCTGCCACCAAAGGGACACTCACTGGCAGTGAGTCTTGATGTGCAGCTCTCTTGCCCATAGCTACTGCCCCAGAGTCCTGAGTATCTAAAATTAGTCATTGTATTGGTACATTATTACATTTACTGCTTTTTTTTTTTTTTTTTT